>CM056999.1:150906284-151386284 GCA_029891345.1 Dryococelus australis | reverse complement strand
TTCTAACATTGGCCGTACCATTGTGCCATACGCCTTCTCCTTCACCTCACAGCTGACTCTATTCAGCACCCTTCCCAGCATTACCCAGAGCCCTTCTTCCCTTTGCAACCACCTTCTCTACCTGTTTTTTCCACCTGAGGTCTCCCTGCAGTACAATCCCTAGATACTTATATTCTGCTGCTTCTTCTATCTCTTGTCCCTCCCATCTGTACATGTCCCTGCTTATCATCTTCTTCCTTGTGAACCTCACTACCTTAGTTTTTCTTACATTTATCTTCATTTTATTTTTCCTGGTCCACAACCATATCTTATCAATGTCCGCCTGCAAATTTCCGCCCCCCTCTCCCACCTCAGCATATACAACACAATTGTCTGCAAACAATCTGATTTTTCCCCTAATCCCCAAACCCATGTCATTTACCATTATGGTAAATAACAAAGGACCCAGCACGCTTCTCTGTGGTACCCCTGACGTAACCTTCTCTTCCTCCGATATTGCCTCCCCCACTTTCACCCTTTGCCTTCGCCACCATAGCATCCTTCCAATCTTGTAGTAACTTACCCTCTCCTAAGGACTTTTTAAACAGCACTTCTAAATATTTCGCCAACTCCCTGCCACCAAACTTTAGTGCTGCATTTCCTATCCCATCTGGTCCCCCTGCCTTAATGCTCTCCAAACCCCTAATTACCTTTTCTATCCCCCACTCCCTCATCTTAAACTCACTATACACCCCCCGAATCCTGTTTGTCCCCCTATTCCAACCCTCCTTTGCCTCAAACACTGACAAGTACTGTCTTTGCAGCATCTCCGATTTTTCTTGGTCATTTGTCGCATGCCTACCATCCCTTCCTGTTAGCAGAGGGATACCTTCCTCTCCTCCCCTTAACCTCCTAACATACCTAAACAATTTCCCCCATTCCTTGCCTTTTCCTTCTTCCACCATGTTCCCCAGAAATACATTCTTTGCCTGTTTGATCTTTCTTTCAAGCTCCCTACCCATTTGTTTCATCATTTCTTTAGATCTTATCATCCCTTCATTTCTCCACTTGGCATGTAATTTTCTGCACTTCTTTTTCATTTTCAAAATCTGCTGTCCATAATATGGCGGATCTCCCCCAGTCCATAATCTTTTCATTGGCACAAATTTCTCCAACATAACCACCATTAATCCTCTAAACTCCCTCCACAACCCCCCTCTACACCCTCCTCCATAGACCATTTTTTAAACCTGTCTCTCAGGAATATTTCTGCCCCCTTCTTTATCTCCTCTCCCATACTGCCACACCAACCTTTCTGTCATTTGCACTTCCCTCATCCTGCCACTCCCAATTTCCACAACCGGGATATGATAGTTGCTTATACCATCCAATACTATTGCACCAACTACAGCATTCCTAGGTCTGACCAACACCACATCGAGCACTGACCCAACACCCTCCTCATTCCATCTTGTAGGTGTTTCTACTACCTGGACTAATCCTCTGTTGACTAACTGTGCTGCCATTTTCTGCATCATACTATCCATTCCTTCTGCACCCTCTACCCATTTCACAGCTGGCATATTCAAATCCCCTGCTACAACAACCCACTGCCTGTCCTTTAGTCTATCAACCCTCTCCTTGATCATCTCAATTGCCCTGCCATCCCTGTCCTGGTGGTCTATACTCTGCCGGCAAAGTAATACTCCTATTACTTACTACCACTCAATTTAATTTTCATTACCTCAACATCCTTACTAACCCATTCTACTGCCCCTTTTAGCCCTTTCCTTACACACACCATTATCCCTCCTCCTCTCCCATCCCTGTCTCTTCTGAAGATGGTGAACTTATCCTGCCTACACTCAATGTCCAGTACTTCCTCAGTCAACCAAGTCTCCACAGCTACCACTATATCTGCCCCATATCCTTCAACCTTTCCCCAGAAGCCCTCCAGCTTGTTGTACACACTCCTACAGTTCACCACCATTATCTTTATACTAGTACTCTGCTTTACCATCTTACATTGGTTACCTTCTATCTCCACCCCTGCGGCCTCATCAATGCTGTCCTCTCCATTTCTCTCCCTTCCATTTCCTTGCTTCTGATTGCTATTTCAACAACTGCTGCTCTGCCCTGACCCTCTCCATGCAGCCAGCTACTTCTCTACCTAGCATATCACCTAGAATCCTCTTTCCCTGTTCTGTCAGGTGAACCTAGTTCCTCCCTACACTTTCCCAGCCTACCCATTTCCTACTATCTATAAATGTAGCCTCCAAATCCCTACACACCCTCTCATATACCTCACTCGCAGCCACTGCCTTCCTGTAGGATACTCCTTTCCTAACCAGTATGCCACTAACTACTGCCCTAGCTCTAGGGAACTTCTCCCGCTTTTTCCTCAGCAATCCCCTGAGGTCCCGCTCTACCTCCTGCCCCACCTCCCTATGAGCCAGGTCATTTCCCCCTACATGAATGAGAACAACCTTTGCCACCCTGCTATCTCTCGTACCACTAACCCTTTCCTCCAAATCCCTAGTATCCCCCCCCCCCCCCAAACGCTGCTTTATATGTAATTTTCTTCCTGATATTCCTCAGCTCCACCCCCTTTACTATAGAGCTGCCTAGAAAAACTACCTCTGGCTACCTTCCTACATCCTGTTCCTGCCTTGTGACTCTTCCACCCACCTGCCTACCCTTGTCTCCGGCCTCCTGCAGCACCTTTGTTTCCCTCACTTTGGCCAGCCCTCCTCTCTCTCCTATGGTCCTGAACTGTCCACTTTCTCCTGCTTGCTGGCCTTTGCTAATCCCACACTTGCAAGCCTCAGCATACTGTTTCATACCTTCTTCCACTGCCTGTTCCCTGCTTTCTGTTTCCCGTTCCTCTATTCCTGATTGCTTCCTGCCTACTACTATCACCTTATCCCTTGGTACTATTTCTTGCTCCTCCAACCTTGTTTGCTGTCTTATGTCTCCTACTGCCTTATCCCTTTCTACTGCCTCCAACTCATCTATCCTCCTTAATCTTACCACCTCTATCTCTGCCTCCCTCCTCCTCTGCCTTTCCTCCTGCAGTTCCTTCTGCAGCCCTACTTGCATTCTGCTTAACTCTTCCTCTCTACTCAGCTTTTCCTCCTGTGGACTAGCTTTCATTTTTCTTAGCACCCCCTTTACATCTTCCAACTCCTACTCTAACTTATCCATCCTCATTTCTACTGTACTCTTACCCATCTCATTCCTGACCTTTTCCTCCATCCTCTCAATCCTATGCATCATTTCCCTCTCTTTCCTGCTCATCAAATCTACCATCTCCCCTTTCCACCTCTCCTCCTTAGCCACTTCCATTGGCACTGGCACACCCTCTACAAAGCTTCCCCTCAGCATATCCCAAATCCAGTTTCCACCTTCTCCACTTATTTGTGTTTCCTTCTCTACCCTTAATTTGTTCCCTACCACTGCCACTAAACCTTCTCCCTCAGCACATTCCTCACACTTCCACTCATGTTCCTGTAGTGATCCCAGTTCCTCCTCCCTGATCCCTATACAGCCAACATGGTACCAGCCGCTACACTGGTCGCACTGCACACTACTATCTAACCTTTTCCACAGCCCCTACACTTACACCTCCCTACCATTTTTTTACCCTCTCGTTTTAAAAAATAATTTAACTAACTTAAAACTAAAACTACTCTCCCTTATAAAATACACCAAATACCTACGTATACACACACTTTCTTAACTAGCCTAACTTACACCATACACCCTTTACCCTGTTACAATAACAAAGGCCTCGGCCTCATGCACACAATCGGACACTACTCCCTCCTTATAACTAATTACCGCATAAAACACTAATCTTAACTCTAATTTTACCTCTAACTTCTACTCCACCTATATTTAAACTTATTGCTAGAACTAATTACAAGCCAAAACAACCTTAAATACGGAACAACACAACCTGTAGTCCATCTGTGGCAGCCATCTTGGCTATCAGTTACAGTAGGATTACATGTTCTGTCCCGATAGGTCGCATAGTCTCCATACCGCATCTTTGGCCATATTCGGAATGCAAAGAATGGTGCATGAAAAATACGATTTGATTAGTGTACAACTCAATACCCATGTGTTTATACACATATTATGACATCACCAATATGGCGCCGATGACGTCACATTTTTTTCCTGTATTACCCCATCACTTCACCATCACAATATAATGGGGCATCCATGGGAATGTGGAGGTTTTCGGGCTGCTACACTTTCAGCATTTATAGACGGTATCGGGAAGTACACTGGAGCCCATCTGCTCAAGTGTATGATGCAACAGGTACCATATATATCGGGTAGTACACTTGAGCCATCCGCCCAAGTGTATGATGCGATACCACAACAGGATCATAGTTAATAAATTACTGTTTCACCACCTACACTAACATATGATACTTGTAAACAGCAAATCACATTTTTCGGTACGTCAGGCACACCTTGTTTATCGCGGGTCGTATGTGAGTGATTCACTGTAATAAGTGCATACTTTGAACACACCTTCTACTTAACACTTCTTTTGTTATTAAACACCTCTTCAATCCTCCTCCTACACTTTCAATTGCAACACCACTTAAGGCACCACATACTTTTCTTACTCGTTACCTGCTACAGAATCCTGACCTAATGTGACCTACCTATAACACTGTTTATTGCACCAGTTACACACATGTGTATTTAACAACTCAACACTTACATTAACCAAACATATCCATTTTCTGCCAACATGTAATGTTACATTCATCCTTATTATTCGACATCCAACACATCATATGCTCTACGGTATATACATTATTATACGTTGAATACAATACCATAATGCACCACATTTTTTTATATTACCTCCATACACTATTCTATACCACTTCATTGTATATAATGCATACTATTTAATCACTCTATACAGTACATATCCATTTTATGACACACTGATGCATAATAAAAATGACTCTGAACACCTAAACTACTACCTTATTTACTGTATGTAAGGAACGATCAGGCAAGGATAACTCGGCATAATTTTTTTACTACTCTACAATATGAAGGAACATACAGTCATACAACTTATGAAAACTAAAATACTCAGCTGTTGTAAATTACTGCTTTACTTGTTGCAACTACTACCAACCTATTCAACTATACAGTCAATATCCTGGCATCATTAACTATGCCACACATATAAACAAACCTGTGGTATCGAGATCTACAGGAGACCCAATATTATTTTTTTTCTCAACCCAATTTACGAGCCTAGGCAGTCAAGACAGCCCAATTAAGTTCAAATCGGGGAATCGGTATGCGAGAGCCCATGAGCTTATTTAACCTATTTAGGTTACAACGTATGTCTGTTTTTGTTGCAGCAACAGTAACTATTTAAGAGATAGAGCATGTACTTCATTCTAAAACCCTTTAATTAAAAAGAATTGTGAATAGCACTGGCTTAATGTATCTTACATTAACATGTAATGTTAAAATGTGTCCCAAGTTCCGCCGCTTTACTTCTAAAGGTTGACTCACAACCATCAGTTGCCCGTCCGGCAGTCACGTGATCTTCGGCCAATTGCAGGGCAACTTTTTTCTATCCGTCAAATATTGATCAAACTTTTAACTTTCGACGGACTGACGGACGACATTCCGTAGACGTGAATATGCACTTTGAAATAAAATGCAAGGCATTGGATCTGTGTATATTATCATTGGTGGCAAATTCAGGAATTAAAAATTGAAACAATAATTCATTATAAATTCTTATCGTGTAGAAAAATGATTTCCCCAAAATATTTCTTTCTTGAAAACGTATTTCCAACCAAAAAAATCATAATGAAAATTACTTTTCCCATTCAGAAGAATTTACGGATGACGCAGTGTTGTGAATCCCTTTCAATTGACAGATGAATGACTGACTGATGGATCCGACAGGTGGTTATGAGGCCATCTTAATCCTATAGAAGAAATGGAGTTTAGAAACCAGACCCAGTCATGATTTTGAAAATATAAAAGTGGTATCCAATAGCTCATTAGACATTGTGACTTAAGGAAATAGACACCCTTACAATGTCTGTCAAGTTTTGTGGCATTATCTCTAACCATTTAGAAGTGAAGTTTTGAAATCAGACCCAGCCTTGGTTAAAAAAAAATTAAAATCAGCCCCTTTGTGCTTGATGGTAGTATACAATGCTCAGAAGTTACGTAACTGAATGTCTTACCATTTGAGAGATAAGGAGTTTTGAAACATGACACCCCCGTTGTTTTGAAGAAATGAATTTTATTACTAGTATAAAATTGCCAGTGTGAATGAAGGAAGTTAATACCCTTGCAATGCCCATTTTCGTCTTGTTATCTCTAACAAATTAATATATACAAAGTTTTGAAAATTGACGCCACACAATCCTATATAATAAGTAGACGATCTCCGTCTGTCTGTTGGTCCGTCTTTATTACTTCTAAGTCCCTTGAAACTCAACAGAAGTTCTTCAAATTTTGCAGAGTGAATCCTCAGGGTAAAATACAGGTCAATGGATAGAGAGATTCCAAGTGGGGCTGCAGTGGCTCAGTGGATAGAACTATATCAAGTGGGGCCTTAGTGTCTCAGTGGATAGAGCAATTCCAAGTGGGGCCTTAGTGGCTGAGTGGATAGAGAGATACCAAGTGGGGCTGCAGTGGCTCTGTGGATAGAACTATATCAAGAGGGGCTGCAGTGACTCAGTGGAAGGAACTATGTTAAGTGAGGCCGCAGTGGCTTAGTGGATAGTTATATATATCAAATAGGGACTTAGTAGCTCATTGGATAGAGAGATTCTAAGTGGGGCCGCAGTGGCTCAGTGGATAGAGCGATTCCAAGTGGGGCCGCAGTGGCTTAGTGGATAGAGAGATTCGGAGTGGGGCCGCAGTGGCCCATTGGATAGAACTATATAAAGAGGGGCCTTAGTTGCTCAGTGGATAGAACTATGTTAAGTGGGGCTGCAGTGGCCAAGTGGATAGAGAAATATTAAATGGGACCACAGTCGCTTCAATATTGAGTTAATTTCACATCATTTCATCATTACGTACATATATCTATGCAATATTATTTTTTGCAGTCTTTGTATGATAACCAAATTTTTTTAACATGGTAAATGTTCTAGCCCCTAGTTTAAAAATAAGTAAATGGTCCGAATGGGTTGCGCTGACCGTGCAATGTGGCTCAATGTACCATATACACCCTTACAATGCCTACCCAGTTTTATTGCAGTATCTCTTAATCATGTAGATGATAAGGCAGTCAGTCTGCAAGACACTTTAGGGGTTTTATCAGGATGAACCCATAAAGTATTGTGACAACAAGAGGGAGCTTTGAAACCCAGTGGGGAAGTAATTTTAAAAAATAAAAAAAATATTCCCAACTGCCCACAGCCACTGTGACTTACGGATATCAACACACGATGACTCTTAGTTTTCACATTATATGTAGCTGTTTAGGATATCAACTTTTTGATTTTACCTCCCTTAAAATAAAAAAAATGAAAATGTCCAGTCATTGTGAATTAAGGTTATACCAGTTCCAGTGTAAAACTATAAAAGTAATGATTATTGTAAATATTTATTAAATGTTTTGCCTTGTATTTTCTTTTACTGTTTACTTTTTCATGTAATTTTATTCTCGCCCCCAAATAATTAATTTTCTTTTTGTGTCATAAGTTTAATGGTATTTGTACACCACACCATCCATTTTTAATCAGAATACAATTTTATATTGTTTTTCAAAAACATTTTTACGTTACAAACTTGTTTTAGTAACTTTTGGAATGTGATTAATACTTTTTGAGTTTTGTTTTGATTGTGTTCAATTTTCTTGTGTTTTTAATTTTCTGTGATATAATTTTTTTTTGCCATAAGATTTTTTTTTCTGCTTACGTGTGAAGTTGCCAGAAGCAAGGCTTCTGGTGGCACCTCTGAATAGGGCAGCTGCAGTAATTTACACCGAGGTTTAGCAGAAATCCCTGGTATCATCCTAAATCATGCTATATTAGTAGTCTTAGAAGTAATGTTGTGAACAGGAACCCATGCCACATTGAAGGCATAGGTGTGTAGAGATTTATATTTTTAGTGGTTCCTGTCAACACCTTAGAAAAAGCGCAGCGTGGGGCCTAGTGCAATAGTAATTTGTTGCAATACCATTCTTTTCAAGAGAGATATCACCCAGTTTTTACAAGCAAAGGGGCAGAGAGGCAATCACTCTTTAATATTTTTTTTTACAGTTACAAGTTCGCCAACAGTATTTGAATGATTTCTGGACATTTTGGATTTAAGTATGTGGAGCAGAAGTCCATATGCTCTGCACAGCCTACTGCAGCCAGAACCGAAGCACTGATAACTTTGAAACCTTGAGAAACCTCTTCGAGTGACTTTAACTAATTAGGACTAAATGTTAATTTTGTGACGAAAGATTAAATTTTCAAACTTACTATTTTTGTGGAATTTTTAAACCCATTCAGACCCAGTGTACACAACTGTGTACATTATGCACATGTGGTCTGTACTGCATGCTGTGAAGCACTATAACCAATGATCTAACTTGTGGGTAAATGATACGCAAACCATCTTACTGGTCTAGGTCATAATTTATTCATATAACTGTATCCAAACATACAGCCTACAGCTCACTGGCTGAGACAATGAAACAACAGTTGTGTCAACTTAGGTACAGCACGCATCATAAAATGGTTTGTTTGCAACACCTGAAACCGTAAAATTAAATTGAGTCTAAACGTGTTGAATTTCGGAATAGTTTCGGAGGAAGGTACACAATCCCATTTGGGTCGGCTTACCGACTTGGAGGTTGCCCTTCTCATCACACACTAGAGATACCAAGAGGAGTAGCTCTCCAAGACTGAGGAGACAAATCCTTGTGGGACAATACTTGTGTTGTGTCGGCAGCCAGTGTTAACAAAGCTCGAAAAACCACCACACTCCTTAGTCGGGAGTTTCAGAATGAGATACGGCACTGAACGCCAGCCACTTCACCTACACATGCCACAGTTGATACACGTCACCTGCCAAACCTCGGGGAGGCCTGATAGTTGTCCTTTCTCATGCACTTTACCTTTCGTAGTGGTGTTCGTAAGATAGTGAAAAGGGAAAAGGCTGCCTCTATATCTCCACTGGACCTTAACCACCCTTTGGTTATGCTCGAATGACAGGCCCAGTGTGAACAATCAGCTGAATTCTGTAGACGCTCTGCCTCCGCAGCACCTACCTACGAGCCTGCCACATTCCAGCCGCCAACCAAGAGCTCCAGGGGAATACACCCAGTCTTATAAGCTTTCATCAGCGGCCAAACCACCTCCCTGGGTATCACCAACCTCTGGTTCTGGGGAACGCCTCGAATGGCACAAACCTCACAGGCTGCTGCACCTTGTGCACAGAATCAAACCCACTGGACCAGCTCCGGGACAACTCAGCATATACCGCCGTCTGAAAGTCATAACATGCTCCCGCAACCACAGGCCAAATGTTGACCAGGACCACTGCCCGAGTATTACCAACCAAGCGAAATATAGTACTCGCAGAGCCCGACTTTGTCCGTGTCGAAAAGCCACTCGTCCAGTAGTCTATAAGGGCTGGACTCCTGTCCTCACAACTAAGCCAAACACCAGGATGTGTTTAGCCTTCCCTCCGCCAAAAGTCGCTTTGACAGCAAATAGGTCCGTACTGAGGACCTTCACGCATCAATGCAAGGTCGTGTTTTACGTGTTTGAAAACTTCTTCAGAGGTTGGCTCCGGAGATTCTATGGAACGTGTTGAAGATGTCTGCGAAGGCATTGGAGAGCATCTGGTAGATCTGGAAGAGCTGGATGGCAGTAGAGGGCCCCACGAGGTGGAGCGAGCTGTTGCTGACAGTTTCTTCGACACCAGGCAGTGAGGTGAAGGAACAGACTCTTGGCGAGGTTGTGAGAACCTGTTGGCTTCCTCTGTCATCTTGCAGTACGGTGGAGGAGCATGGACTCTCAATCAAGGGCAGTGTACAGGTATTTATAATTTATACCCTGCCGGCTTGCCCTTGTCCGGTGGTGGGAGGTGGGTGGTATGATGTCCGCAGGGCGTGACGTCATCAGCCAGAGTTTCAGCTGAGGCGGCACGAGTCAGCGTTTACACTTGTGGTGCCATCCCCTGGTGCACTGTAATACTACGGGCCCTTGAAATTCCATTTCGGCGGCTCGGCCGACAGCTCATTCTTGTGGCGGGTTTATGAGCATGTATGTATACCGTCGGGTGAACAGTACAATTTCTTGGCATCTGTAATATCCCTCACAACTAGGGGCGTATCCTGTAGACTCTCTGGAAGGCTATACTCTTAATCCAACCCGACCAGGTGTGACAGGAAGGTTTGCACTGATGAGGCAAAGTCATGTTAGTAGATTGAAAAAGATGTGACGCATCAATCTAAAATAAAGATACAAAAATACAGAAAATATAAATGAGCCAACGTGAGTTGCTGTCAACAGAGATATGTATAAGCAAATAACTAGATTTCACAGTGAAGACAACACAGGTTAACACAGTGGTGAAGGCAGATTTATGCACAGACTGGATGACTCTGAAAACACCACATATGAACATAATAAGCTTTCTTCCAAAATAATTTGGGGCAATATTTCAGGAAGTGGAAGCTGTCTCCATCTTCAGATACATTGTCCGTGCAGCTATTGTGGATGTTATTGACATGTGTTTTTCTGTAATGGTTGTTGACTTATTATGTGGTTAATTAGTTTGTCATGTAATTAAATAAGGTTGTTCTTTTACTTGAAGGTATCCATAGATTTTTAATTCTATGGTTTTGATTTTGTTGACAACCACTAACTTTTATTTATTCATGTTTTTTTTTTTTAACAATCTAGGTTTTCTGCAACAAATCTTCAGCAGCCAGCAGTGTATGTCCAAAATAATCGTTCCTTCAATCACCTCTCTTACTTTGAGTGAGAAGCAGTCAAAAATGTGTAATCTGTGTTTTGCTTTGTGCAGGCTCCAGATGCACATTCCCACAGTTCAAACGAATGGCAAACAAAAAACACAAGGCGAAAAAACAGCCTCAGCCAGTTAAAGTTACTTGGAAGAAAAACTTGTATGAAAATGTAGGTTTCCCAGACAACTACACGGATGTCACATTTTTGAAAAACCTGCGTCGTAATGTAAACAAAGTAGAAGTGACATTCCTGAGTGCAGTGTGTGGAGCTGGTTTGGTGACACAAGAAATTTGCTCAGTGATTCTGTTTGTAATTGTGTTTGTGTACCTGCACTGTGACTGGACACAGCCGGAAACTGTTTTCATGGCCAGTAGCATAGTGACTTGCATCGGCTACTGTGCCTACAGGCAGGTCCTGGCCAGGAAGCAAACCTGCATTGAAGTTTATATGCAGGATGCCAAGACAGTGGTGATATTTTTAGTGTTTGGGTACATACTCTCGCCCATCCTGAAAACTCTGACAGACACCATTAGCACAGACACAATTTATGCTATGGCTGCATTTATGATGAGCGTGCACGTGGTGTTTTTCGACTATGGAGTTTCTGTTGCAGTGGTTTCTGGATGCCTGTCACTGAACGCAGCTCTCTTTGCTGCAGTGTGCCTTGTTTCACGCCTAGCCTCCTCCTTCCATGCCTTCGTGCTGCTGACATGTGCAGTAGAGAGCTTTGCGCTCTTACCGCTGCTTCTGGCCCAGTGGCGGGGCTCCATGACTGTCCTTGTTGCCATGATAACCATGACTGTGTTGTCTTTGTCGACTGTTTCTGCTACCATCACAGTGGTGTTTGTCTGCGCAGCACTCTTCATCACAGTTGCCTGCCCACTCTGGTTCCTACAGTGGCAGAAGTACAAGGACAACATCTATGGTCCATGGGATGAAGCAGTTATTGACGATACACACTGGGAATAAAGTGTTTCCTTCTTTTATAATGTTCATTAAATTATTTATTTCAAACTGCCTGTTTTTCAATTATTTTGTATTTTTATTTTTTTATTGTTTTAAAATGTGATATATGTGATAAAAATGCAGAAAAGCTGCTTTTAAGGAAACAAAACTACCTAATATTTGAAATTCCAGTGATATGCTTACAAACTAATAAAGCTAGTGGTAAGATTTGTTAGTCAGGGATTTTTAGAGTAACAGCTGTAATGAAAAAGTCAAGAATAACTCAACTTACCCTTAGAATAATAGTAATTGTGTGAACTCAACAGGACTATACTTTAGTAGCTACACTTGAAACTTGGAAGTTGAGACCTACATCAAAATTATTCACTGATTGCATTGATGGACTTTCTTAACTTACTACACAAGTGTCAGATTCTGAAAGGGGTATTATTTTGGATTTTTTTAGTTACATGTTCAGATGGTTTTCCAAATTTTATCTTTTCTCGAAAAAAAAAAATTAAAAGTGATCCCGTACATTTTAATGATTAATAATCACTTATTTTCAGAGAGAGGACTGGTAGCTCCATATTTACAAGTTCATTAAAAATTAAGTAATGACTGTACTAAAAGTAAAATTAACTAGCTACAGTATACAATAAGACATTTATTATTCGTACTGATACATTCTGGACACACATTCTTTAATATTAACAGTAATTACAGTACATTATGTAAGCACATTGTAGCTGTGAAAATGTGTACGTATCAAATAAGTGCCTACTTGATGAATACATTATGTAGTTTCATAAAATAATACACACACATTCTTACTTTCAATAAATACTACTGTAATAATTTTAAAGCACAAGCACTGGAAAATTTGTGACTGCAGTCAAACTGGAATGTACAAAGTGTCGAAAGTTTGTGCAATTATTTATTTAAAATTTGTTACAATATGGGATGACATTGGCGTGTTGAGGTGATCTGATCACATTTATACTAAAATATATTGAAACTGTAATTTTACATACTTCTCTGACTAAGTACAGTATTTCCATTGTTAATGGTTGTCAAAAACTTTTTCTGTAAATATTTTAATGGTAATGCGTTATACTTCAATTTTTATGTATTGGCAGCCATTTTTGTACGTGATCAGCTGATGGATAGGCCCCATATTATCGTGCTGAAAACTCTCTCTTAGCAAGACATTGAAAACGTCACAGAAGGTAGTTTGATTGTAATCAGCTATAGCTGAGTACCTACTAAACACAGTCAAGTGATAAACAAAGTTTTATCTTTTTTTTTTTTTTGGGAGTCTCATTGAAATGAGTTAAAATGGGGTGATGATGTGGGCTGGACCAACTTCTGAAGGTACAAATTTTAATAATGGAAATAAGTCAGCAGTATTTTATAACTGTAATGTGACACATGCAAATTTCCCTAAATAATTACGCTGTCCTAGGAAATATTAATTTTAAGCTGAGTCCACACTAGAGCATTTTGGCCCCACAGGCTGAATGAGTGTGCGCCGAACATGAGTTTGTGCTTCAGTGTGGACATGTTTCGTCGCACAGAACGAGCCTGCATGCATGTTTGTTCGTGAACAGCCCGCACGCTATCCGTTGAAGTATTGTATGTAAAGTGTGCCTACTTAAAGGTCGGTCAGTTGTGCGTGCATGCTCGGTGTGGACGGGTGGAGAAACTGCACGGCTTGTTCGTTGCATGTGAACACTGATTATTGGTAGATCAGGGCTGCTCAGCAATGGAATAAAATAAGAGCTGTGTTGCACTAATTAACAAGTACGAAAATTACTAGATGCTCTGGAACTCTCAACGGGAGACTTGTGAACAAATCTCCCAGTGGAAGAAATCATAATGTCGCAGAAAGACGGACATTCACAGGTACTGCTTCCCTGAATGTTGTGTCCTTCGCAATCCTATGGCTCACTGGGGTCATTATGAAGTTTTTAAAATGCTCAACATCTACGAGCTCCAGCAATTAAATTTTACAGCAACTAGAATATAAACGTCTTGCCCATTCTTTTAGTTTTTTCTTCTTACTTCATTTTCTCAACAATGAGCACATAACGATGGAACACCTAGGGTTATCACGTCCCTTACATTACTGTGTGTCACAAATACAGGAATGCCATGAGTAGCTATGCACAGAGCAAGCATTCCTGGTTATTTGAGATGCAAATTTCCTCCAAATGAGTGTGCGCTGCATGCTCATATGACTCGTGGATAGAAAGCTCAAGTGTGGACCCACCCTTACAGATCACATCAGCAGAATGTATGAAAGTGGACTAGGAAGCAGGCCATACATCTACTAGTTTGGATAGTAAAAAATTTGGGATTCCATGGGGCACGGCAGAAAACAAACTTAAAGGGTCAGTTCATTCCATTTAGTAGTGTAGATGGGCAACTTTTATTCATGCTTGAAGGAGGACAAGAAAGTTTGTTGTTCCACATTTTGAAACTCGAGTTTGAATTTTCAATCAACAAGCTGGAACTGAGACTCATTGTTGGTGGATATTAAAATAAAGAAAGGAAGGAATATCTCAAAGCTCAACAATGATATTTCGTGATAAGATGGTGCCAAAATTTGTTAGTTTATTGCATTTTGGAGAAGTTTGTGGAAATCGTTCCGCCATACAATGTATGGAATTTTGACGATACAAATTTGACAGAAATCCAGACAAGAAAAATAATAATCTGCAGAAGAAATATCAAACACCCAAAGCAAATTACTATCTTCAAGAAAAGTTCCAAAAGTGAAATGTTTTGTGGCAATGCTGTAGACAATTTACTGCCATCATATGTGGTGTTTTGAGTGAAGTACTTTTCAAACATACTGGTGTACATGGGACCAAAAGGGGTACTAGACGTAAGTGATTTGATGCAGCAAAATTCCAGGCCTAGTTCAAGTTTCAGGTTTTACCAGTTGTTAAAAACCAAAAGGGAAAGAAAGTTATATTTGGGAATAACTTATCCTGCCCAACACCATCAGTAATTTAACTGTGTGAATAGAATAATACTTGTTCTGTTTCTCTACAACTAAATATGACTTAGATTTTACCAATGAAAACTGCTTGGAGAAAGAGAGTGGTAACTAGAAGGAAACTGATGATGGAATAAGACACACAACATTACAGAAATAACATTTTGATTCTTTTGTAGCTAAACTGATAAGCAACATCAACAAAAATGCTTCAGCAAACATAAAATGAGGTTTTAAAAAGAGTGAAATTGTACCAAATCATGACTCCAATTAGTACCATACTATTTTCAGATTTATGCATTTCTGGCGACTAATTCAGTACATCATTTATAAAACATTTAACTAAAAAGCATGAGCTTTTCGTCCCAACGAAAATAGGCAGAGGACATAAGAAACTCAATGTCCTTCATACTATTGTGCATTTTTTAAAAAGAGAAATCTATAATATATCAATTTTTGTACATCATTGTGTATTCATTTGTAATTTTTGCTTTAAATTTATATATGTTAGCATTTTCAAAGAAAATTTACATTTAAAATGTTTCCAGTTCATCCTCCATTGAGTGACTTTGTTCCACATAATTTGCTTGACTTACAGATGATGAGATAAATATGGGCCGAAGTCATCCCACTGTAGGTAGTATAGCCTAAACTTTATATTTGAATTTTTTTTAATTCTCAAAATGATTGTTTGATATTTTAATAAGAATGCATGTTTAAAATGAAATTAAGCAGATGTCTATCTGAAGTCCGCAGAAACTGTGCCAATGTCACCCTATCTGATGGTACGTAATCATTTGATTGTCTAATTCTTGATCACAAGTGGTGTTGGACAATGTCCGGGCAGTAGTGGAGACTGGCTTATTTGGGCCTCCAGGAGATATTGCTGAGTCCTTGGAAGGACTTCTTGAGACTGCTGTTGTCTGCCCAAGAGCTGTTGAGATAGCTGTCGTCATCATCGTGTTCCAGTTTCTGCAACAGCACACCAGGCTCTGCGTTACTTCACAAGTTACCCATTCTTTCTCTTATAGGTCAAACTGAAACCATGTTTGACCTGCAGTCAGTACCTCTGACTCATGGTGGATAGGTTGTGCAATGAAGGAAGGCTTTTCCCATTGACGTCCCATTATTATTCCAGGTGAATACTTGTGCAACTCTTTGCCCTACCACTCTCAACTTTCCTCACCTGGTACCTTATTTAACTAGTGTGCATTAGGGGATAGATAACAATATCAACATCTCGCTGCCACTGTCATAGGAAAAGCCACCCAAGTGCCACTGTTTGGAACAAAGCTCAGGAATCAGACTCACTGACTATATGATAAAACATGCATGATATGAGCAGCAAAATGCAGGTGGGAGGAGGGCGGGAACTATAACACTATATTTAACACACTTTTTTTTTCCCTCCCATGGCACAAAAGTGTTTGAAGAAGCACACACATCAGAACTTACAATTTAAATATTTCCATTCACTGCCACAGAAGGGGATCAAGTCAAGTATTAAAACAGTGTATGAGTAGTATTCTACCACAAAACCAACTCTGAACCATGTTTGCAAACTATTTTCTGCATCCCCATAATTGGCATGTCAATTTAGGAATTTATGCAGATGACACTGTCATCTACAGTCAGTCCTGCCGGGCAGAACTTGCCATTCAGCATGTCTAGGCACAGCTCAATGAGCTAGAAACTTATTTTTGCCTGTGGAGAATCAAAATAAATGTGGGTAAATGCAAAGCGCTAGTCTTCACGCGCCGCAACATCCCCCCTAACCTACAACCTACTCTCTTCGGGGAGCATATTCCTTTTAAAGACGAGGTAAAATACCTTGGCCTCACAATGGATAGAAGACTGACATGGCGGAAACATGTGGAGTATAAGCGAAATGTTGCTTATGCCCATATGAAAGCCTTATATCGACTGTTAAATTACCATTCTGGTTTGTCGTGTAAAAATGGGATTCAATTATATCAGACTATGATTTGACCCATTATTACTTGTGCAGCCTCTGCTTGGGCCTACTGCGCACAAACCCATCTCAATTATCAATGCCCAGTGATTTTTCCCTGTGGGTTACTGATTTTAATAACCATGTTAGTGTACTAGACAATGAATGGTTCTTATTTCCATAGGCAAATATAAAGCCTACAGCTCATTGGCTTGGGTAATGAACTGCTGTGTCAGCGTAAAGTCCAGCACACACTGTCAAATTGTTTATTTACAACATATAAATTAGCCGAATTCCACATGTTTTTGGAAGAAGCCAACAGAAAAAAACTAAGGATGAGGACTTTTGCCAACTTTATGTGCAAATTACAAAAATTTGATCATCCTGAAGGTGCCATCACAGGGGCATGTAAGTGGGTACAGGCACCTGACATGGTATACAGAAAACATCAAACTATTGTATCACACCAAGCATGTACTGCAACCAACACTTGCAGGATGCACTTAGTATAGTGCTGGACCATCTGTAGCATGGAGACAGGCAGTAATATTTTTCTACAGAAAGCAATGAACCCTATTCATCAGGCAGTGGATTTATACTCTGGTAAGACCTCAACTTGCGCTGACAACATCGCCTACAATATTTCCTCTTTTCAAAACACTGAATGTTTCCCATGCCACCGTTCTACTGCGATTTACGTGTTGTAGGCACTTTAGTATTACTAAAATGGTGTAGGACGAGTGAATGTCCAATGAATTTATAAATAATATAGTTAAACATTGTAAGTGTGTGCTCGAATGCCTTTTGCATATTA
Organism: Dryococelus australis; assembly: GCA_029891345.1. Lineage (NCBI taxonomy): Eukaryota > Metazoa > Arthropoda > Insecta > Phasmatodea > Phasmatidae > Dryococelus > Dryococelus australis. The sequence goes on along the minus strand of CM056999.1, from coordinate 151,368,606 downwards.
CTATGTTCTTGGCCCAGCATAATTTGGCTTTCAGGGGATCTTCGGACAAGATTTTACAGAGAATATCAAACTTTCTTGGTCTAGTAGAACTGTTGGAAAATTTTGATGATGTTATGGGTTAACACTTAAGGTGTGTTTCAGCCAAGTCATCAAATGACCATTATTGCGGGTTAACTATACAAAATTAATTTATGAACATTTTAGGTGAAGCAGTACTCGAAGACATACACAAACGGGCTCAAAAGGAAAAAAATTATTCCATAATTTTTTACAAATTTATTCCATAATTTTTTACTGCACCCCAGATATCAGTCACACTGGAAAAATGTCGTTCACAATTAGGTTTTGGAGGTAGAAGATGGTATAGTTAAAATTAATTAACACTTTTTGGGATTTCGAAATGCCTAGTAATTATATAGGAGAAGGCTTGTCAGAACTAATGTTAAGAACTTTAGCCGAAAATGGACTAAGATTGGAAGACTGTCGTGGCCAGGGATACAAAATTTGTGCCAATATGAGAGGTAAAAACAAAGGTGTCCAAGCAAGAATACTTCAAATAAATCAAAGATCATTATTTTTGCCTTGTGGCTGTCATTCTTTGAATTTAGTGGTTTCAGATGCAGCTTAATCATCAATTATTTCTATCACACTGTTTGGTGTTCTGCAGAAAATATATGTGTTCTCAGCTACTGCGAAACCACCAGTGCTACACGCTGGGAAAGTAGATACTTAAATTGCAGTGTTTGAATATAGTTTGGCAGATGTTTGTTTGGGATACGAAGCACATTCTTTAGGGAACAAGTTAATGAAATTTGAATTTTTTATTTATCTTGTATGGTACAATATTTTGTATGAATTAAACATTGTGAGCAAATCAATGCAAAGCCCAGTGATGGATATTTATACAGTCACCACTTTAATAAAGAACTGTATGGAGTATGTATCTTCCTACAGAAATGATGGCTACCAAAATTCAGTTATAACTGCATAAGAACTAGCAATTATGTTAGGAGATGATGCTTTGTATTGAGATCTCACTCGTACAAGAATAAAGAAGAGGTAGTTTGAATATGAAGGCCTTGACAAGTCAGCAAATGTTAGTCCAGAAGGACAGTTTAAACGTAATTTTTTCTATGACACAGTTGGTGCTGCACTAACATAATTGAAACAACAAAGAGCAACTCAAAGAACACAAAAATATTTGGGAATTTTTGTATGTTTTGTGCCAACCCGTAAAACAATATATTAGATAATGCGAAGTTAATATGGCTGTATTGGACAAGTGGATGGTATTGCAAACATCTCCAACAAACACAGATGGTTTACCAGTGACAATAGCTAGATGTGATGAATGGCTCTCACTGTTGGCAATATTGTCCATAGAGAATGACATAACTCACAAGAGTGACCTTTCTTCATCTATAACCATATTTGCCAATGCAAGAATGGCTACTTTTATAGGGCAATCACGTGCACATAAATGTGCAATTTGATTTGTATAGTAACATTATATATTTAATGGTAAATCTGTGTTAATCTCTTCCTCATTGATTTACAGTGATTGCAAGAAAGTTCTAGGTCTCAATTTCCCAGGACAAAAAGTAACATATATTGACTTCGTAATATACGTTTATTTTTCCCGTTGCATAGTAGTTGTGTGTGTAAGAATTATTATAGAGCCTAAGTTCTGTACTAAAAAAGTTTGGTGACAGCGGCAAGATATATGTTGAATTAGGCAAGGGTGTAACATTAATTTTAACACATTATGGTGATTACATAAATGTGAAATTAGTTTTGTATATCAACATTACATAGTAAATGCTAGTCTCATGACAATGTTCTTTGTAAATTTCTTAAACGAAACAGCATTTGCATTACAATAATTTTAATTTTAAATGAGAAAAATTCGGGGGCAGATTAATTGCCTCTTGCCCCAGGCACCAAATAATCTAAGGCTATCCCTGGATATCACTTACTATTTACAATTAATGATGTAAATTAATACAATTTATAATTACCTCAAAGACATCAGTGAAAATAAATAATTAAAAATCAGTCATAATAGACTGTATCAAAACCTATTCAATTATTTTATACATTATGTGTCCACATTTGACAGTTCCAATATTTACAATAAAATCCATATTATATGTCTACTCAGTCCCACCTCCGTTTAGTCTACGTCCCGCCAGTCCGCAACATTCTAGAGTTCTCTGAGCGCCCTCATGCACAGTAGGCTTCATTCATCGGGTTTCACGCCCGCACTCTGCTAGATGGCCTTCGCCAAAGAACTGCTGGCCGCTGGACCGTGGCAGTATATATAGTGTTGTAGTCCGTCACCCAGAATTTTCTCTAACTCGTGCGCTGTGCCGAGCGTCCTAATTCCCAGAATATTCATGCTCATAGATGTCTGCTTCTTCAGCAGGTGGATTGGGGGGGGGGGGGGGTTCGAGGAGGGCCTGTGACGCCTGCCAGTCTCACCAGAATATTCTTGTGCCTCCTGTCGGCTTCTTCAGCGGGGGAAGGAGGGGCTGTGACGCAAGCAAGTCACACCACTGTCAGTTATTCACGGACTTCCCAGAAGTGGGGCAACAGGCAGCAAGTGCGTCATTCCAGGAAGAAGAGAGGATCGAGGTGGATCACCCCCCACAGCGCCAGACAGTCTCCCAGCGCGAGCGGCAGCGCCTAACAATACCAATAAAATTTTTAATAATCCATCTTACCTGGGCAAATCTTGAAATAACAAAAAAAAAAAAAATTCAAACTTTGACAAAGATGATTACTATTCGAAATAGTTAAATGAAACTAAACTTTTCTTGAGATCAACTAAACTCGGTCGGAGAACTTGAGACGCTATACAAACAACCTCTGGGTAAAATTAGACCATCTTTACACGTGTTCGTGCTTAAATTCAAATGGTAATCTTGGATGTGAAAGAAATAAGGTATTATTGATATCAATTAATCTGGATCCGGGCTTACGTCTCGGCGACCTCACTGCAGCCGGACCCAGTCGCGTAGTTTAGGAGGGTGTCAGTCATGGCGCTTAGGGCACGCCACGTCTTTCGGGATGCGTCAGCAGCTTTCACGCTAATATTCCCTATGGTGAGCGCTTGTTCGGGACTTCTTGCCTGAGTCCACGCTCCCTATCCTACAGTAATGCCGGTCTTGACGCCCTCGGAAACTGGAGCTTTCTCCAAACGCTTCTACTCCTTACAATGGTCGGACTAAAAAAAGATATGAAACAATATCTTATAATCGATAAGTCGTCTTTTGCGCATCACGGGAAAAGTCATAGACGTTGCCATCACGAGATATGAAACTAGGCCTTAATTAACCTCCAAAGAGGAGAAAAACTTATCTATTGTGCTAAGCATTCCTACAGATTAAATGCAAAAAACATTGCCGTGGCAACCTAATCGATAAACACATAAAAAATGTTTGCTAAATCATAGAAATGGAAGGGTGACCTAAACCCAAACTAACCAAAAATATATACTTACAGGTTAAATTCCATACTAGATATTACATTTTAGTTACATAAAATACAAAATAAAATAGTAAAAATACTGACTTGTGATATTATATTATGCCATGTAACTAAAGTTTTTCCTGTTGTACATAACCATACCAGGATTATCGTCCACTTGAAAATTGAGTAATGCCTGACTTCGATGTGTCAATATTCATTTATGATGTTTATCACAGTCTAAAAACCTATACCTAAGTCATATCCAGTAGGTAGCTCAAACTGTCTGGTAGGCCTGGCTAAAGATCTGTATGTCACCATCTGAAGGGTGCTCGCTGCCTAGTGCGGAATCGCCTGAATTAAATGATAAGGTTTTACATGTTATATAATTTCAGCTGTGTCTCAGCTTCACAATATAGCTTCTTTCAAACAAACAAAAAAACACTTTGTGTTCTCTTAAGACTTCCGTCAACCTAGCGCTTTTCTCCGTGTTTGAAGCAGAGTAGCGTGGGAGCGATAAAGGCGACACTGTGACGTGCGTCAAGAGCGCCATTGCCGCTAAGCGCAAAGCTCTCTACTGACGCAGTGTTCTCATCGCACTGCGTGTAGGTACCTATGGAACTTTCAGCTGCGATCATATTATTTTGTTGGTGAAAAGTCTGTAGGAAGGTTCGCTGCAGGGCTCTTGAGTAGTTTTGTATGCATCTGACATATGTTTTGAGGTACAGCACTTTGAAAAGGCAGTTTTTTTAGCCATTTTGGAGTGCTCTAAAATGGTGTTTCTAATGTGTGTGATGTCTTGAAAACACTCCACAGCCCTCGTCTGAGGCGTGTGTTCCTTTTGTAGATCAGCACATTGGTCACATGTTTAATAGTTTTGTAGAAAAATTACTATTTCAAACACTCTGCAACGCAGTTCAAGCCCTAGGCAGGTAGGCGGGAGTCTTAAGAAAAGAACCATGATATCAGAGAGCAAGCCTATAAATATTAATTTGCCAGCAATTTTCAGGGTATTAAAAATATTAGGAATATCGCCCAGGCAAACTGCCGACCCCAACCGCACAATACGCATTCGTGTCAACATGTTCCCAAATCTGCTCAATTTTAGAATGTTTAGCACGCTTGTCGATGAGACAGAGGAACGTGTTAGTGCTGTTGAAAACCCCTGAAGCAAGGGGGAAAATGTACACAAATAGCAGCATCCTCTTTTTGTTTGATTGTGTTTGTACATTGTGAGTAGTCCTGAATTTATGACTTGCAATAGACACGACGCCATGTGTATTTCTTGTCGTTCTGATTGCCCCTCATATCACACACACAATTCCGTCTAAAAGTATTGGCCATGTGAATTCCGAAATTGTAGCAGAATAGGCGTGATAATACCTTCTGCGTAGTTTTGACTTTCTGTTACCGCTACTAAAAGCAAGCGCATTCATGTTTACAATGTGAATTCTTGTGACTAATAAACACCACGCAAAACATAAATAAGAACGGAGTCTGTTCCCCTTGCTTCTGGCATGTAAGAAACTAAATTTCGTCCATTTTGGCACTTAGGCCACTTACGTTTTCCACTCTATCAATGATATCAGTAACTCATAGATCAGACATGGCTTCCATCCCCTTCCCTTACAGGAGTTTCATCCCCTCGTTGAGAAGCATCTAGTAATCATTTTGAATTTTATCTCGGCGTATTACTCGAGATATGTAATTTTTGCTATTTTCCTAAAAAGTCTTTCAAGTATCTAAATAAATTGCCACAAGAGTATTTGCAACACTTATAATATACAGCGGATGTTTCTGAACAACACCGACAAATTCTGGCAGGTTATTCATTACGAAAAAATAAGACAAAAACAGATGTATGACTTTTCCCCTAACATGATTATTAAGAGAGTTAGGCGTTCCTAAAAAACTGAATTTTTATAATGCTATTATTTTTAAATATTACAAACTACTCAACGATACTACATAAGGTACTGAGTAGTAGGGAAATGGCGAGTCTGGCACAACGGCGTCAGCATTCGGATTCGGGGGAGCTGTCAGGTTTTGATGTGACCCGACCGCCATCTTGGATCACATTGACCTTTGAGCCCAAAACTGCAAAAAAAATAACAAAATTTAAAAAAAAAATCTCAAAAACCCCAAAGAAAATCCAACAATTGCAAAAAAAAATATGTTAAAATAATTACAATTTATTTAAACGTATTAAAAAAGGATCCCCAGAAATGTCCAAATTTTCTGAGCAGATGAGAGTGATCAGCGACCCAGGTGACTGGGATCAGTGACCCAAGGGTCAGAAGAGCAGGACTATGACCTCTGACCTGAACCTTTCGCCCAAAAAATATATAATAAAAAATTACAAAAAATCTAAAAAAAAAATTAAAAATATCAAAACACTATTAAAAATTATTTTTAAAAATATTAAAACACTATTAAAATTATTTTTAAAATACTTAAATTTCCAGAGGTCACCCCCCAACCCATACCCATTCTGCCATCTTGGTAGGCGACCACCATCTTGATAGATATGTATTCACCATCTTGGAAGCAGATACAAAATTGTCTACCAAGATGGTGGTCACCTACCAATATAGCGGAATGGGTATGGTTGAGAGATGACTTCCGGAAATTTAGATATTTTAAAAATAATTCTTTAATAATTTTAAAATAATTCTTAATAATATTTGCTGGGGTATTTCTGTTTATTGCGATTTAAAAATTTTTTGAGTCGAAGGTCATAAGTCCTGCTCGCCTGTTCCGGGAAAAATTGGAAATTTCTGGGATCCTTTTTCAATATATTTTAATAAATTTTAGTAATTTATTAGTAAAAACTTTTTATAATATATTAATTTTTTGGACTTTTAATTTTTTTTTGGTATTTTTTTATGGGTTTTTGAGGTCAAAGTTCATGGTTCAGGAGTAAAAGGACAATGACATCCAAGATGGCGGTCGGGTGACATCACAACATGGTGGCCCCCCAGAATCCGAACTGGAACACCGATGCAGTTGTGCCAGACTCTCTATTTGCCTATTACTGTACTGTCTATCCACTCATTGATCTATATTGAAATTTTTAAGCGCGTAGGGATCTTATAAGAAATTTGCGAAGAACACATTTTGTTTGAAACACCTATATTTAAAATTAACGCATTGATACGAAATTTCTTTAACGTGGAATTTCCTATTTAAATTTCGCAACTGCCAAAAAAATACAAAAATCGCAAAAAAATATTTAAAAATTATTTTTTAAATTATTAAAAATTATTTAAACATTATTAGAAAAGTATTTTTTAAATACTAAAATTTCCAGAGGTCTCCCCCTCACCCATACCCATTCTACCATCTTGGCGACCGCCATCTTGGTAGGTGTCGTGTATCCGCCATTTTGGAAGCCAGTGTCCAAGGGGAAGGAACCTGGCAGTTCAATGTTATGCCTTATGGGTTGTGTAATGCCCCTCCCAACTTCGAACTTCTGAAGGAATGAGTTCTGCCTTTATATATTTGACAGGTTTACCTAGATGACTATTGTGACAGAAAGGAGATTTGAAGAGCATCTATCACTCCTAAACTGTGTATTCCAGAAAGTGGCCTCAGCCAACTTGAAACTGGTTCCTAAGAAGTGTCACCTGCTCCAAAAGAAAATAAATTTCTTGGGACATGTAGAGTCAGCCCATGGAATAGGAACAGATCCTTAGAAGATCAATGCAATAATAAATTGGCCAACACCAACTGACAAAACTGAAATGCAGAGTTTTCTGGGTTTTTGTGCCTATTACCATCGATTTGTACCAGGGTTCGCCACGATCACGAAGCCACTACATGAACTGACTGGGGCGGAAAGGAAATTTCATTAGACCACTGAGTGTGAAAATGCTTTCAGTAAACTAAAAAAATCAGCAAGGTATTGCATAAGCATGAGAGAATATACTGTGTTACACGCAGGGAGTTTCTGGCAATGGTGAAGGCAATTTCACACTTCCACCCCTACCTTTATGGCAGACAGTTTATTCTAAGAACCTACCATGCTTCGTTATGCTTGCTAATAAACTTTAAGAACCCCGAAGGTCAAATAACCCGATGGATACAGCATCATCAAGAATATGACTTTGAAATACAGCACAGATCTGGACGCCTTCACAGCAGTACAGATTCACTTTCTAGGAGGCCATGTGAGCCATATTGTCATTGCGAACGCCAGGAAGTAAAGAGTGGTGAATCGCTGAAGTTATGGTGGACAATAATTCAAGGTTCTCTATACTATGATGGAACACCTGCCTGGAATGATGTTAGGAAAGACCAGGTGAATGATCTCACTTTGCAGCCATTATTTAAGTTGAAAGAAGCTGGATGTTGGACAAAATGGGAAGAGATATCTAGCCTGAGCGCAGCAGTCAAAGCATACCTTGCACAGTGGAATTCCCTGGTACTGAAGAATGGTGTACTTTACAGAAACTGGGAAAGTAATGATGGAAAACACACATGCTTACAGTTGGTTCTTCCAGAATGCAGGGTTCCCGAAGTCTTAAAAGTATTAAAACTGCATAATGTGGCGGCCAGTGGGTAATTCGGTGTGAATAAGACCCTCGACAGAGTTAGCTGAGCTTCAACTGGTTTCATTGTAGGGAGGATCTTGAGAAGTGGTGCCGATTGTGCGACACATGCACTGCGAGGAAGGGCCCCAAGGACCAGAGAATACGGTGACCTTCAGAAATACAATGTTGGGGCCTCATTCGATAGGCCATCCGTAGATATTCTGGGCCCCTTGCCTGCCACAGATACAGGTAATCTATATTTTCTGGTGGTTCATGATTACTTTACTAAGTGGCCTGTGGCCATTCCCCTCCCAAACCAAGAAGCACGAACTATGGCCGATGCACCTATAGAGCATGTCTTCTCGAGGTTTGGGGTGCCACTAGAACTCCATTCTGATCAGGGAAGAAACTTTGAAGCTGCAGTCTTCCAGGAGGCAACAAAAATTCTGGGGATGAAAAAGGCTATGACTACACCCTTACATCATTAGTCTGATGGAATGGTCAAGAGTCTTAACCGCACTCTTGAGCAGTACCTATCGATCTTTGTGGCAGACAACCAAAAGGACTGGGATTCGAAGGTGCTGTTGTTTCTTCTTGCTTACCGCTTAGCAGTTCACCAGTCCACAAGGGTAACGCCACCAAGGATGCTGTTAGGAAGAGAGAGACACAGTATGATAGGAAAGTGTCAGGCGAGGAATTTCAAGGAGGGCAACTGGTGTGCCTGTACAACCCACAAAGGAGAAAATGGTACTGCCTGAAGTTACAGAAATGTCGGGAAGGCCCTTACAGGATTCTGGAGATGATCAATGACGCGGTCTTTCGGATTTGTCGTCAAGGCTCTTAGGCGAAGCCGAAGGTTGTCCACATTGACCGTCTGCCACTCTACGAAGGTCCTGACATTGCACAGTCTGTTCGGGACAAACAGACTTGAGGAGGGAGCAGTGTTACGCGCTCAGTGCTTCGCATCCCGCGCGAGTGGGTGGAAATTAAGGGCAAAGTAGTTAAATGAAAGTGGCGGCGGTATGCCAATGGAATGTTTGAATGATAGGCGAGCTAACCACATATCCGTTACAAGAAGCGAGCCAACACGATAACCACTTTTGCAGCGCATGCTGCTCACACTGGTTGTATTGAGTTTATGTATTTATCGGAAGAATTGTGTAGTGGTTTGCTGCCTTAGTTTCTTAAGCGTGACTTGGGATGCGTAGAACTTTCCAGGTCACGGGCACGAGAGTATAATTAATGTGACGGGCCTCTGGGTTGTTGCTGAATACATGAGTGGCTGAGTTTCATCGATAGACGACGATCGGCGGGAGAAGTGACCAGCAGAAGGGGAATCTACGACTGCAAGTATCAAGCAGTGAAGAGTGCAGCTGGCAGACTGGACTATTGAACTAGATGCGTGAAAGAAAGACATTACAAATAATGGCAACAGATAGACTGAACATGTGTTAATTATGGGTATGAGTTGATTGACTATAACGAAACAGCGACATTGAGAAGGGCGTTAATTAGAGTTGAAATAGACATAAAATATTGTGTTCACTGTTAAATAAAAAGAGTAGTAATAGAGACAGATATTTTAATGCTGTAAATAAAACTTTGTGAATAAATTAGAAATCAAATTTAGTTATTTTATTTTTATTAAAACCTCCATCCATTACGAACTCGCATACCCCCCTCCATATAATAATATTACAGTTTTCATTTTTTCCCCCAAAAATAGACCTTTCTAATCCCCCCCCCCCCTTCCCCTCGGAATTTCCTGGTTACGCACTGGTAGTCCGAGAAGTAGATAGTAAGCAGGTATTTCAAAAGTGGTCAGTTTACCGTCAGATTGTATCTGCACTGTAAAAAAATGTGTAATTTTACATTAAATGCATGTATCAGTAGTGTCTCCACTGATATCGGTGTAATTTTACACCTATATGTCAATGTTTTTTTACTCTACATCTACATAAATTTATCGTACTACTTCGAAAAATAACATATAATTTGTATGTACAATTAACTTTACATAAAATGGTGTAAAATTACTAATACTATGTAGCAGAAAATAAACTACAACATTTGTATGTTTTCTCTCCACGGCAAGCAAATTGAAAAAGACATCGCCATTGTAATTTCACCACTGTGTATGCGTATTTTCTCACTAATAAAAAAGTAAAATTCACTGTATTTGTAATTACACAAATATCTACATTTTTCACTGTTTTACTAAACAAATTTACCGTCGGCATATGTTCTTTCACAAATGTGTCATGCTAAATCAAATATTTTGTATGCGTATTTTTTATAATTTTCATGTCTAGCATATTTTACACAAATACATGTAGTTATATTTGAATTCACAAGAACATTAGAGTAAAATTATAAATACTGTATACGTTTTAGCAAATTACACAAAAAAAATGCAAAATTGCCAAAAATGTGTACGTGTAAATTTACACTTATTTTTTACAGTGTAGGATGTACTCTGGTAAACGGCTGTTCACGCTAAAGTGAGTAATTTTGAGGCCCTAGTTACTTTTTAATTCCAGCCATATTTTATCCGTTAACCACCTTTATGTATAAATATTGTGTGTATATTCCACCGCACTCGGAAGTTAACGTCTATGGCTGGTATAAAATATACTGAATATCATTCCAAATGAGACGATTTTTCAAAGTGCTCACTTTACCGCGAATAGCCTATACGGTGCGTACACACGAGCCAGTGTAAAGCGTCCCACTCTTGACTACAGAAAGTGGGAAGTTAGCAGCGGTGTTTAACTGCTGTCACAATCTCGCCCACGACAGTCAACCGCGACAGTCTCCGTGACGTACCCCCCTGGATCTGTGCGGACTGCCGTCGAGCCAGTGTTTCAGGATGTCTCCCCCGCTACATTAATCAGCGAACGCCATCATGCACGATCTCGTCAATGGGACGCAATACTGGAGAAAACGAAAACACTGAAATTATGGAGTGGAGAGAGATCTCTGGGTGGCTCTTATCATCGAGGTCTTGAAAGCCGATGACATGAGAATGAAACGAAGTGAGTATGGAGCAGCGCCAGAATGAACGTGCGGGGGAAACGGGAGATCCCCGAGAAAACCCACCGGCATCGTCCGGCACGATTCCCACACGCGAAAATTCGGGGGAACGACCCCGCCGGGAATCGAAGCCGGTTAGTCTTGATTGGGGGGGGGGGGGGGGGAGTAGTCTGACGTCTAAACCACCGCGGGCCCTCCGCAATTATGAAATAATAAAACAAGTTACCAATACGTCTCTAAATTAGATCGGCAAACTTCGGCTGCAGGTTAATCATGGAAGAAGGAGGTGAAAACATATACGACCTACATATGTATGATCTAAAGTTCATTCTAGTGGCGGTACATATCTTTGAAATTGGACCTGAAGCATGAGCGTATTACAAATACTCGGAATCAATCGTGACGTGCGGGTTAACAATCCACCCTTTAAGTCCCACGTATGATACAGCGCCATGGAGATTAAGTCGAATAAGGTTAGTAAACGTGATTATTTCCATGGTAATAATTTTATGACAGTGGCTGACAGGTGTAGTTGTGTTTACATATTTTTGTTCCGTAACGCAGTAGGTTTGTTTCCGTGATTTTCTATTCTGGTAGTTTAGCACAATTTCTGCTAGTTCGCGTTCGTGTTACCGGAAGCAAATTTTTTGTATGCTATTCGGGTGGCTGTAAGCAGTAGCTTATTTCTGCTCTTGCTCGCCGAGGCACAGCAGAAATAGCAGAACGAGCAATGCCAAATGAATGACCGCCAAATTAAAATAGCAAACGTCGGAGAGTCCTTAGAGTGGTGATTGAGAAAAGAAATTTCGCTTTTACACATTATTGGTGACGTAAGACGGTATGGTGTAAGAAGTGCACAGGGATATTAACTTGGTAATGAAAATAATGAATTCATATTTATCCTCGAAAGTAAGTTACCTTGTGTGGCCTGAATTTTTTATACACAGGGACAATAATCATTATTGACATTTTCCAAATAAAATTAGTTTATTTATTTCCGACATGCTAGTTGTCTGCTGTTTGGCGTTCGTGTCGTTCCGCCGAGAGCAAACTGCTCCTTCTGCTACTTTGCTGCTCGTGAAAAATATCACTTGCTCTCTCCAGTAGCAGAAATAGCATACCACGCGAACAAAACTATTATCCAGGCACTCCAATGTTCCATCCTAAAAAGTTTCTCCAATATGTATACACAGTATAATATAAAGTCGCCCGGCCGCGTGTGTCTGTGTAGTCGGCTAAGGTTTCTAAACTACTGAATTTTTATGAGATTTTCGCCGTTATTTGGAGAATTTTTAAAGGAATGTTCAGGTATATAATACGTTAGTATTTAGTGTACGGATAGTAGAGAAATGTAGACATTTTATAATAAAGTCGGGAAAAGCCGCTTTTCGGGCGCTTACACGACTTACGCTGGCTACGCCATAAGAAATACACCACATTGGTATACTATAGAATTGTAAATCTCAAAAAGGTCTACAAATAAGTCCGCGACAGCATATGTTTTTTTTTTTAATGATGACCAACAGTAACAATTCTTGTTATTTAATTTGATTTGATTTAAAATGGGGGTTCACTTACGAACACAACACAGTATCAATCCTATGTTAGTTGCCTTAAGCATTTAGTGCATGCTGTAAATCTAAACGTCATATTTGTAAGTCGCACCCAAGCGAGGCTGGGACGCGTCGCTAGTTTGCAATAAACTGGTGTTACAGGCTAAACTTCAAAGGTGTGTACCGCCCTTATGATTCACTTTAGATCACATTTATATTCGTTCACCTTATTTTTTAATTAACAGCCAGCAGCCGAAGCTTGTCGATTTAGATACACCCTGAATAACTAATTAGCCATCTTCCTCTTACATATGCGAGTAAATTTGATGAAGTAGGCGCTACTCTAAGATTTATATAAAAGAAACACGTATGTTGAAATACAACTAATTATTTCCATCATTTTGAAAAAAATATCCGAACCACTTAAGTGTACGTTTGGTGAAATTCGGTTCCCGAGTTCAAACTTTTTTTGGGACACACACGCACGCGCGCACACATTGGCGGAGAAAAATATCTCATACGCCTATCTTTCCTTCGAAAAGTAAACAAAAATACGGAATCACGGATCTCCCATGGCTATATGTAGGTGTTTCTTCCCACAAAAAAAAAAATAGACGACTAGTTGCACCTCAGAGCACTTCAGTTCTCATCCACTATCGCGATTGTATTATTATGACTGCTACGCGTCTCGGCTGTCTGTCCACGAGTCAAGAACGGTCAGTAGCGCAGTAAACTGATTCCGACTTGTCGTGAAAAAATGTCTTCTCACGAAGGGGGTCGCGGTGGCTGAGCGGTTACCCCGCTCTCCTCCCACCAAGGCAAACCACGTTCAATCCCTGGCCGGGTCACTCTCGGATTTTCGCATGTGGGAATCGTGCCGGACGATGCCGCTGGTCGGCGGGTTTTATAGAGGGTCTCCCGTTTCCCCCGCCTCTTCATTCCGGCGTTGCTCCATGCTCACCTCAATCCCCTTTATCGGCTCTCAAGACTTTGTTGTTAAGAACCGCCCAAATCTCTTCGATCACTCACTCTTCTCACAAAAGATACACCGCCGTTAGCCAGAAGATAGCGTTTAGTGTGGACTCACGATGCTGAAATCTACTACGCGCGTGAAGTTTCCCGCGAAAAAAAAGAGACTATTTCGCGATTAACTGAACTCTTTTGAAAGCTCTGTTTATGATCTACTATCCTACTTGTTTTGTTATATTTATGACATATGTAATATTAGCACTTCCACGGAACTGATCGCTTTATTTATACGTCGGTCCAGTGCAACATTGAAACTGTTAGGAACGTAAATATGTTACTAATGTATTCATCGTTACTTTTTTGTTTTAAAAAACCAACACAAACTTAGTTAAATAAATCCAGTGTGAACAAATTTTAGCATCACAATTTGAATACGACGTTTAAGTGAACGGAATCTATCCATCGCTACCGACGTAACTTGGAATATGCAAGTGTTTGCTTTAAAATGTATGCAATTAGGTAAGGGACTTTTTTATCAGACGTTACTGCCAAACGTGTTTAATTAACGTGTGGCTTTATCATACAAATGTCATCTCATAGTCCGTTGTTAACGGCTGAATAAACATTTCTAAAACTCAAAGCTAAAAAAAAATTGAGAGAGTTAAAACGGTTTAATATACCTTCAAAAAGTAAATTAAGTATTAATAGAGATGTTTACAACTAATTAGGAGAAGTAGTTTTTGAAAGCGTAGTGTTTAAACTGCTGATTAAGGACGCGCGACTTCTGCGAAAAGAGTTTCTGTCAAGTTGTATTTGGAAACACTTTATTTCAGACCCACTTTCGCAATTGAATGGATTTACTTACTTCGCGCCTTCGGTACATGCCCGCGAATCTCAGACGTTCAGTTGCGTAGAACCTTGATCTAATAGTAAATTTAAGTTAAGGCCATTACCACATGTACTGACGTTCGCCATACAACGCCACTATTGTACATCCAGCAGGGTGCTGTAGCATATAGGACTGTCCACCCTGGCTTACGCCTCAGACAACCCAGTTTCAAGTCTTTCGCTCCTATTGTCTAAAGCACCAATCATTGGACCGATGGCCCCATAACCATTTTACGGATCAGGCACCACAACCCACCGTGCAACGTCAATGACACTTCTGCAGACGGCAATCCAGGAAACAACTCAATCCCCACAGATCACCAGGGCCACTACAAGCTAGTATTTAAACCACTGCCAGCACGAGACCAACCCATCTGGCCAAGCTTGGAAACCTGAGATCTCGCGGGTCAGTCAGCCCGTGCTACTCCTTCCTTTTACTCGTGGGGTGTCGAGGCCGAAGCCACGTTCATTACCATGCCAGAGTTCCTTAACAAGTAGTCTAACGCCCACAGTTAACCCGTTAATGGTAGTGGCAATAAGCTGGAGCAGGTCTGCCACTACAATAATTAGGCAACAGGCAGAGCAACGAAATGGCCGTTTATTTACACATCTTAGCAGGAGGCATGGCGCTCACAGTGTCTGTTAAAAGTTTCGGCCACCACTGGCCACACAGGCAGTGCAGCGCTGGGCTGGAGTATGATGCGACGCACACATGCAAACGTTTCCGGCGTGGCATTGATGGTGTCATCTCCTCACCGTACCTGCGTAATGAGCTCATCCCTCCCTCCTGTTAAGTGGTGTGGCATACACCATCGGTTTGATGTGGCCCCATAGCCAGACGATGTCAGGTGAGCGTGGTGGCCACGCTCTGGGGCCTCCAATACCAATACACCGGTTCGGGAAGTACACATCAAGTTGCCGGCGAGCCGCAATGGCGAAGTGAAGGTAGAGCCCCGTCCTGCTGAAACCACATCGCCTCACGAGCATATAGGGAAGGGAACACCCTCCAAGTATTCCGGTTAAAGCCCTACAGCGACTGTAGATACATATCACCGAGACTGAGACTGACTCGTGCTGCACTGAGCGGTGTTATCAGGCTCACAGAACTACGCACAGGCTGGCTATGGTTAATACGCCAAGTACAAAGATTTGCATACCCGCTCCTGCACGAAGCCACTGCCATTGGCGGGTAACTATGGACGTTACACAATTTGTTCCTTCATGAAATGTGCTCCATTTGTTTTAGTCCATTTAAAATTAAAATTATAGAAAAAAGTATATATTTTTTTCATATTGATTTCTGTACTAGAGCCCTGGATATAATATTTTCATAACACTCTGATATTATCCTGAACAGCATAATGTTAGAATAAATTTCCAATACTGGATCGATAAATAAAAAATAATAATAACATACAATTGGGACTAATAACTTTTCTGATATGGAAATATGAAAGCAGGACTGACGATAGTGAACTTTGTTTGCTTTTACCCCCCCCCCCCCCAAACACCGAAATTAAGGAGAACCTCCCCCCCCCCCCAAATTGAATTTCTTTTTCTAGCTTATTTATTTTTTAGAAAATCCGAGAGTACCACCCCCACACCCCATCCTACTCTTCCTATGCCTTACTAGTTATTGACCTTACACAGTAGTATAGGCTGTACACGATAAACTGGGCACTTTTGAAACACCTGCCTATGATGTAGTTGTAGGCACATTGTGTATTCTTCTTATACCATATGTAAAATCTACATTGCCATGGGCCTTATCACTTCATTCATGCGTCGCTTATCTTTTTACGCTATGCCGCCAATGTACCTCATTCATGCGCACTCAGTTTAATAATATTTTGCTTGAAAACTATTTCTTACTAGGCGCTACCGACATCCCTATGTTCTCTCTTTCTCTGTATTAACAGTACTTATAAATGAAATAAGAGAATTTATACATAAAATTCAAGTAAAATTTTAATTTAACAAAAAATAAGGTACCTTTAGGTTAACAAAAGTATAAAACTCTTGTGATATATGACGTATTTAGGGGGGGGGGAGCAAACATGTCATACATACGTGTTTTTTTCGAAAGTTTGGTTTAAAAAAGTGAAGAAACCACGAACAGTTTCAATTTCACTGAAGCAAGGTCAAATAAAGTGTAAAGACATCTCAAAGCACCTGCTTACATACATGGGCAGTTTTCTGATCTCACATACTGTCCACGCTATTTTTGACATGGAGTGCTATTGGCGGGGCAAAAAAAAGTAGTCCCCCTGCGTTGGAACACGGAGAGTCGCTACTGCGCTTCTACAACATGCACTCTACCCCAGTTTTCATTTACGGTCACTACTCCGTTCCGAATGTAACCTTATTTCGTTCTAGCAGGATTGAAGGCACCCCTTTCCAGACTTCTTATTAAGGTTGAAGTAAAGCAACTTCCTATGGAGCACTGCACCTGACTGTAAGATGTGAAGAACTTATAAAAAAAAAGTAGTACAGACACCATAAAAAATTGTCACAAAAGTGCAATTTTTGCTGTATATGAAAGAAGATTGGATATATTTTTCAGCATTATAAAATATTTACCAAAATATACTTTTTAACTGTAAAAAAATAATCGATTAAAATAGTCGATATTTTTCACTAAATTTAGCATATTTCCATTATGGATGCTTCAGAAAGCAGAATTTGCTAGAAAATCGTCATGGAATATCCTCATAACTTTTGCTATGATTGTATGTAAGAAATTTGTAATAATAAAATTAGGATATATTTGTATAATTGGTTTTATGTGCGTCCATTTGTTACAAACATGTATGGCTGAAACTGACGTAAATAAAGTTAATTATAAAATTGACGATACATTATTAGTATGATTTTATTACACATGATCATAGCACATGTCATGACGATCTTTCTTGGAGAAGATTTTCTTGTAAATTCTGCTTTCTGAAGAATCCAAAACGGAAATACGCTTAAATTTTGTTAAAGATGTGGACTCTATCGATCGAATAATTTTTACATTTAAAAAGTATATTTTAGTGTAATGTTTTGTAATGCTGCAAAATACATACATTCTTATTTCATATACATCATAAATCACTCTTTCCCGACAATTTTGATGGTGTCGGTACTACTTTGTTTGTGAGTTATTCACGTTGTATAGTCGGGTGCAGTGCTCCATAGGCAGTTGCTTTACTTCAACCTTAAAAGTGTGGCCCCTCACAGTTAAGCTGGATTTACAATCAAAAAATGGAATTAGAATTATGCAGTGGAAACACGTCATCTGTATTTGCAGTCTCCAATTATTAATGTTTTGGTTCTTAATTTCAGCCTATAGAAACAGGCGACAAGCCTGCCATGTTTACTTTTGTTCCTAACCTCGTATGTGTCAGCAGATCATACTTCAAAGCCGATAGTTTCCCTCAGGGAAGCTTATTTTTGTGAACAAATACAATCGTAAACATGTGCACACACACGCGCCTTTTAAATATTTTTTATACTTACATTACTGTTAATAACAGTTTCCGCCAACAACACCGATTGTTCAGTTCTGATTGGTTGCCGCCTCACAAGTTTCACTTGTGATATAAAATATAATTATTTCTTTAACGCCTGAGGAAATCCCAACAACGCAAACGACCTGCTGTTCCGTTGGAAACCAACACGTAAATTAACACACTTTAATATTTTCTGCACGCGAAATAACGCATAATTTAACGATTTTTTTTTTTTTTTCTAATTTAAACCCAGCTTCTCATACGTATGTTCTCGCTCGGGGTAAAAACCATTGGCTAAAGATGAGGCGCACTTTGCCGACACAGAACTGTCAAAATCATATGGTGGTCAAAAACACACTCATACGAGTGTGTGTGTGTGTGTTTTTTTTTCTTTTTTTTTTCTTTTTTCAAAAGACCCGCCCTTTTATTAGAGTGAAAATTTTTTTAACTCGAGTACATTGTAGCTGCATTAAAATTAGGTCACGGGGAGTTTCTCTGACTTCGAATACTACCGGGGTCGCGGTACTGTAGCGATCGTATTACTCGCCTCCCACCTTGGCGAATCGGGTTCGATTCCAGTCGGGGTCGCTCCCAGATTTATCGCGTGTGGAAATCGTGCCGGACGATGTCGCTGGTAGGCGGGTTTTCTCGGGGATCCCCCGTTTCCTCCGCCCTTGCGCTGCTCCATGCCTCACTTCATCCTCGTCGGTTCTCAAGACATCGATGTTAGGAGCCGCCCAAATATAGCCAGTCCACTTCAAACGCTGTCCACGTTTGTTCTGACAGCGCCAGGAGGAGAAAAGCGGTCCAGTGTCGTCGAGACGCGGGGGCGTGGTCGTGCGCAGCAGGCGCGCGCGTTCTACCCCACATCGCCCCCTACGATGTATGTATGGTGTTCACGGTAAAGTGAGCACTTTTTAAGCCCTGGTTACTCTTTGCTTTCAGCCATTTTTTATCCTTTAACAACCTTTTAAAATAAATATTGCAATGTATGTAACAAATAACCAATGTCTATATTTCACTGAAATGAAATATATTTACTATCGACTATTATTTCAAATGAGAGGGCTTTCAAAAGTGCTCACTTTACCGTGCAGAAGCAGGAGCTTAGTAGCAGAGGAGGTGACGTCATGGAGCGGCGCGGCGCGCCCTCTTAGTTGTGGCTGGCGCCGCGAGCGGGCGTCCCGGCGCGGGGAGGGGGTGGGGGAGGCGACAGGCGACGCCCCTTCGCATTACGCCGAGGCGACGCCGAGCGGCCGGACGCCACAGGTCGGTAAGCTGCTACCAGCGTCTGTTTTCTGTGTGTTCTGTGTGTGTGTGTGCGTGCGTGTGAGACGCGGGGGTGTCGGACGGCCGCACTCCCGCGTCGTCACGGAGCAGATACGCGAGCACGCGGCCGGGGCCAAGTGGCGTGGCAGTTCCTTCTCACTGATCCACTGCGTGACGCCCTGGGAACGTCCCTTACGTCTGATTGGCCACTGAGTGCTCCGAAAGGTTCACTACTGGCTGAATTCCCGGTCGGCAAGCAGAGGTCAGCAGGCGCTGATTGACGGACGGCGTTCTAACACGTTGCTGGAGTTCGCGGTATAAGTGGCGTCAGTTTCAGCTCTGTACAATTCTGTACTCTGTGCTTGCGTCACGCGTCGGCCGTTTTGTATCTAGATGCCCGTCCTTCCGACTACAGAGAAAAAAAAACCGACCGTATATTACTTGCGACCCTCTAAGGTTCAGCTTTCCGGGCGCTTTTTATGTATCCCCCGGGATTGTTCTGCGCCCTCGCCTTATGAAGGGAGATACTGTTAGAAGGCATGATCGAGACACGCCCCCTCAAGGCGGTGCTTCTGTATATAGCGGGCTACAGACCACTAAAGGCTGCTCACGGTAAAATGAGCACTTTTGAAAGCGCTGCTTGAAATCTGCTTCCGCCTTATGTAAAATTAACATTGCCGTAGTCCTCACTATTCATGCGTCGGTCAAGTGAAACTGTGAAATTAGTAGAAAAGTAAATATTTTACAAATATGGTTATTTTTTGCGCTTCCGATACACTGGAAAACAGAAAACGAAATAAATAATTTAAGTTATCACGAATTGTTATCTATAATCTATTCACGGTTTCTTAGGCCTTTTTGAATTAAACCTTTGAAAAATCTCTCCATACTTGGTTATTTTCTACATATTCCATATATCGCAAGCGTTTTATACTTTTGTTAACATAAAAGTTACTTTTTTTCTGTTAAATTGAAATGTTATTCATATTTTATCTATAAATTACATTACTTCATTCATAAATAATTTGACTAAAACCAGCGAGGAAACGTGTGTTGGTAGCGCCTAGTAAGAAATAGTTCTTATACAAAATACTGTTACAAATGAGTTGCCCACGAATCCGGTGCATGGTCCCTCTGGTGTAATTTTCCACACTTAGTTAAGCTTAGTTTGCACGAGGCGGAGGAATATCCTGGAAGTAGAACTTTAGCAGCGCTTCAGAAAAGGCCGAAGATACCGTGAATCAACTATAACATTATTTATTCGACGTTAAATATGGAAATACTTTCCAACCATCGTTACCAACTTTACTGGGCGCATGTCATCCAGTAAGCCCGTTGAAATATACGCAGGCAGGGGCAATGACATTTTTCTACTGTTGATTTCAAAAGTGCTCACTTTATCGTGAACAACCTTCACTGCAACTTGCCAACGCATCGTTCAGACGCCGAGTAGTGCGGTATGGAACCATCGTCGGTTTCGCCTTCTCTCCAAACTATTTTATTTTATGGCGTAATGTCTTGTCGACGGCGAGGTCAGTGAGGTACAGAACGAGAAGCTCAGATGAGCAGAAACGGGACAGGAATAGGCCACGGCCTACCATCCCAAAATCCACCTGAGTAATTTCGTAAAACCATGGAAAACCATAATCAGAATGGTCTGACAGGGAGTCGAACCAGTATCCTGAATTCGAGTCCAGTGTGTCGCCGCCACGCCATTTGAAACGAGTGTTTTCAGCTTTATAGTTTAAGAAACATTGCTTGCACGTAAAAACCACGCGGCACGTAATTAGCATCCTGTTTACTCATACGCGGTGGGCGATTTTACCCCTCTGTAGGTCCAGAAAGGTCCGAGATAAGTTTTTCTTATACATATTTTAGACATGCAGAAAAATAACTGCATGTGTATACATACCAACATGCAAAGAACACGTCACACATATACACGTATGTACTTCCATACATACGGTATGTTACAACGATGTAGAGGCGATTCCATATTTAAAATAAAATAGATACAGACATGTATGGCTTGTTGCTTGAATTATTAAGTGTGTCATTCGCCGTAGAAAATAGGAGAATAAATTCATTTAGTTAAAAGACGACGTGAACTGTTCGAGATACGGAAACAAACTTGCACGATTTATGAGCTAGCAACACGTTCACCACTCAAGCCACTCTGCCAGTCCGCAAGGAATCAAACACAATTTGTTTGTGCGGGCTGTTTTCTAGCAAGTATCAGGTTAGAGTGTTACAACAAGGGGACTTCTTTCATGCATTTTAACATCGTAATTTTAGTAAATACTCAGGGCTATGTGAGAGTAGCAATACGCACTTTGTTTCTGATTGGGAATGTTTTACAAAATAGCGTACACGTTGACGAACTTCGTTTGTAGGTGCATTGTGCCATTTTTTTCTTCGCCTTCGCATCTGTAATAGTTTTGGATATTTTTAACTAAATGGTTATTTTCTCATTCATTCACACACAGGCCACACGTATCTTTCCTACCTGATTTTTCATATGGAATCACCCTCCATCGTCGAGTAACAAACATAGTTACAAAAACACGCGCTGTCCGTAACAAGTTCCAACTACAGCGCGATATATGGTAACGAGACGACGGCAGGGTGGCAGAGTAAGCCATTTTAATTATACATTAGATTTACTGCTTAGCAGCCAATGAGAGCGCCACGCAGAAGAAAAGTCGTTCTGATATACTTATACAACCTGTTTACTTTGAACAAGTGAGTGCGATCGGAACAATCTCGGAGTCAATGTAACTGCGTGCTATGCTGAACATGTTTGAAGTGAAGTAGTTGTGTGGCCCATGTGCCGCGGGCTAAGCAATTCAAATCACTTGTCGAAGCGTCGACTGAACTCTCCAAGCTGTTTTTTTTTTCCTCTCGCCCCTTGCACGTATGCAACCCGACCACCTGTAGCGCTAGCGGGGCGACCGCTTCCACAGGCTATCTTGCCGGCTGGAGTTTGTTCCAGACAATACGGGTTCACGGTAAAATGGGCACTTTTGAAAGTCCTGCTTAGGATCTACGAGTACCCACGTTTTGTATTCCTCCGCTTTATGTAAAATTAACATTGCTGTGCGTATCATCACTTTACTCATGCGTCAGTCAAGTGGAACTGTGGAATTATAAGAAAAGTAAACTTTTACAAACCTGCTTTTTCTTATACGTAAGACATATTAAAAAAAAAAAAAAAAAAAACAGAGAGGAAAATAAATAATTTCAGTTTGGACAAATGGTTACCTAAAACTATACTTCCCATCCATTATTACCAACTTTACTGGACGAGTGTCACTCAGTGCACCCGTTAAAATATATGCAGGCAGGGGGAGTGACTTTTTTCTACGGTTGATTTCAGAAGTGCTCACTTTATCGTGAACAGCCTTTACGTAGGATTTACAATAGCCCGTCGGTCCGTCAGCCCGTCCGCATACATTCGTCCGTCTCAAAGTCGAGCGATTTACAACCAAACTTCGTACGTCCGTAGTACGTTCATTGCTGCAAACGAATATAAACAAAACTGTTTAGAAGTAGGAAAAATGTTCCATTAGAAGTGAAAATTATCTGCGCTTTTATTTGTTTATAAATACACAAAACGTAAGTCCACATTAATAACGAAACTTAGTGGTAGTAAAAAAAAATGGCGTTAATATCATAAAAGTACTTTTATAACACTTGCTATTGCACAGAAGGAACTCGTGTTCCCAACGTGATTATCAATATTTGTTCAGCAAAGATTTAACGTCGTTGTAATTTCAACTACATAAACGAAATATGAAAACAAAAACGAGCAAAACAAAACCCTGCACACTCTACACAGCTTTCTAATGAACTAGAAATGAACGGGTATCCAAAAGAATAGTTCCGTCCGTCAGTCCGTCAAAAGTTAAAGCTTATCAAGGTTTTGATGGACGGACGGATAGAATTAATAGACTCATCTGATTGGTTAATGGTCACGTGGTTAACGGACGGATGACGGACGGACGCGACGGGTTTTTTTAAATCCTACCTACGCCTACAGTTTTGCGCCTCACGCCAATTTGTAAGGCTCCAACCTCACACGCCATGTTGAATTACTAGTTTCTACCTTATCTCAGTTGTTTACGGACAGTTATTTTGAAACTACAACTATATCTGTATGGCGATATACAAATATAGACCAATGATATTCACTCAATAAAGTTGGTGACGATGGATGGAGAGTAGTTCCACATCTTAACGTAGAATAAAAATTTTTAGGTAAAAATTTATAACTTCAAATTATTTCTTTCGCTTTCTGTTTTTTTAATGCATCGAAGTGTAAAAATGAGTAGATTCGTAAAGTATTTACATTCTTAATAATTTCACAGTTTCATTTACCGACGGATGAATAAAGTGATGAGGCCCACAGCAATGGAAATTTTACATGAAGCGGAGGTATACACAACGTGTATACAAGTAGATCTTATGCAGGGCTTTCAAAAGCGCTCATTTTACCGCGAACAGCCTATACCAGTTGTGCAGTGACCAATTGTTGAATCTCAAAAAGTGAACGGCTATTCTGCTAGTAGACCTGTCAAAACAACATGGCTTGGAATTAAGGTTGGCACAACTGTCCACGTACATACGAGCGTTGAAAGTTCACTGAGCTTTCTCTGATCGAGTTTTAGTGTAATAATGAAGACATATTTAAATGAACCAAACGGAAAAAAAAAACGTCGCGTCACTGAATGGTGATACTAATGCAAGCGTATTTTTGGCGAATCGAAAGCTGGTTTCGGGAACATGCGCATAGAGAAATGTCGACCTCTACCTCGTCTTTACGGGCGAGAAGTGAGCGATAGAATCGTTGAAATCGATGCTGAAGTTCTCGAGTCCAGGACTCGACGTGCCTCCCCACGGGAGCGAACATTTCTTGGCACGGGTTTGAACGTATTGAGGTCAGCGGCGCACGCATCATGAAGGGATGAAGGGACGTGCAGGGCGAGCCTTCCGTCCCGCCCTTGCTGAACAGAGTGTAGGAGGGCGCCCTTGTAGGTTAATTTCCCAGGCGACCTTGGTGCTTGCGTCGTGTTACATCCAGCCAACTGAACAGTTCGACTCGGCAGGGTTTCCAAGATTGGTAACATTCCGCCACTTGAGCTACTCGGTTTTCCTACAGCAAAGGCGTCACCGCAGAATACTGTTTAGCGACTGGCGGCCAATTTGGGCGGAAGAAGCCAATCACCGAATATTCTGTTTCTTTGCCATCACCTACCTACATGCATTTCTGCAGTAGCAGGTAGAATATATATCTACATATGATATGACGTGTATATGAGTATTATACAGAATTTTCTCGCTGTCTTTTTTAGGATAAAAATAAAAATATTAAAATGACATCTCAGTTAAGTATTTAGTTTTGTAAGTTCCCTACTCCCTCTCACTCGGTGACACCCAAGAGGATGACAACCATGGGACGTTAGTTCGCAATTAGTAAGCAATACGTAATTATTGAAATAGCTAGTGAATATACCAATTCTAACTAAATAAGTGTGTAAGTTTTCTGTCAAGCGTTCAAATTTTAGGTTCTATTTTTCACTACGGCAAGTTTAGGCTAATTCTAGTTATTTGTAAACACCATTTGGCGGCTAATTTTTAATTTATCTGGTAGCCCTGCAATTTTTTTTCTTTCTCTCACACGCGCACACACACAGATATATATACACGAGGCCGTGTTCCAATGAATAATTTGGTAATTAGTAATTTAGTATTTAGTAAGTTTCGTTGCATACTAAAAACTATATATTAGACTACGAAACAAGTCCTCATTTTAGTAAACTAAAAGTTTCAACATGGAACAGGGCCTGGATGTGGTAGTGATGTGTGCGCGTAGCCGACTTGCAGTGAAATAAGAGTTTTGCCACCAACCTTCGAAAAAATTCATTGCCAATGACTAGGCATACTTGAACCATACACTATTTAGTCATGTATGAACGCGAACACTAACAGTGCGTAGCTAGAGATATAGCTTACTCAAGCGCGGGATATGCGACCCGTAGAGCGAAAGTGTTTCAAGACATGACTCATGAATGTAGAGGCTGGCTGAATACACAAGGGCCAACGACGACACCTGCCAACATGTAGAAACCCGGGTATGGCCCTAACGCAGAACCGAGCCCGAACAACCGTGGTGGATGACCGGTGCACTAGCCACGCAGTCACCACGGCCCCTTAACGCCGTGCTAAAATAGAAATAATAAGTATAATAACCTTATACATACCCCCAGTCATTGTCATAATAGAAATCCTGTGCTACAACTGGCATAATAAAACCGGATGTCTTCGTTTATTGGCCTATAAGTTTTCACTCCCATGATGAAATTTTGTACGAAAGTTATTTGAATTTTCGTTCTTGTAAGTTGACAAACCTATTAAAATATTTCAACTGTATACATCTCGTTGGTAAATAGTAATGATGGATACAGAAGAATTATGTTAGCTGTTCCGGTTCTCATTTTCACAAACCGCGTGCTAAAGAAACTAGTAAACACAAGAAAGGATGGATAATAATTGGAGTAAATTGTATGTTTAGCTTCATAACCAGAAATATATAGGTTAAGAGAAATTATTTGACGCGTTAAGAAATACGAGTGGATTCTGTTTGGCTACGCGCTTGTTCTTGTAAAAGAAAGTCAAAAGTTAGTTAACTCGTTGTAAAGCTATGCATTGGCAATGGTTCTGGGTATTGTTACGCTAGGGGGTAGCAATCACCATTGCACAGAAGGTATTCAACCCTTACTGTTATTATCTTGGTAATGTCGACTGTAATACGGTTTTATAAAAACTGATTTGAAGTATTAACAGTAGTACTGAGAGCGTACACACTGAACTGTTTGTCTTTCTACAGAACTTCGGAAGTCAAGTAACTTTGACTATAAGGTTAACAAACTGTTTACTAGAGTAAACGCTTTGATAATACTAGTGCTCTACTTTTTAATTAATATCATGTCATCAAATTACTCACCATGTTCTTTTTCGTAAAGGCTCAGAATTTTTGTGAAACCAAATATATATATATATATATATATATATATATATATATATATATATATATATATATATATATATAGGGCGCATCACAGTTGAAACACGCAAATTTGACAGTTCTGTTGGTAATTCTTGAGTGTATGATGGGGATGTGCACACAATACTACCTTATCAGTCTACAACTAAGAACGAACTTGGGAAAGGAGTTCCATGTGTAAACGACTTACTAGGTTTAAACTGTTGGCCAAATAATTTACTTTTTTATACGATAGAGGCAAATGTCCCTTATTAGTGCAGGGTAATGTTGATTTTTACTTGTGGCGGCAACACAACGGATGGAAATAAGGAACTACTTCTCAAACGTGTTTAATTAAACGTGAACAAGCTATACGAAACATTTGGCGATCCCAGCACCTTGAGTAACACATCTTCGTACATCATACTCTTTTGGTTTTCCGTAAGCGATGGTTCAAGTGAAAATGCCAGCACAATGGAAGATAATAGTCTAAAACTTAACAAGAGAAAATCCTTATAGGTTATTCACGGTAAAATGAGCTCTTTTGAAATCAACCTTTGAAAAATGTTACTGCCCCTACCTTGCACATATCTTAACGGGCGCACGTAGTGACATGCGACCTGTAATGTTGGTAACGACGAAGGGGAAAGTATTCCCTTGTTTTAACGTTGGACTGAAAGAATTTGGGAAGCATATGTGAATACTTGAAATTATTTCTTTTCACTTTCTATTTTTTTAATGCATGTGAGTATAAGAACAAATTAGTTAAATATTAACTTTTCTAACATTTTCAGAGTTTCACTTGACCGACGCACGAATAAAGTGATCAGACTCACGGCAATGTACATTACACATATGGCGGAAGGATACAAGATATGCGTGTAAGGAGATCATAAGCAGGGCTTTCAAAAAGGCTCAGTTTACCGTGAACAGCCTACACAATGTTATTATATTCTTATTCATAGAGTTTTCCTGAATCCCACAAACAAACTATGTGAGATGTTTCGTTATGGAAACTGGAGTAGAGAACATAACACTAAAAATACCTAACCTATAAAACTGGGAATAAAAAAATTAGTTGTTCGTAAAATGTCGGAAATTATGTGAGCTGAATCACCAAATTTGTGATCAGTGTTAACCTCATGTGGTATATGCCATGTGTGGACATCTGGCGGGTGATAACATCGCTAGTTATTAGGAAACAAGGGGCTTCAATGTTATTAACCAACGAAAGTGTTTCACCACGGGTGTTCATCGATTGTTATGGGGTGCATTAAAGGAACACAATTTACGAATATGTCGATTTACCTTCCATAGTTTCTGACGTTTTTTCACTTAAGTGCTCTCTCTCTCTCTCTCTCTCTCTCTCTCTCTCTCTCTCTCTCTCTCTCTCTGTATCTCTCTCCTTTATGTTCACAGGTGTTATTTTCTATACCCCATTCTACATTACGAGTCATCTCACAAAGTATGCACATGCGGAGTTCAGGGGATAAACCGGTACAATTGATTCAGCGGCAACACCAATGGATCTTCGCCGGAATAGAATGGGATACATGTGATATACTGCTCGCCAGCAATTAGGATTCTTCACACCTAATAAAGGAATGTCAGAAATGTAACGCTCTTTCAGCGAACGACACGCACACTACACCAACGAGCGGGAAATGTTAGAAACAAATACCCTAGATATATACACGAATAGCATTTAAAGAACATAACGTCAACATTTTATGAAGTTCATAGCTTTGAGGGTAAGCAAGGTAACAAATGGACTTACACCCCGTCAATCTTTAAAATCATCAAAATGTTTTCAAAATCACAACAATTCTTAAATACACGATAGTCAGCTGCGTTTCGCAGAGGAGCTACGTGACGCCTGGTGGGTGACAAGTTATTCCTGCTGCTATCTACGTCAATAACTCAATGTAGGCTGTTCACGGTAAAATGGGCACTTTTGACAGCCCTGCTTATGATCTACATGTATAGAGGTTATGTATTCTTCCGTCTTATGTAAGATTAACATTGCCACAGACCTCATCATTGTATTCATGCCTCGGTCAGGTGGAACTGTGGAAATATCAGAAAAGTAAATATTTTACATTTCTGGTAATTTTTACACTTCGGTCCATTGAAAAAACAGAAAGTGAAAAAAAAAATTAAGTTATCACAAATGTACACCCAACACTTTTATTCGACATTAAGAAATGGAACTACTTCCCATCCAACATTACCAACTTTCAGTGCTCCCTTTAAAATATATGCAGGTAAGGGTGGTGACGTTTTCTAAGTTTGATTTAAAACGTGCTCACTTTGTCGTGAACAGCCTTTAACAATTCCACAAGGCGGCAGCCAAAACTAACAAAGCAAGGTTGCATATAGCCGGGTCCCCTACGGTGGTAGGCAACTCCTTTGTTCGAGTGAGCGAGGTACCCGCAGTTACATCTCAATGGACGAGATTTCCATTGCGGTGGTGTAGTGGTTAGACCACTCGCCTCACCCCCTAGGCGAACTGGGTCTCGGCGGAGTCGTTCCTGAATTTTCGCATGTAAGAAACGTGCCGGACGATGCCGCTGGTCGGCGGGTTTTCTCGGGGATCTCCCGTTTCCCCCGCCCTTTCATTCCGGCGCTACTCCACTCACCTCACGTCAACCTCATCGGCTTTCAACACCTCGATGTTAAGAGCCGCCCAAATATCTTCTAACTCCACAGACATATTAAATGGCAAGTTAATTTTCCATTGATGATGAACTCATAGAAACTGCCCAGAGATTTAAAGTCACCGAGTCAACTGAAACCAATTGTAAAAAGATTTATACCACAAAATTAGTTAAGTCATAAAAAGCTATATTTATGAAATATACTGTCAACGCTACATTTCACACTACACAAATATTTAGCAAGTCTGTTGACAAATGGTTTAGTATTGGTAAGCGAGAGGCAGCAGTTTACTATGAAACGAGGTTATTACTCTCCCTCTGATTTCTTTCTAAGAGTAGGCCAAATCCATGTGTGTATGCGTGCGTGTATAATCAGGTGACGTATAAGTCCACGATTAAAACTTGTAAATAACATAACACACTTTGGAGCAAATGTCAATAGCTCTATGTTTAACTGTTTGTATGCCGCCTCCCCACTGTTTTGATTTTTGAATTCCGTCCATTCTTTAGTGATACGCGTTGTGGTCGCTGCTGGAACTAGTTTTTCGCTAGTCCGTTGTTTGGCAGTTGTTGGATTTTCGTGTGCACTAGTGGACGAAATGTCGCTATCGTGTATTATTTCCCTACTACGCCCAGCAGTCATCCAGTCAACTTATTTTCTTTTTCGTCGATTTTGCCAGCCCAGCCCTTCAAGTTTCGCAAAGAAACAGTCTATTTAGTTCAAGCGGCAGCGTGGTAACTTGTGCAGCACGTGTTCCCGTGTTCAATACTGCATTCCAAAGTTGTTTATTTTTTTAATTATGCAAAACAGTCAGCAGGCATCATCCTTGATAATCCTTAGTTTACGTAAAAGGGTTTAAGTATGGAAAATGTGTTTTTAACTGTATAATTTTTGACGTAATAGCGAAAATATACAATTTTACATATTCTTACTAAATTTTGAATAAGTTATTATGTCTGACTGATTTGGTGAAAACCCCTGAAAAGTGATGTATACTCGTTTATTTGATTTCAGAGTGTACAATGACTACAGCGAATCTCTGTCGGTCAGTTACACACATGAATTAACAGGAAAAACATAACGGAGAAGGGATATAAAGACGGGAAATATTGGTTTGGGAAGAATGATGGAAGTTTTCTGCTAGTATGATACAGCACAAGTACCAGGCATGTGGGAAGTAAAATTTCCAGCGTAAGAATATTGACGAATTATCTATCCTATATGGTTAGTATGATAAAATAGCCCCTATTTTACCTACGCAGATATATTTTAGTTTCAGTCGTAAGATATGGAAGTCAAGGAGAGGCGCGATGTAATGTGAGCACTGACACTGCAGAAATCGAATTCTTGAGTCAAAATATTTTTAATATATCAAAGGTCAGACCATAACCTTCGTCACATGGCAGTGCCGGCTGTGAAACGGCCTTCCAAACTCCGCTTCGCGCCGCGGTAGCAATAACTGTGGATGACGTGAGCCGTGGCGTGCGGCTCGCCGGGTCACGTGACCTCGCGGCAAGTCTTCCGGCGACAACCGTCACTAAACCCTCCATCGCGACGCCGACGCCGACACGCCAGGCACTTCCCATAGAAAATATACGACGAAGACACGCCACAACAAGATGGTACTAGGGGGCGAAGGGTGGGATAAGAAACCGTAGAGAAACCATTATTACCACGCAGTGTGAAACATGCACTGCGGCTCAACTTTATGACAACGTGTAAATTGATGGTAATAAGAACGTAATTTTCTCCCTAATGATGATTTACGTGGATCTAGATCACTTGGTTGACGTACGCGGGTGCTAATTTCTCCCATTTTCACTTGTGCCGTGCAGGGAGAGATACCACAGTCTGCTAGCCATGAATCTGCTGGTCTACTCTCCCCCACTCACGAGAACTAAGTTTTGACGCGAATACTAGTTTGAAATCAGACCGACACCAGGCGGTGCAACTTTTGCAGAGTGAGACATCTCAACTCTACAACTTAGTGATTATAGGCTGTTCATGGTAAAGTGAGCACTTTTGAGGTTCTAGTTACTTTTTCCTTTCAGCCATGTTTTATTCTTAGACAGTATTTTTTAAATAAATATTGCCATGTAAGTAATAAACACAGTGTGTATATTTCACAGCACAAGGAAATTAATGTCTAAGACTAAAATAAAATATATTTATTGACTATTATTCCAAATGAGAGGGCATTCAAAAGTGCTCACTTTACCGTGAATGGCCTATAATAATGCGATCGACATACATGTAGTCTCGTTCGATCAGGTGTACGAGTACATGGTGCGTGCGTGGCTATGAGTTGGCACCGCGCATGCAAGGTGGGGGCTCGCGGCGACTGCCGGCCATCTTGGACGTGAACGAACATTTCCGGGGAGTTTAGGCCTATCTCGCGACTCTGATTTGCTAGCGTGCTGTTCTTTGGCGCCTAACGAAACACCTCATCTAGATATGTCGGTTTAAGTCATAAAAGAAAATTATCCATTTCGTTACTTTAATTTCATTCCTATGTCCCAAGGAAAACATTACCCGCTAACGTAGACGTGTTCACGTTAACACAGCCACACACAGATTTTTCTATATAAATTACTTTACACACTGTGTTAATGCCTATCGGGTCAACTTTTTTTTTTGCTAACCGCAACATAAATTAAACTTTACTATGTTAGGAAGTTGCGCGTTGTTGGAACGCGAATGTTAGTATACGATCACTGCTGTGTTTCGTCGACAACACCTTGAAAGCAAATATGATACAAGTTGGTTTAACAGCTTACTGAATACAATCTGTAGATACAAAAAATATATATTTTTATCATGAGGACATCAATAATATTCCCTTCTTCCTGTGTGATCCGCCGAGCGGTGATAACCAGGACTCCTCAAGGTGGGTTTACAATTTTAAAAATTATGAAGTAACACGTGGGCACGAAGGACTCACCAATCGTACACATAGATCCAAGACTTCTGTATTTACGACTCACTATTCAATGGAAAATCATCATTCTCAAGGAACTACGAAACCGTGTCAACGTGACCTAATCACAAGATCCAAGACTCTATTTACGACTACTATTCGGGAAAAATCATCCATTGCCAATGGTAACTAGCGAAAAACCGTTGTCAACGTGATCTAACATCAACAAACCGAATCAGCCATGTCATCACATCATGCTTCAGGAACTTATATTGGGGGAAAGTTGTAGGATTACATATAATTTTAAGCTCGTAAGATATTAAATCTTATACTAAAACCACACTAAATCAAATTACGCAATAACAAACAAACATTAAGAAGTACAACACGTACGGATAGTACACAGTGAATAGAATATATATGAAAACAGAAAAGAGGTCGTAGAAATCACCATGGGTACAGGAACATGGGGTATACTGTACCCTCCCGAACGTTTGAGTGGCGTACAGCACAGCAGTAGTACCACACAAATTATATTATAGTCACACCCTTTATTTACCTGAATAATAGGGTGACTACAGAAATTCCACGAAGTGCTGCAGCAGAACATTTTTTTGTTACACTATAACAGAATAATTAATGTAAAACACCCAAACAGCGGAATTCTGACCGTTATAATAAAAACAACTATAAAAAGAACATCTACTGATACCCTTTCCCCTTGCCATGCCAATTCCCATACGTATTTAAAAATATGGCCTACATTTTCTTAAACGCGGGTTTTAACATGCATGTACCTGGCCAACTTAGAGACGGCCAGCGCCACTGTAAGTCCCAGACCACTCGAGCGAACACCAGTTAAGACCTCGATCGATTACACGAGAGTGCACAGGAGTATTAATGACAGATCTGATGGTAACACGAACGACGTCGCCATGCGATCGTGCGTCGTGTGCAGGGCTGGAACGTGAAACATGCGAGTTGTTCAACGTGCTGGCCGTACCCACCAAGCACACGGACTTTCGATCATACGCGTCCAGGCCAGTTCTGTCCATGCCTGCTAAAGTTTTGGTCAACACCAAAACATCTCCTTCACGCAGCTTCTCCACATTCGTCTGTGTACGAGATAATCTCAAACCGACTGGTTGTACGTCCCACGGGAATATACATGTGTGATGGATATAGGGACATGCCTTAGGGCACGTGCCACCCTCAAAGGAAAAGGCCTTTAACATTTAACGTACCTGCCTGTAAGAATAATCCGTAAGTCATTTACGTCAATAATGGGATCTAAGTTAGTTGGAAATGGAAGAAGAATGAGATAAGTTGTCTTACAGCAATCCAAGAGCCATTTGAATACTAGGCGGTCAGTTGCTGCTAACCGTGGGTGGCAGACACATGCGTCTGCTCGATCCGTGGGCGAAAGCTTACGACACTACAGCAGTATAAAATATGGAAGAGAATAGCAACACGATAGAAAAAATTAATGTTTAATAGGACAAATTCAAGTGTGTCGGACCCCAAAAATTAATAATTGTACCTTTGTGTCAAACAGTGTTCAACTCGTACGCATTGTATGTGATTACATTTTCCCTGAATAAAATTTTTTACACTTTATATAATTTGAATAATTTGATGTCAAATACAAAGTTCTTCTATTTTCTTCAAACCGTCTTAACAAATCTAAGTTGTACAGATGAAAACATTCAAGATATAAACTAATGCCGTGGGGTACAGCTTGACATATGTGTAAACATCAAATAACAGTTAATACTGTAAATGTACAAATTGACACGAACTTAAATCATTTCTCTACAGGCCCCTACCCCAGATTTTAACTTATTTGTATATCTGATTATAAGTGAATCTGGAACATTTTTTTATTTAGATTAGTTAGTTGCTTATGTAAAACAGATAAGTGTTAATTTCGCTTAGCAGAGTAACTAACAAAAGCGCTACTGTATATTTTAAATCAAGTGTGTTAAGATCATTGTCTTTCATCCATGAATGTGCTGAGAGCAAATGCTTGCTATACTGGTAATGTTGGAAATACTCTTTAAAACAACCAAAAACTGTTGTTATGTACGAATAGAACTTCTTGCAGTGAACGGAAAGAATTAATTGTCCATTGTGTGTGCTGGTAGAACATTTAATTTGAAAACCAGTCATTTACATATTGAATTTTTATATGTTGCAATGTAATCTGGAAGATTTGAAGTCAACATGTGGAACGAATGTTATAAGTAACTACAATATCTGCCAAAAAGTAATTGGGCACACGACGAGAGCAACAACAATTTTTCACGCTGAAACCTATGTGTTAGCCATTCATGGACTTACCCATAATTTGGTTTGGAAGGGGCAGAATACTTATAAAAAAATGTAACATCAAAATATAAATAGTAATTATTCACTAAATATTCCATCCAGAGAAATGGAAATTTATTAAAGTGTTTCGGACCCCAAAAAAAATTATTATTTAAAATTGAACCAAACGTTGTTCAACTTGTACGCATTTTATGTAACATTTTCCTCGAATAAAATAAAATTGACGCTTCATATTTTTTAAATAATTTGTTGTCAAATACAAAGTTCTTCTGTTTTGTTGCAGCCGTGACACATATGTGATCGCCAAATAAGCCATATATATGAAAAAAAGTTAGATATAAAATAATATTTTGCATATTTTAAATATTTATTTTTGTATTGTAAGAAGTGAGAAAGTGGTGTCAGAAAAGAATAATTTTATGAGAATAAGATGATGAGTGTGCACGAAGGGAGAGGCGTAATAATAAAAAAAAAAAAAGGTATCAATTAATCAAATATCGGAGTCAATGTTTAAGACTATGTTAAATATTATTATTTCCTTAGTATTCAGAAAATTTCAGACTTCTTTCAATTGTCAACTCTAAGAAAAATCAAATATTCCAAACTATTAAGAAAGCAGAATATTGAATTTTCTTGAACATTACACCAAACACCTACACATACAATTCGAAATCAGTAACTAAACCTAGATACTAATTTAACACATAACAATATGAAAAACATAATAACTATAGAATTCCATCCAATATATAATTAAAATGCGCGGCTTTTGAAACTCTTTAAACTCTCGGTCTCCCCTGGGGCTCTTGTATTAGCGCAGATCAAAGTAAGTAGCGACTCACCACTTAGTTTGATGACAGATGTTTGGTTCATACATATAAACCTTTTACATTACCATTACGTTCATCTAACATGTATCTTGATTTTTAAATGGAACATAAATAAGACAAATAAGGCTTCTTCCTATAGCTTATTAATACACTATCTACAAAAAGTAATTAGGCACCTGTCCACAATGTTTGCTCGGTGGTTGTCACCGCTTTAGAATCTCGTAGGACCACCTCTTGTGGCTATAACAGCAGCCACCCTGTCTGGCATGCTCTCTACGAGTGTTTGCAGGACATCCACGGGGATTCGTCGCCATTCATCTTGCAACCATTCCAAGAGTTGAGCAATGGATTTTGGTCGCGCCTGATGAGCCCTCATCCGGCAATCAAATTCGTCCCAAAGATGTTCTATAAGGTTGAGGTCGGGGCTCTGGGCGGGCCAGTCCAATCAGCGAACATTGTTGTCGGCGTACCACTGCATAGTAGCCCTTGAAACATGGCACCTGGCCAATGCCAGGTCCTACGCCGAAGGCCGTGAAACACAAGTCAACTGATGTACTGAAATACCTATCTTCACATGTTCGCAAGTCCCCGTGCCGCATGCTTGGAAACATTCCCGCACCTTCGCACAAGTCACAAATGCCACTCTTCCTTCGCCTGCAATACTGAACTAGTGCTAAGATAATCGCCGAACACTGCCGTAAAGGTGTCATGAGTTTCTATATTATCCTGTGCACATTCATGCGCCGAAATTGCAGGGCAAGGTCGACATGTAGATTGCATCTTGCGATATGTTAAGTCGATCTCTTTATCGTACATATAAATTGCACTGAAAAGGAGACTACACCATACAAACATTAACACACTAGGAAGTTTACACACTATATTAATTTGGCGACTGCAAAACGACCTAATAAGTTCTAAATAATGTGTATCAGAACAGGAAACTACCAAACTCAAAACGTTATTAAACATGTGCGCGTAAAACCTAAAGTACGACAAATTTGAATGCAATAGCTCATAAAGTTTATTTTATTATTAGCTGCACCCTTAACAGCTTCGTTGGGCATTGATTTATTTTGAAAATTGCAATCGCTCTAGCCACTCACTTGCGATCGCTCTAGCCACTGGGTCACTGCGGCCCCACTTGATATATTTCTCTCCACTGAGCCACTGCGGCCTCACTTGAGAGTGCTCTAGTTACTGAGCCACCGTGTCTCCACTTGGGATCGCTCTACCCATGATGCCGATCTCCCATGGCGCAGTCGGTTGGTGCGCCACTGATCTGTGGTGCGGGCGGCTCTGGGTTCGAATCCCGGGTAAGGCATGGGTGTTAGTTTAAATTAGGTTATAAGTTAGTCTCTAAGCCGTCCCCTGCTGAGCTATCAAATATAAAACCGGGGGACGTAAAAAATTTCTTTACAATTACGATTACAATCTACCCATTGGTCCACTCCGACTCCACTTGAGATTACTCTACGCACTGGGCCTCTGTGGTCCCCCCTAACATATGTCTATAGCTTACTAACAACGTAGCTTGCTAAAAATGAAAGAATTATAACAATCGACCCTGCAGTTTTGGTAGAGCATGCTTAGAAAGCAGCAAAACAGCTCTTTTTTTTTTCGACTTGATTCACTAATACCGTTAATGCTCAGCTCCTATAACTGATACGGAGATTTTCATAACCAAAACCCTTCCTCGATAAATGAAGATCATAACAGTAAAAACCGGATCCAAATCCGTTCCGTGGTTCTCGAGACTAGCGCAGTCATATAGACAGACAGACGAGTGTCAGGGACTTCCCTTTTATACTACGTAGTGATGGTCTCTGGAAAGCCACAAAGGCTATTTCGGTACCAAAAATTCACCTCAGCAAAGAAAATACATTTCTGGCAAAAAAGTAAACTTTATGATGCAAGGACACCTGTTGCTAAAACTCCCAGTTTCCTTATTTTGTTGACAACCGCTTGTATGCGTGCCAATGCCGTCTGCCAAATGTGTGCAGTACACGAAAATTATCTAGGTCCATGGCAGTTTTTTTTGCACATGGGGAAACGATGCACAATGTAATTAAATAATATTGTTGAGAATTAGTGAGTTTTTAAATATTAAACTGATGCCCTACAGTAAACAAAATTCGAAAGTAAAATTTAATGCGCCAGGATTATTTAATTTAAGGTAAGGTATCAACATTTTTTATGAAAGCACAATGGTGTATTGGTCTTGTGGTTAACACAATAAATTATACATGTTAAATTAATTCTCACACAAAGGATTTTTGTTTATTATTGCGATTATAGTGATATGCATATCGCTTATAATACTCCTTGCAGACATAGAAAATCATTTTCATCAACTGAATTCCTCTGTAGTGCCAGGATACCAATTTCAAATGAATACAAACACGACCAGGTTTCCAAAACTGCTGAATTAATTTTGTGTCCTAGCAATAAATCATATTCAATTCACATTTATTTTATATGTAATATGTTTAAGGTATCAAACTGGCTTGGTCACGTAAGAAAAATACACTCGAAAGTAAGAAATCCCATCCTGCATTCATGCACTACGCGCTTACCCGATATAGCCTTTACACAAATTAAACGCGGGAGTAAGCATTTATTTTCTCTCACATGGGCCTATTGTAGGAGACATGCATCGAGTTTGATGTACTGTGCCAAATTTCGTGACATCCGCTATTTTGTTTCTTTACTTTGCACCTTTTTTGTTATTTGTATTCCTTATATATATATATATATATATATATATATATATATATATATATATATATATATATATATATATATAGTTCAGCAAAACCCGTGTCCGGTTCGGCAATTTAATTCTGCTTAGTTTTCGTGCGGAACGTAATGTATTTATTTTGATTCACTGTTAAACTTTGATAGTCACTGTTACTGTGAACCAGGAACGTTACTATTGTATTTCGTTAGTAATTCAGTTAAATTTACTGTTTCATTAATTTGTGTTAAAGTTTTGTGTCAGTAAATATAAATTGTCATTGCTATAATTAATTTACTGATCAATTCATTTTCTTGTCACAACTTTGGTTAAAACATTTTATTTTAGCAAAGGTCGTGTGTGTCATGGTTATCGTGTTAATAATTTGCATTCCCAAAAAACGACCATTTAATCAGAAATTACTTCCATAAAATATTCTGCTTATGTTTAGTATATTATTATTAGTTTACCACTTTATGAGCTTGTTTCAAATTAAATACTTTAGTGATTATTTGAAACTATTATCGCACCATGTTGTATAGCGATTATTGCTCTAACTGCCTGAATCGATATCTCGGTTATGACCGCTTCCGCGTGTGACGACTTCCACCTAAATATGTCGCGACACAAACAATTTTTACTTTGGCCTCAAGAAAATCTCCATGATTACTCGTTAAATATTTTGTTTCGCCGCATTTGGTAAGTTTGGTTTGTAGCCGCGTTTATGTGCCTCATTTTGTGCATTGTATTTCTAGTGACACTTCTCATTTTATCTCGTTAATTCTTGTTATAGTGGTCGTCGTTTTGAGCCATTATGACGTATGGCGTGGTGAGCTGAAACTTGGGTGCAATCGTCATTTTTACATGGACATTTAACAACCCTTCTTCGCCAGGAGCGTCCAATACTACGGGCGTGTTCCTGTTTCTTTGTTCAGGCCATAACCTAATTACTAAGCATGGACTTTTACTGACCTACTGAAATTACGTGAAAAAAAAAACTATCTTGGCCTTCGTTTACAAGCCTGCGGCACTTCTCTTTGCTACATTCTTCATCTTTCAGCATCAATTCAGGACGTTGGGAATTTAAATTTTGTTTTTTAAAACAGAAAGGAACTCTGAATATGTAAAATTTTAATATTTTTAACTTTGTAATGTTCTCAAGTGGCATGTTTGCAATAGCTACGATGGTTTGTTATATAATGTACCTTGTCTCGGGATCCAGATAATTTAGACAAATGCTTGAGACTATGACAAAAGAAAGAAAAAGTAATGTTAATACTTCAAGAAAAGAGAACTTTATTTAGAAAAGTACCTCCGCATACAAATTTTTTATGTGTTTGTCCTGTTATTTTTTTTTAAGCCAGAAAATAAATAAGTTGTGTCACTTCGACACACGTTTTTATTTTATTTTACAGAAAGTAATTATCCTAAACGATTTTAAAACTTTAATGGTAGTTTATTTTATTTAAGATACATACATATAACCAATGTTTTACTAAAGAACAGACAATGACAACTGGAGTGTTGTAAAATCATTATTTAAATTTTCCGAGCTAGCCCAGTGTTCGGCCATTTTGTATGCTACTAACCCTGGTAATCATCCACTTGTCACAACCGATAGACTGTGTTGTCGTTTAGCTGTTTATACATGGGGGTAGTTCGAGGTTATGTAAGGACTTAAGTGTTTTACCCTTTGGTGTTTGCTCCTTGATGATCTTTGGTGTTTGCTCCTTGATGATCCATGTGCTATAGTACTGTTTAAACTTTATGTCTGATGGCATCTCACAATAATTCCGCAACCTTCACGTGAAATGTTGTTCCTCTCGCTAAATTGAGAGCCGAGTTCTCCAGTGATATTCCAAATGTTAGCTAAGAGGTTACAACAAGTTATGTATGGAAATTACACTATGAAGCGACAAATACTCTATCCAATCCACTTATTTCGGCAGTAGTTAGCACAAGCATGCATATTCATACTATTGACCGCTTGCAGTGACCGCCAAAAGTTTCAGCCACGATGTTGGGTACTACAAGTCACGCGAGTGTAAGCCCACGGAACTTTGTCCCAAAATGAACTATTGCGTAGTCTCAAAGGCACTCCAACCACCTCTTCACTATACAGTCAGACCTCTCCTTTGTACTGGTGGTGCTCCGAGAATTATTGTAAACTGTTTTTATTGGTTTAAGTTTGATACATTGTTCGTCCGGGAAAAAAGGATGCTACACTGCAATAATAAGCCAGGTTTACCTCGAATGCAAAAAAAAATGACTTTTCCACGCCGTCAAAATTCACCTACGAATCAGAAAAGCTCTTCTTACATATTTTACCTGAAAATTAAATTATTTAGGACTGCTACTTAAGTACGTAACCCTTAAGTTAACATTTTAGAAATGACTCGTAATCGTAGAAACCCGAGCGTGTACACAACTGACATATAACGAATTGAAAGTAAGTTTGAAATTGCAATTACTATATTAGTCAAATTTTCGGCGATTTTCGGTCAAAAAAATATAACTTTCCACGTGGTAACTTTTGCTATTCTAATCACATAATCTAGATACTTCTACTGTTACGAAATGTACCCAATTTAGTAACTGCAGCACGGCTTTTTATGAACTGTACTAATCCTGCAAAACAAGAGTTACCCAAGCTGCTAGTCTATGTGCCCGATATAAGAATTGCTTATTTTGATAGATTGAAGTAATAATTCGCGAAACAATATTTCGAAAAAGTTTATACCTGACAAGAATTCAATTAAACATAACGCATTGACGCTGACAAAAGGCTGGTTAAAAAATAATATCAATTGTAGTACATAAAACTGGGTCACTTTATAGTTTCTATTATCAAAAATACCAACGAGGTGTCGAAACCAGCCAGGTCGTGATGGAAAGTGTTTGCGATACGAGTACTGACACCGAGGTAATGTCGGCTTGACGGTAGCATGAGATACGGGAACTCACGCGTCTCACGCTCGATAATATCGTTCGCTCGTGGAGCTGCGATCACTGACGCTGCTGGACCGAAATGTTCAGAATTGTATGGTTACAAGGTGGTCTCATAAGTAGTCAATTAACTTAGATGTATCATTTATACAATATTCGTCAAATGTGGAAGTCATGACGCACGTTTTTTTTTTCCTTCGCTAACAAACTTCCGGGAAAAATTATTTAAAACACGAAACAAGCGCAGTTTTTTGCACACGGTTATTTTAATTTCAAACGGGTGGTAAAAAAAATAGTTTCAAAATAACAGTAGAAATTTAAAAAAAAAATACAAAAAAGTTAATATTTATTTAGCTGGATGATTGCTGTATATAAAATGGGAATTGTATATGTTATTTTGGTACTGATATAACATAGATGCTTTTTTGGCTACTTCATGAAGTAAAACTTGACTCAAATAAGTGACACTTTTTAAAGAATAAATTCGTCAAGAACGTGTATAAGAATTCATTGCACAAATAAGTAATGCTTAATGAATTATGACACCAGTTAGCATTGTGAGTTTACTACCCTGGAAAATAAATTTGACCACACACAGATATTTTCTACAGTACATATTGCATGCCAACTAACCACATTTACCTTAGGTAGAAATAGTGACCTACTATTTTTGTATGTGGTATTGTACTTGTTTATCGGTCTATCGAAGGATAACACAGTGCACAATTTTGTTTCGTGGCAACCTTGTTAGCCACAACCGACTCAGTTTTGTAGCCTGCTATCATTGCATGGCATCGACGCGTTGTTTCGGTCAGTGAGGTTTATTTCAAACTACTGTCCTGCCCGCTGCCGTAATTTCCAGTATAATTTATGCGCAGTGTGGCGAGGGTGATAGCTGGAGAAAGTAGCACAAGGGCGGTATTACCATGCAAGGGTCGCGCACCATCGACCCTGTCACCTTCCGAGCTGCTCTGTCACGTACAATGACGGTAGCTCAAGCACCTGGCATGCACGTAACAAGCTCAGCTCCAAAGATGGGCGGGTGACCTATCTCCTCAGGCATCATTGCCACCATGGAGTTAGGAATAACTATAGACTAAAGATGAGGTAGACCAATCTCGCTGACCGCGCACAACTAATCTCCGTATCCCAACATTGAACTGCTCACCTGCCAATACGAGTAGCCAAAATGGCGTGGATTGAATTTGATGTTAGACCACAGTTTTGAGATATTTGTATACTTCCTCAGTTTGATTAAATTCAGATCGGTGAAAATATTTTATTCGTATAAAAGTGCTTGTCTTTTAAAAATGAAGATATAAACGTACACATTCATACTTTTAAACATGTTTCTTTGACAATTGTGTTGCTTTGGGGTAGGTCAATGTTGGGTACACGTGCAGAAGACGAATAAGCGGTCTACCTCATCTTTAGTCTATGGGAATAACAGGAGATGTCAAGCTACGACGTAATTGAAACTGCATTTTCTTCAATCGCCATACTGTGACACCCATAACATTGAAACCGAGACATTTATCTAAATATCGAAATATCCATGAACGCCACCTGATGCCGAGATTCGTTTATTTGCCACGACACATATAACTGTTCTACACAGCAATTCCAAACAAATGACAGCGGTTTATTACCGAGCGAATGGGAACTCGTTGAACCACGGAGGAACAGAGAGGACGTGATGGGGGGGGGGGGGGGGGAGGAGGGAAACAAACACCTGTTGTCTGCTCCAGGCCTGATAAACTACCGAACGGGGCCGACTAACAGCCGACAACTCGCCAACTTTGCCACTTCCTTGCATCAGTGGAGTTGGAGCTTCACGACAAAACTCGTCACGCAGTAACGTCGTTAAATTTCATTAACAACTGTTAACACGCGAGTTTGCAGCGGAATCAGTTCAACAAGTTAAAAACTGTTAGCAGTTGCGAATGAAAATCTGCAGGCTGTTCTTCCACTTCTGGCAAAGTCAACAAAAAGTATGGCAAGCGGCTGGCTGGAGACCGCTGACCTAACAGAACACGCCTGTCTTTCCAGCCAGCGTGAAGACG
Source organism: Dryococelus australis (assembly GCA_029891345.1). Taxonomy (NCBI): domain Eukaryota; kingdom Metazoa; phylum Arthropoda; class Insecta; order Phasmatodea; family Phasmatidae; genus Dryococelus; species Dryococelus australis. Next base: position 151,325,879 of record CM056999.1, on the reverse strand, counting down.
TAGCGTTCTCCATGCTCCCTATCTAACTGCCTGGTCCTTGAACTGCGTTGCAGAGTGTATGTGTGAAATTCACGGCACCCCACGATGATATTAAACGTGCGTACAGTGCGCTAATCGACGAAAAGAGCACACACTTCAGACGAGGGCTGTTCAGTGCTTTCAAGACGTCACGCGCATTGGAAACGCCATTTCGGAGTAGGCCCTACCCAAACATAGCTGAAAACTGCTTTTTTAAAGCTTGTATTTCAAAATATACACATTAGATACGTAAAATCTAATCAAGGCTCATGCATTAAACCTTACTACAGACTTTCCACCACTAAAATGATAGTCACCGTTGAAAGTCTCATAGGTGGCGGTGTGACTAGAACAGTTCAGGGCCTTGAACTTAGCGGCGATGGCACACTTGTTGCGCGTGACAGTGTCGACCTTATCGCTCCCGTGCTTTTCGGCCTCAAACTCGGAGAAAAGCTCCAGTTAAGCGGGAACGTTAATTGCTTGTATTTCGACCTCTAGATAAATGTGTGGAATAGCTATTCCACAGATAAACTATTTGATGGTAATCCCTATTGTGAACCTTCCATTAGATAAGTTATCCTTTGTATAAGTATTCCAAGGTTTTGGTTCATTACTGTGTATGTTGGCAATAAGTCACTACATTTTTGGTGTTATGGCTCATGTTATGTTGTCAGAAAAGAGTGCGAGATGTGTTTTGAATAATATGTTAATGCTTCTTTAGCAAAATTGAATTTAAATAAAAACTACGAACCACATTTCCAACTATAAAACACTGGGCTTTATAAGCCCAGGTAAACAACATGTTTGTTCGTAATTATTACTGTCAGCCCTCGCACAGTTTGATTAACTTCATGACAGGTTATCACAATGCGTTTTACTCGTTTCTTACAATTCAATATTGAGGGTAGTGCCTGTATTTCTTAATTATATTTTTTTATATTTCGAGACTGGAAGGAGAAAATATTTTATTTCGCAAATTTCAAGGTATCCGATTCCTCAAAATGGCATTAAGTCTAGTGCTAATATAATTTCCAAATTATTTTAATTAAAAAATACAATTCCCATTAGTAAATAAATACAATTTCCAAAACTAATCTTCTGTGTCATGATCGACATTCGCCGGGTTTACTTGCAATTTGCAGAAATAGTATACACAACACTCAAAATAGCAAAAATTTCAATTTTTATTTCTATATAACCTCCAAAATGAACATGCATACAAGTAAAACACCACCACCTGATGTTTGATACATTTCGAAGCTCATCTAAAGGTATAAATGCTTGTCTACCACTTGAAGCAATAGTTTAACCCCTTGATAACATTTCTAGTTAGCAATAACTAGAGGTCGTAATACACTATTTTGCACCAGATATACGTTAACTTTTAACCTGATGTGTAACTAAAGGTCGTAATACAGGCTCCAAAAGGCCGTGTCAACCGCCATATTGAATTATTTATTTATTTCTCCCTGGTTCAAATTTAGGAGGATTTATTGGAAAATGCGACAACAGAAACTTAGCTAATTACCTCACCCATCATTACAGACCTAATATATGAACTATTAATGTATATTTATCCAACAATTAACTTAATACAACATTTGATATATTTATTGATTACCAGCTTTCGATGAAAACCAGAGAACACCTATTAACAATCAGGTATAAACATTTGCACAGAACTATAGAAGGTAATGCTTATATAATGAAACGTTTTCAGTAATTACTCTGACTCTTCTGTTACAAAATTAAAACGAAAAATTTCTGTTTAAGAGAAGATACAACCTCTTGAGAACAAACAAAGGTGGAACAGCCGCTATTTTACCACCGACAAAATGGCGTCGCTGGCCTGCAAAATGTCGCAACACCGTTCGCCAATCAGCGATAGCAGGCAGCCCAGGCAGTAGGGGACATCTGGCAGCATGCAGTGTTTCACGATAATATCAAGGTATGAAAATGCCAGTGCACGCTCCTTAATATAGCGTAGGGACACGCAGCAACATACAATTACAGTCGCCGCTGAAAGTCCTATAAAGGCGAGGTGGCGACGGAAAAGCTGCATGCCAGTTCAGTACCTCGTGCGTAAAGTCGAACAAACATCCAACGCACGTACCTAGGTCGCCCTTAGAGCCGTCAAGCTCCTAGGCCTCGAACACTCAAAATACCTCCGGCCAGACAGAGCCCGTTCGACCTAAGTGCCACCAGCTGCCGAAAAACATAATAAAGAAAACCTCGACAAAGCAGACTGAAAAGAGTGATGATATTTATCCTCCATGTTTGTGTAAATAATTCCCTATGTAAATAAATTAAATTATACTTCCATAACGTGAAGGTGAAGGGGGTATAATTGTGTCGCTGTGACTGGAAACACACTGGCGGAGTGATACAACAACAAAGAAATTACAAATTTGATCAGTGCTCGGACATTGGCCATAACTAAACTCTATCATATTTTTAAAATTAAAGTGAATTAATGAACTTCCTATATAAATGTATTCATTACTCTTATCGGGTCGCCGAGGAGGAGTGATTCAAGCCGCCACATTGGCATGGACAGGCCCGGCCTAGACGAAACACACGTTCATCGCAATGAACTCAACGGCACAGTTCCGCGTGAGAGACCAACGAGTGATACTACGCGTTTCACGGAAGTAGCACACTGAACCCTCTCCGCGAAATGTCAGCACATCGCACACGACGCCGACCTCCTGCTGTAAAACCCCCAGCTTCGCAGTCGCGCCAACAAAAAATTTCAAAGCTGAGAACGACACGAAATGTAAGAAGTGAACATGTCTAAAGGCTGCTCAAGATTAAAGTTAGAATTTTTGAAATCAACATTAGAAAAAAGTCACTGCTCCTAACTACATATAATTTAAACGGGTGCACTGGGCGACATGCGCCCAGTAAAGTTGGTAACGATGGAGCGAAAGTAGTTCCATCACTTAGCGTGTTAGGTAACCATTTGTGATTACTCAAATTATTTATTTCGCATTGTTTTTGTAATGCATCGAAATGAAAAAATAAACAGATTTGTAAAATATTTTCTTTTCTAAAAATGTCACACGTTCACATAACCGACGACGCATGAATAAAGGAACGAGGCTCATGCAAATGTTAAATTTACTTAAAGCGTAAGATTACACAACGTTCATACAAGTAGAGCTTAAGCAGGGCTTTCAAAAGTGCTCATTTTACCGTGAACAACCTATAGCCTGACAGTATAGAACTATTCTCTCGCCGCTGGAGTGCCCGAAGCGACACCAGCCCCCGGCAGACGGCTATTCTTTAGACCGAGATTCTCGTGGGAAAGTGTGCCACACACCGCCGTTGTACGAGGGTTTTATCGGGGCATTCCCTCTTCCTCCACGTCTTCATTCCGTCTCCGCTGCAAACCATCTCGTCTCTTGCTTCGTCCAAGTCTTCGTGTTGACCGGAATGATAGGCCTGTCCCTCGACTAAGACAGTGGGCTCTAACTGCTTGAGGGCAGAAACTACGCTCATATTTACATTGGCATCGTTGTGGTCTACATGTTTTTCCTGGCCTAAAACACAGCAGCCGCCTACTCGTTTCTAGGCGATGGCGGAGAGAGGGGGCGAGAAGTCCCAAACGTTCTATAACCATACTCACGTTTACTCCCCCCCCCCCTTTCCCTTCCCCCTTCCACAATCTCACTGTCCCTGAGTGAGCGTGTTTTATGTTTGTGCGTGGGTCGTAGCGAACGTAACACTTATTCTCATGTAGGGTTGTAGGCGAAAATATAAACATATTTTAAAAATATTGAGACAGGCGGTTTGACATAAGTTATAAATTCTTATTACAAACTGAGATAGTGGCAGACCATTATCTATCAAACAGGCGGATGGGGAGCGGGAATAATAGTCTACAAATATATTTTATTTCAGCTTTAGACGTTAACTTACGATTACGGCGGAATCTACAAACTGTGTTTAATATTTACATGTCAACATTTATTTTAAAAAGTGGTTGAATGATAAATAATGGCTGAAAGAAAAAAGTAACTAGGACCTAAAAAGTGCTCACTTTACCGTGAACAGCCTATATCGCCATTTGTATAGCCGATTTGTATTCTAATCGAAATATGCCCTCGCACTTAAACTACTCACTTTTTGGACACCAATGTACGGGCAGCTGAAAACTAAGTAAATGTTTTGTACATCAAAATTGTTGAAATATTAGGTATTAAGAGTCAAAAGCAGCACTCCAACTTGATGTAAATAAATAAGGTTATGGTCCACAGTTGCTACACGAACCACACCTCTATATTAGTCCGTTCATGGTTACTTCGAACTTTTATGAAGCTCTGCTGAAGTTCTACTTCCAGGATATTCTTCCGCCTCATGCAAACAAAGCTTAACCGAGTCTAGAAAATTACACCAAAGGGACAACGCATCGCATTCGTGTATTGCAAATACACATAATTTTCTCTCTGTCGTTATTTATATTATTTATAAACTCGATATTATAATTTAAAGGTAAAATATAGGTAAAAGTTCGATTTAACTAAACAAAAAAAAACGATACTTTAATGTTAACAGAAGTGTAAGACGTTAAAGATACACGACATATTTAGGAAATAACGAAACACGTCATACGACGGAGTAATTTTCCAAAGGTTTGATTCATCACCAGTGTTTGTCCGCTTGAACGGCACGTGCTTATTGGTGGCGTCGCGACGGGCCGCCGCGTCGCGATCGATTGGCTGGCGGCTCTCTTATCGGGGATGATCCCCCTCGCCAATAGACAGCGACGGGGTTGGTACGGCGCCGCACGAGGGGAGGGGGGGGGGGCGTTGTCCCACGCCGCGTGCGCAGGACTGTGCGTGCGAGCTTCCTTCCTCCAGTCTCGTGCAGGAGACTACAGTCGCACCACGTAACGTCTACTCCGCGCAGGTTGGCAACGAACGATACGAGATTGTCACACTGTACCATTTTCCCGTCAAACTGCTTCCAAAAAGTTTGGTCAAATAAAGTTTCGACAATTATGCCGTCATAAGCACCACCATATTTGTCTGAGAAAGATGGATGGCTTCAGTATCCACCAAACATTTGAAGATTGGACCGGTTCTAAAATTTCTTTGATATTTAACTGTCTCAGCCAATCATAATCGTGCACGACAAAATGCTGGAAACGAAGTAGATTATGAAGCTAATTAATTTATGTAGAAACTGTCTGGGCATGAATGCTATTTTAAGTTGATATTGCACATAATATTACGAACTCAAGAGGCATTAAATTATATTGTGCAGATAACATTTCTGCAAAAAAAATTTTTTTTTAAAACTGAATTTAGTAAATAAACGAAAATAAAGCACAACATTCCTCAATTTTTTTCCCCTTTAATGGACTGCATGCAAAAACAAAGGTAGTATCTCACTATGAAAATAATATTTATAAATAATAATTCAAATCAGATGCCAGTAAAAAAAAAAAATTGACAGTGTAACAAATTTTCCAAAATATTCAAGATTACTTAATAAAATTTGTTGGAAGGAAAAGTGTGATGGCCACATTTTGTCTTCAAATTTTATTGTTAAGTATAGTTGAAGGCGAAAATATGACCGTATGGTAGGGGTGTCCACAGCAATAACGCGCTGCTGTTCCAATGAGGTCGCGTTTCAGCTGGCGGTAAAATGAGAAATTATATTTATTTATGCTTAAAATTTTGCGTTCGGCCCGACTTGCCCCATCCAAGATACTAAATATTAACTTTATTTCGTACGAGTTATGCAAACTCTCCTACATTTTTTTAATTGGTAAACATGCTTATGTTAGTTTAAAAAAAAGTTACGAATTTAAGGAATCTTCATCATCAGTATTGGGATAAACGAGTTATGAGGCTTCTGGCGTCCGATCTTTCCAAAAACTTTAGATAGTGGCTATCAACGAAAGGAATGAATGTTGTTACATTTAAATTAAGTAATTGTGTATTACAATGTTTCGCAAGATCCAATTCTACAACAGAATATTAAACAATATGTGTACGTATTTCGTTATATTTTCACTCATTAGTGCGAAGGACAAAATTGATTCTGAAGGTTTTAATACAATACAATGTGGAAGATTTTACACAAATGTATTTATTTTATGCAAATTATAATTATCTCATTTGCCTACATACAAAACGGGAAAATTCGGCACACATGCGACCTGTCGGCGAAAATGTTCGGTCGTCAAATTATTAGCACTGAGTTTCCCCACTGAGTAGCATAAACCTTACCCCTTGCCACCAGTGCTGAGAGGGTTGACACGGCCTACGAAGTTCTAGTCATAAACATGCCGTAGAAAGGTTATCGTCTTTCGCGCATGTTATAGACCGTTCATGGTAACGTGAACACTTTAGAAATGAACCTTAGAAAAAAGTCACTGCACCATGCATGCATATATTTAACGGGCTCACCGAGTGACATTCGCCATGTAAAGTTGGTAACGACGGATTGAAAGTAGTTCCATATCTTAAAGTCGAATAAGAAGTGTTACGTAACCATTTGTGATAACTTGAAATTATTTATTTCGCTTCCTGTTTCTTTAACGCGTCGAAATGTAAACATGATCAGATTTGTAAAGTATTTACGTTCTTAATAATTTCAAAGTTTCATTTGACCGACACGTGAATAAAGTGATGAAGCCAATGGCAATGTTAAAATTATGTTAGTGGAAATGAAAAACCGTTACAGTCACACACTGTTTTCTTACCTCGTATGCAAACCATATTCGTCTTGATAGTGCTATTCCAAAAATAGCATACCTTATAAAGTGAATTTAATTTCTGGTAATGTATTCTGTACGAACCGAACTGGTTTTACTCTTATAAGCAAATAGCATCGAGAAAAAATATCGTAAGCCATTTTCGGTTTATGAAACGTGTTGTTGGATTTAATACTGTTATGCGCTCGCTTCTTAGCCTCCCGCGCAAGAAGGCGAAGAGCAGGAAAGAGAGTCGTTATATGATAGCGACGGCGGAGGTAAGGCAATGGCGGGTTTCGAATTACAGACGCGCGCCGCTGACCCTGGTTGTATTGTTTTCTGCGTAATAGCCAAATAATGCCCATGATTACTTACTTCGTTCTCTCAGCGCAACTCGGGGTGCGTTGAGTTGGAGCTGATGAATGAATGAGTGAGTGGCTTAGTTCCGAGCGATATAAGACCAGCGAGAGAAGCGACCAGGGGAAAGGAAGTCTGCGACTACGAGTATTAAGCAATGAAGTGTGCGGCTGGCAGGCTGGACTTTTGGGCAGATACGTGAGTGAAACACATTATAAATGATAGCAACAGATAGACTGAACATGTGCTAATAATGAGTATGAGTTAATTGACTGTAATCAACAGAGCAATTAACAAGGATGTTATTTAGAATTGAAATAAATATTAAATATTGTGCTCACTGTTAAATCAAAAGAGTAATAGTGGAGACGGGTAATTTAACGCTTTAAATAATAGCGGAGAGAATAATTTAGAAATCAAATTTAGTTTCTTATATTTTTTATTAAGGCCTCCAACACTCACGAACTCAGATACACCTCTCAGGCGTCCGCATGTAACAGTATGTTATGTTGGCGTTACTGTTATTTCGTACCTTAGGACATAATTGCCCCTTCAAATTACTTTAACTTTATAAAAGGTTCGATAACACTATTTGTTCAAAAGTATCTGGACACCCATTTGTTAAACTCGTGCCTAGATTTTACTACGAGCGACGCTGCCGCTATAAAAGGATGCTAACGGCTTGAAAGCGATATCGGCACAATGGGTGGAGCAAGGGAGTTCAGTGACATCAAACGTCGTGAATTTTCTGGTTTTCCATTCAGCAAACAACCTGTCAGAGCCACTAACGCCTTTCTCAAGTATCCTAGGTCGACCGTCGGGGATTAGATTGTGAAGTGGAGAAGGGAAGGCACAACCACAGCAAAACCATGGCTAGGTAGGCCATGTATGTTGATCGACAGGGACCACCCAGCATTGAAGAAGGTGGCACGGGAACATGGCATGTCGCCATGAGATACCATCACCCGGCAATTCCGCAGCATCACTAATTGTGCAGATAGCACCATGACTGTGCACCAGGAGTTACAAGGACTCCGGTTCAAATCACAGACTAAAGATGAGGTAGGTCGATCTTGCTGGCTGCGCACAACCAATCTCCGTGCCCCAACACTGAACTGCTTTTCTGCCAACACGTTGCCATACTACGTGACTGCCTACACTTGGGCTGCTAGTCAGTCCACAAACATATTGAATGTCGCCATACTACGAGGCTGCCTACACTTGGGGGGACAAGTAAGTCCACGGACATACTGACTAGTAGTACAATTCAAAAACCAATATGTATATATAATTATCATAAATACAATGTAACAATAAATTAATGGTTGTGTGCATCTCCATGAACAAAACCAGTTTGGGTGCCCATTTGCTATCTTTCTGGCACTATTTACTATATTTATAGGACGGGCAATGTATATACTGCCCTTTATCATAGTTGTTACGTTACTGTAGATTAATTAATCATAGAATAATCCGTTTAAGTTTTAACTATGTTGTACTAAGACTGCACGCTGTTGGCAACTCTGCAACTCTATATCCGTGATTGGTGTTAACACTGAGGACACTCCAGTTAAAACCATATGCTCAGGATGCTGTATAGTCTATTCGTGGTTACTTCCAACTTTTCTGAAGCTGAGTTAAGGTTATACTTTCAGGCTACTCACTGCATATCCTTACACTACATTTAAACAAAGTGTAAACAAGTCTGGAACAGAACATCAAGGTGAAACATGAGCACTGTACAATCCAAATTAAATATTTCTATACATAACAATAAAATAAGTTCCCAACGTTGCACTCCTGAAAATAAATATGAAATTAAGAAACGTTTACTTCACAAACTATGTAAAACTACCTAATTTAATATTTTATAAACGCTACATTACCAACATACCACATGTATCTCTGTTTCTATTTATACTATGAAAATAATATTGTAACATATATACGAAATATGAGTCAAATTTTAATTTACCACCAAAAAAAATTGGTACGCTAATGTAAAAGGAAGTATTTAACTCCTGTGGCATTCAAAATACTTGAGAAACAACGAAACATGCAACACTCAGGGCGATTTAGCAAAGGTTATTCAGAGTATGTGAAGACAACGTGAACAGACTGATTAGAGTCCTCTGCTCATGTCCTCAATATTTGTTCAGGATTTGCCTACACATGTGTCAAATTCGCGTGTTCAGTGACACGAATGATTGTTTACACTTTATTCTTCAATGTATTTGGGATTTTATTAGTATAATTATAATAACCGTAACTTTATATGGTAGCTGCATAAAAGCTTGGTCAGAAAATGTGTAATAAAATTAAAATGCATGTGGTATTCTGTGGTAAAGCAAATGACAAACCGCACTGACCGTAGGGGCGCACACAAAGATTAATCAATGAAGCCTACAGCCATAGGATTACAATAAACACGCCAAAAGGATGTGGTAAAACACACGCGTCCCTTCCAATTCTACAGTGTAATAGCTGGAATTCTGCCACTTAATTTATGCGCAGAAAGACTTGACAAGTTAATATGCTAATTCCGATACCAGGTTATATGATAATTTATTTACTATGATGTGTGGTCTAGTTTGATGCGATTTTACTCATTTGCACATGTTCAGGATATCTATTCAACTATTCATGTGTCAGAGATAATTATTTTAATGTTTTACGATTACCACTGTTTCTAGTATATCTTACATGTTTATCTGTTTTGCATAGCCTATTGCATAGCATATTGGAGGCTTATGGGCCGGTCGCCAAGGGAAATGGAGTTTGTTGAAAATTTAACGAAGTAGCCGCCCAGTGATTGGCCGAATTCTAGTGTCGCCTTAAGCCATAGCTGAGCCTTGAAAGGCCATATAGGTCTTATACTACCACTAGGCAGATCGTGACGCGTGTCACGAGCTTGGTAGGGTTTTTGATTGCAGTATTAGGGAAAGTGACGCGAGTGCAGCTAGCGTATAACAGACCATCAAGAAGCACGCCCGGGACGATTTAGAAGAAAAGAAGAGGGTCTGTTCGGTCTGCTAACTTGCGGAATAGGTGTACTAAAATAGTTCGCCTCCCGCGAATCAACGTGTGGTACATAAAATACAGTATATTCCGTGTACCAAGGCCCGTGTGCCTACAACTAGGGAAGACTCACTGCTGCAATTCTACGTCCTACTGCATCGCATTTTTACGTGTGAGTTCGAATGATTTCTGATTCAACAAATAAAGGTTTATTTGATATGGCCGCTGATTTAATTTTCGTATTGTACGGCCAAGAACGCCATTATTGGGCCGACACCAAGTGAATTTGCTTAACTATTTAACCTGCAATCCCTGAGTGTTTTTGAGCCCTATTCCCAATTATATTGGTAAGAGCCTTAATTAACTCGAGAAAGTAATTAGTTTAAAGGACTATATAATATTTTATGAGGCGTAAATCACAGGATGATACTACACCATCTACCAAAAAGTAATTGGGCACCCGTGAAGATAGGTAATCCAGTACGTCAGTACCTTTGGCGTAGGACCGCTGGTGTTTGTCCGTTGTAGCATGAACGCAGAGGCCTATTGTAACTTTCTGGATAATGAAATGCTCCCAACACTGTGGCGTTTTTACGGAATAAACCCGTGTTACTTCCAGGATGACAATGCCAGGTGCCATGTTTCAAGGGCTACTATGCAGTGGTACGCCGACAACAATGTTCGCTGATTGGACTGGCCCGCCCAGAGCTCCGACCTCAACGCTATAGAGCATCTTTGGGACGAACTGGATCGCCGGGTGAGGGCTCGTCAGGCGCGACCAAAATCCAGTGCTCAACTCATGGAATGGTTGCACGAGGAATGGCGACGAATCCCCGTTGATGTCCTGCAAACTCTCGTACAGAGCATGCCAGACAGAGTGGCCGCAAGAGGTGGCCCTACGAGATTCTAACGGAGTGACAACCACCGAGCAAACATTGTGGACAGGTGCCCAATTACTTCAGTTACGGCCATTTCATGCATATTTAGTATAAGTTTTCACGAATATCCTTGTTATTACAAATAATATCAAAGTCAATATAATATTTCGGAATCATTATCCAGTACAATTTAAATATTTGCAATAAATTATTAATGCGTGAAACTTATTTGCAGTGTGTTATTCCTAGTAGTAAATCCTGGTTGTCTTAGTCTTTGGGAAAGAGAACATGGTTTTGTGTTGTGTTCTTTAGCTGTCTTTGAATTGTCTGATAGTGTCTCCCGTGGTAAGTGGAGTATTGAGAGAGAGAGAGAGAGAGAGAGAGAGAGAGAGAGAGAGAGAGAGAGAGAGAGAGAGAGCACACACTGTTGTTCATCCTCAGTTCGTGATGTTCTTTAACCCAGGCAGTGGTCGAGGATGTAAGTGTTGGTGTAACAAAACTAATGAAACAGTGTCTACCACACATGGTGAGGGTGTGGAATCAGATTATTCGTAATTTGTTTAGGGTTGATATCGCATGCTACCCACCTACTCAGTTCACTTGGAATACCATCTGGCTCACACCAATCACACCATAAGGTACATTACATATTATTACAAACATTTTAAAACAGCGTTTCTGGACATTTGATAGGGTTTGTATAGAGTAATCGAGGAACACAAGTTGCCGAAAGTTGAGCGCACAGGATCTACAGTAACTAGGCAACGACAGCACAACACACAAGTTGACCAACATTCAATTCACTGACAGACAAAAAAAAGAGGGGGGGGGGATAACGAGTGGATGTGTTATTAGTCGATCTGCTTTCTTGAATCGCACGAAGAGTGATCCGAAAACTTTACCCAAGATATCTAACATGCCTAGAGAGTGATGAGGGAGTGGTGGGGGTCTTCATCTTTCCGAATTCTTTATATTGTATCCAGGTTATTTTCTACAATCCTTTAACGGTAATGTCAGCATTTTCTTGATGGTTCTAAATGCTAGTCTATCTCCGTTTGTGCACACGTGCCTATTGAATATTTCACACCAATTTTAAATAAATACTTCAATTATTGTCTTGGACCTGTAACGATAAAAAATTGTTCCTAAACATAAAAGTTTAAACGTTTTATATCCATAACCAATATTTTTCCAACATCCTCAGTACAGTCATTATAAATAATTGTTTGCAAAAAAAATATATTAATATTTGTGATACATAATGTAATAAATTATTATATTATCTGAATGTTACTGCAAGCATTTCTTGTGGTTGTATGCTATTCCTTATTTCTGTGTTTCGTCGCTGCAAATTTTCTTGCAAACGATAGTGCAAATCATCGAATGATGCACGTGACAATTTGAAACAATTAGAGAATTGCATTTCCTCTTGTCTCAGTTCTTCGAACAGTAAACAAAAGCACCGAGTTCACTCCTTTTCTATAACATGGGATGCACCCAAACCTTCCTACTATGCCTATTCTTACGTGGACGGATGTACAAGAATAGCGCCGCGATCATTCTGCGTCTGCGGTCCATCGTAGATAACGCCATGCTGGAAGGAAATACTTGTTCGTACGAGTGCGGACTGCGAAACATCCGTATCAAGTGTGAAAAGTGTCTCCGAAAGTACGCCCGTACGGGCAAAAAGACGTAACGTGTGAAAGAGGCCTTAGGACGCTCGAGGAATGCTATCTACAGTAAACCGCCAGAATTACGCAGCTAAATTAAGCTTTGCACTTCTGCCGCCTGAAGTACAATTCTTTACTCGTTTTCATTATTCAATGCAGAATCAGTGTCTCATTCATCATTATAGGTTGTTCACGGTAAAATGAACACTTTTGAAAGCCCTGCTTAAGATCTACTTATAAACACGTTGTGTCTTCTTCCGCCTCATGTGAAATTAACATTGCCATATGTCTCATCACTTTAATCATGCGTCGACCAAGTTAACTGTAAAATTATTAGAAAAATAAATATTGAACAAAATATTGATTTAAGTTAACACAAATGGCTACCTAATACTTTTTATTCGACGTTAGTAAATGGAACCACTTTCTCCTCCATCGTTACCAACTTTACTGGACGCATGTCACTCAGTGCGCCCGTTAAAATATATGTAGGTAGAGGCTGTGGCTTTTTTCTAAGGTTGATTTTAGAAGTGCTCACTTTATCGTGAACAGCCTTTACAGATTATTTACTGCAGGCGTTCGGCAGAGTAATAGCTGCACTGAGAGGCTACAGGTATAAAAGGAGTGAAGGCTGCGGGGAGGGGGGAGGATGATTGTCAATTGTTACCGAAAATGAGGTTATGGTGTCATCTGATAGAGAAATTCTCAGTAATGTTGGCATGCCAAAGCGTAGCGATTAATAGAGATGAGATTCCGAAATAACAGGCCTCGAGAGAGAGAGAGAGAGAGAGAGGAGAGAGAGAGAGAGAGAGAGAGAGAGAGAGAGAGAGAGAGAGAGAGAGAGAGAGAGAGAGAGAGAGAGAGAGAGAGAGAGAGAGAGAGAGAGAGAGAGAGAGAGAGAGAGAGAGAGAGAGAGAGAGAGAGAGAGGCATCCAAGGGAAGAGTGTATAGTTTCGATTGCATTTTACTCGGAACTAGCCAATATGGACATTCATCTTTCTTGTCCCTGTACCCTTCATGTACTTTGTTCCCGACCGGAGCGCGAGGGATTTCGTTCCGTACAAATGCATTTCATTAAGTCACTTGAACGAGGAGAGAAAGACTACACCGCTTGTTCAAGGTAATGCGCATAGGCTAAGAGCAGGACACATTTATTTCTTCAACAAAATATCATATACAGAAATTAAAGAAATGAAAAAGGTCAACTTTTAGTGCACAGAGTTATAATGGCAAAGAATAAGATGTACATGTTTTTAGTTACTTTCAGTGTAGGTATATCGTACAGAGAGCAGCGTGCGATTTGCAGGCTGAATATTTTTCACTGTAACAAATATTTTTAACTGAATAAATAATAAGCCATATATAAGATTTACAAAGATATAGACACAAAATATATTGCTCGACGCTTATTTTTCGAAATTAAAATATAACAAATTACATCAACTCTAATACCTTAAAATAATGTGAACATGTGCAGGAGTTGATCCAGAGGTTATTTGATGTTATTAGTTTGATATTGCTTTCTAAAATTATGATGGTGTCCCATTGCCATGGCACAAACAAACTGGAGTGCAGAGATTTGGACGAATCTTAACTATGAGGTTTTAAGAGACAATGAGGGCGAAACGAGGTGGAAATGGGGCCGCGCCAAAATACAATAACGGGAGGGAACGAGAGATCCCCGAGAAAACCCGCCGACCAGCGGCATCGTCCGGCACGATTCCCACGTGCGAAAATCCGTAAGCGATCCTGCCGGGAATTGGAAACAATTCGACTTGATGGGAGACGAGCATCTAGCTACACCATGGGGGCCACGCCACTCTGTACAGAGGAAAAATATCGATCTCAAACAAAAAGTATAGATTTGCTCGTTAGTAGTCAAGTTGTGTTCATTCATTTGCCATACCCCCCCCCCCCCCCCGGCGAAAGTTGCTCGGAGAATAAGAATCGGAGCAGGTACAGGTCGGGACCTGTATTAAAGAGAACCATCTCAGCAAAATAAGCGCTACGGTCAAGTAAACATTCCGAACAGAAGTTGTGACGAAGAGCATAAACTTTGCTGGAGTGGCATCATCAGTCGTGTAACCACTAACAGGGGTTCAACCTATTTCTCAGCACATTCTGAGCATTTACCTACAGCAGAGGTGTCAAACTCGAACTGGCGTGAGGGGAGTAAAGTTCCATCTAGAGACCAGAGCATAAAGAGATGCATGCCGAAAAAACAATACCGGATGATTCAAAACACCGACAACGGTTAGTATGTCGATCATTCTTGAAGAGGATACCCTATCTGGAATAACATAGTCTGGCCGCTGTGGGGCCTGTTTCATGGCCACCGCGGGCGTCATATCTCACACTTCTCGGCTATTTTCTTTGGAGTACTATTAAGAGAATGGTGTACCAGGGGAGAGCCTTATCCACGCAGCGACTGAGCACACAACTACATGTGAGTCAAACTCGAAACTGCCGATAAAGTACGGGAGTCTACTATTTGAACCTCGTTTGTAATTTACTGCAAGATGTGATACTCTTACTGGGTTGGTAGTGGTTTTATGGCACAATGTGGACGGTACACCCATCACCATATCCAATGTGGTGTCAGACATTGGCGCCCCACAGCGCACAAACCATTTTTTTTATCGGACGTCGACTTTAGGAGGGGGAAGACGGTTCACAAATATAATTTAGCAGGTGCACACACACACACACACACACACACACACACACACACACACACACGCACGCGCGCGCTAACACACTGGGTTCAGCTGCGCTATGGCCCGCGCTCGCCCTCAGCAAAACACGCGGTTGTATACTCACGTTTTGTTGCATGCGCGTGAGGAGACTTGAAAGATGGTAAAAGGGGAAGAGGAAGGAGGAGGGGGAGATAACATGGCCGCTCGTATCGATTAGGCCTACCAGCTCACTGCGAGGAACTTTCCCTTTTTCCCTAGTGTTCATCTTCCTACCTGTGTCATCTAATCTTCCTCGACATCCACCCCGCCCGAACATACGTACATCCTAGTCGTCCTTCACCTCAGCTGAGACAAAGGGCGGTAGAAATAAAAGCAAGCAGCTGCCTCAAAACTTATAAATTTGAATCATCTGCTTGGCCTCGGATGAATAAAATCAGCTTTCTTCAACCTCCTCGCGATCAACTGTCTGATGGCATTGATCAAGATTCAGTACAAATAAAACCAATAAGCTACTGCTCACTATTACGAGCTCACTATTCCATGATGTTCTATGTTATACTTTTTAAAATTGTACAGTTCTTCAAAGTTTCTGCATCTTGTGTATTTTTCTTCTCCGTTCCGGAAACACCAACACGAACTCGGCCATTGCATTAACCAAATAGCACGTTAAGTAGCTGAGACAACAAATGACACGTCAGGTGTGTTTCAATGACACTTATAAGCTGTTCACGGTAAAATGAGCACTTCTGAAAGCCCTGCTTAAGATCTATTTCTATACACGTTGTGTATTCCTCCGCCTTATGTAAAATTAATATTGATACGGGTCTCATCACTTTATCCATCCGTCGGTCAAATGAAACTGTGAACTTATTAACAAAGAAGATACTTTACAAACCTGCTCATGTTTTACACTGCGATGCATAAAAAAAAAAATCTAAAGAAATAATATTAAGCTATCGCAAATGGTTACCTGACACTTTCTATTCGACGTTAAGATACGGAACAACTTCCCATCCATCATTACCACTTTACTGGACGAATGTCACTCAGCGCGCTCATTAAAATATATGCAATCAGGGGCAGTGACTTTTTTCTAAGGTTCATTTCTAAAGTGCTCACTTTATCGTGAACAGCCTTTATCACTAGGGCCACCTGTTCATCGCGAAAAAACTTCCATGAACGCTAGACTTCCTTCAATATCCTATGTGAGCACTTGCAGTCTTCATCTGACTACAGGCCGCTTGTCTTTGAGTAAATACAGCCTTCACATGAGTGAGCCAATCAGAATTAAGTTTCTCCGATAGTGACCGTCCGTGGTTCGCGGGCAGACAGATACGACGCGTAACAATTCAAATTTTTCAATCACGAAAGTGGTTCTGAACTAAAACGCGTTGGAACACAATTTGTCTTGAAATATTCTCGCGAAAACCATGTGCCCCTACCTATTACGATCGTTTCAAGTGTGTCGTAAAGAGAAACTTGTCAATGCCACGATGATACGTGATACGTGACTCGGTACCACGTGATTTGTTGGCCGATAAACATACGAAAAACGTTGCGTTATGTTATCTCTACTTTTTATGGCGTTGTTTCTATTTTCGCAATGCCGTCTTTGTTGGAATGCAATTTTTCGAAATTCTGATATATACAAAAAGTGAGTGAATGAAGAAATTTGAGCGGCTCTTAACAGTGAGGTCTTGAGAGCCGATGAGGGTGATTGAAGTGAATATGGAGCGGCGCCGGAATGAAGGGGCGGGGGAAACGAAAAATCCCCGAGAAAACCTGCCGACCAACGGCATCGTCCGGCACGATTCCCACTTGCGAAAATCCGGTGACCCGGCCGGTTTTTGAACCCGGTTCGCCTTGGTGGGAGGCGAGCGTGCTAATCGCTCAGCCACCGTGGCCCCATCTGCAAAAAGGAACAGTGTCTTAGCTCAGAAAATTTAACGTTTGTAGAAAAAATAAACTCCATGCCATTTTTGTATTAAGTTCGTTATTGCAATTAACAAAAATATAAATAAAAATTATTACGAATTTTATTTTCAACAGGTTATGGGCCCAGAAGATCGTTGATGATTCTGAGGCGAGAAAAAGTATTATTACTGTTTACTGTAGTAGTCAAGTGTGTCCGAGTTGTTCATAAAATACAAAAGAAAATAAATTCAAGTTTTTAACAAGAATTTTCGCGGGACAAAAACTTACCGATTTGACTAAGTTTGATTTGTGGAATAAGCAAACTAATGTATTTTTTTCTTGCAAAATGATAGACATTGTTCACAGCTTTACTGTGATAGATAAAGAAAAATGCCTGAAAAAGAACAAGTAGCATGGATTAAAACGATGCAAAACTCAGCATGCAATTATGTCTACTATCGACAAGAAATACTTCTTGCAGGTAATAAATTACGAAACGTCCATATTACTTATGTTTACCAAAGTCTGTAAAATTACCTACTGAAAGGTGATCAACATAAAGATTCAATGCTTCAAGAATTTTTAAATATAAAATAAGATGTGAAGTCCAATAACGCCACACAAATGATAAAGATTGAAAACTTAGATTTCCTGTTTAATAGTATAAGGCAAAACGTGGACAAGAATATACTGATGTCTTGAATTCAAACTTCATTGCCAGAATCTTTGTGTTTTTTTTTTTAATTTCGACATGGGAAAGCACTCCAAAATAAGAGAAGATTTTGGAGTAACTTGACAGCAAGATTAATTCATGGAGATACAAGAAAATTACAACTGATACATGCAATAAAGGAGTAGCATCCAAATTGGAAGAGAACATATGTTTTCGAAGGAACAGTCCTATCCATACTGTATTATCCTGTACAAAGCATTAGGAAAAATAAAAAATTCAAGATGAAAAAATAAAAAATAGAACAGCAATATGTCTTTTTCAATTAGTAAAAAGTAAGAGAAACAATCGCGATGAAGACAACTGCTTTTTATTTTTCGTAAAAACAAAAACAATCGCTCTGCCACGTCTCTGACTGAAAGTGATGCTTACTTTCATAAAACGAGTGAGTGGCTTGTTGATTCCCGGCTTGTCAATTTCACCATGGCCCTTCGTCCATCTTGCAGACTAAAATGAAGAGATAAATCATGGGCGACTGATTACTTGCGCTGAGTTAAGCGTTTATCGTTCATACAAGAAACCAATAATTGATCAGTTGCGAGAATGTCGTCGAGAGACGAGGGCCTCATGGAGGGCTGCATGTACTTTCAAAGCCAGTGGAAAGCGTCGGAAACGTTTTTGGGTTCACGCAAGTGACGGCTTTGTAACTAGGCCCATTAGGCACGGGCCTAGAGGTGGCAGCTTTTGGGGGGCGGCACATTCGAGAAACATGGAAGTAGTTCCGTACAAATTCAATTCTGGGGGGGGGGGGGAGTGTTTGTTTTAATACTGCCAACAAACTTGTTAATCAAACATTGCTTAAGTATTGTATTATAACATTACTTTACAGACAAGAAAATCTTCAGCAAACGTTTCCAAATGTAGGCATTGCTCTCAGGATGTACCTCTGCAGAGCTGTTAGTAATTGTTCCACTGAGAGATCATTTTCTGCTTTAAAGAGATTCAAATCATATCTTCGGTCTAACATGAAAGAGCAAAAGTTGAACTCCCTCGCAGTCCTTCACATTGAGGCGAGGGGTTTGAGTACGAAGATCTGATTGACGAATTCGCCAAAATGAAAGCGAGACGTAAACGCTTTTAAATAATGGCAGTATTTTGTCTATGTTGCATTGTTAAAATGTGCTTCATTTTAAAATGAAAAAAAGTTTACAGCAGTATTTCATTATGCGAATTTTATTTTATTTTTTTATTGGATTAATCATATGTAGCCAAGTAAGTGTACAAATCCATTAATTGCAAGTGACATTCTAAGAAAAGAGACAGTTAAGCTATTGACATGCATCGCCGAAGACGGGACTGTGGACTCAAAAATTATGATTTTTTTTCTTTTTGGAAAAAAAAAGGGGGGGGGGGCACAAAAATGTCCCTAGAGGCGCCAAACTTTGAAAGCAGGCCCTGCGGTTCACCCTGATTTAGATTAAAAAGACGGTTCAAAATTGCAAGAGATTTCAGGGATCCTAGTAAATTTAAAGAAACATATACAGGACGAGTCCTTTAAAAAAGACCCCGTGTCGATGCCATCCCGCAGCATCTCCTCGCCCGTGCCTTTCACAACATTTGGTGTCGTCTGCACACCTGCCTCGAGGTCAATGGCGGCCAGTTCCAGCACCTACTCTAGGTAAGCCTATTTTGTTGTTACACTGGGCTGTATTTCCACATTCCCTCGCTCCGTTACACACATGTCCCACGGGGCCTCTTTTACAGGACTCATCCTGTAGAAAGAGTACGAAAAGTTTTCATGGGCTTGAAAGACTCGTAGGGCCACTTATGAAGAAGAAAGGCGTAAAAAAAAACAGTGAAGCGGTTATGTTAAAAAGCATATTTTGTAGTTAACACATGCACTACACAAATGTTTCTAACTGCTGTGAATCAAATGAAGGTAATGATAGTAGCCTACGGTTGATTATAATATATGTAAATTACACACGGAGTAGCTCTTTTGCACGTGCACGGGGGGCCGCGGTGGTGTAGTAGTCAGACCACTCGCCTCCCACCTGGACGAGCCGGGTTCGATTCTCTACGGGGTCGCTCCCGGTTTTTCGCATGTGGGAATCGTGCTGGACGATGCCGCTTGCCGGTGGCTTTTCTCAGGGTACTCCCGTTTACCCCGCCCTTGCATTCCAGCTCCGCTCCATCCTAGGGACTCATTTCATGTCATGTCCGGGGATGACGGGCACCTACGGGTCCCAGCTGGAAAGCCCGTCACTCGGTGAGTGTTGCTTCGCCCTGGGTTCACTCCCCACTCGAGTTTTTTTTTACAAGACACGTCTCTCCACACTCCACTCCACTCCACTACACGCTGTCGCGACGTATACGTAAATGTATATCAGCCAGCGGTTTCGTCGTCATCGTCTTGGTGGACGAGTGAACCATTGTTTCAAATGCGATGGTTGCCTGCGTGAATTGTCACTTGGTTTCGGGCGACTGGTCGCTTAAGTTTTGTAAGGACGAAGAAAAAGTCCTTGAAGGTTCAGTAAAAGACAACGGCATCTACACAATTCAGCTACCAAAAAAAAATATGAAACCGTATTTGTTTAACGTGATTTAGAACAATGGCACAGATTTCTAGAATACTTGGGAAGTGAAAACATAAAAACTTGCCCAGCAGTCAAAAGGATTACATTCTGCGATAACAACCTAAATAAATTAAAGTCTTGTGAAATACTGTATTATTCGTTGCGGTTGAAAAGACTAGGAAATCATTTAAGTTAGCAAAGAAAGAATTAGAGTAAAGGCTGCTGGAAAGAATCCATACGGATGTAGACGGTCCTATTAAAAGTTGAATCATGGAACCATTGCAAATAGTTTGTAAAAATTCCTGGATGATTACGCACATTTTCATATTATTTCATAAAAAATAAAAGTGAAGTCACAGACGTAGTGAAAGAATACAGAGAAGTTGCAGCAAAATGGAACCTCAAAGTTCATAAAATTCATTCGGATCGAGGTGGAGAATACATGGATGAAAATTTAGTACGCTGGTATAAATCCAAGGGCATACTTATGGATTGAGTTTGTGCCTACTAACCACAGCAAAATAGAAGAGTAGAGATATTAGGAAGAACTTTAATGTACAAAGTTTGAGCGCTTTTATTTGATTCCAGATTGCAACAAGAAATGTTGGGTGAAGCAATACTAGCTGAAACTTACAACCACTGAAACTCTAGACACGAATCCGGTAGAAAAATGGCTTCCGAAAGAGTGTGTGTGTGTGTATACACACATACATACGTCCATGCATACACACACGCACACAAACACACACGCACACAAACAAACACATTACACATACATACGTCCATGCATACACACACGCACACAAACAAACACATTATCTTATTATTCACAATTAAGGTGACGATTCTTAATTTCAACCGATGAAAAGACGCGATAACACTGTTCCTATTCTCCTTCTGTTCACAACTATTAACTAATCTCATTAAATCCAATAATCATTCTTCATATCGTCATTAGAGAAACTGGCATATTCTGACGGAAAATCTTGTTACTGAGAGTTAATAATTGTGACCCCACATTCACACACGCATTATTTCTAAGTTCGCTTAGTATACTTTGATTTCCATTTTCCATGTCCATGTCATCGCCCATTAAATTTCTTTGAATTTTGTCGCCTATATAATTGTTACATAAATTGTTTAGAACCAGCAAACAGGGGGTTCTACAACTTCTCTTTTTTTTTTTGTTTGTGAGTTAAAACATCGCGACTTTAAATTTAAAAAATCAAATTATTGTAAAGTTAGAAGACATTACTCCTTATGGACACCACTTCAGTTTACGTTTATTGCAGTGTAGGTGGCCGCTGTTGTGCATTGAATCCGATTTTATGTAAAATAATTTATGTAATAATATTTTACACTTTGTTTTAGTTCTTCAAACATCGTGTATTCGCCGAAATACAGAAATATTTACACATAGATATATATAAAAATCACAATCTTTTAAAGTTTTTTTTTTTTACATATACAAAAATGGATCAATATCCTTTATGTACAACATATATCTGGAACACAACGTTCTTTATTCATTTAAATATACATTCACGCAATACACATTGCGTGTTTCATGAAATGTACTTGCTTTCACAGTGAGTCGTTGATCCCACACCTGGGGGATGACGCTGATGGCATATAGTTGATGTCGCAGAGAAACGAACTCAGTACTCCAAAATCTGTGATATGTTGTTATTCACAGCGGATTATATATGTTGAAGCATTTCTTTGGTGGCTGTTGGACTTTCAGATTACATTTCTGTTGTTGTGAGGCACTAGCTGGCACTTGATTGGCTCACTCGTTGCATATGATGCAACTGGAAGTTTAACTGGGGTCAACGTCGTGGTAGACTGCATCTAATATAGTAGTGGTAGTCTGTAGTGTATTATGCTTGCTGACGATCATGTACTTTATCTCGAGTTTTTGTTTTAAATGTCATTCAAGGTCATGGGGTCAAGATCGAAGTAGTCTGCATCTAATATGGCGGTGGTAGTCTGTTATGTATTATGCTGTTGAATATTATGTATTTGTCTCGAGTTTTTATTTTCAAGGTCATTCAATGTTATGAGGTTAAGGTCGAGGTAGTCTGCATCTAATATGGCAGTGGTAGATATGCTTGCTGATTTTTATGTATTTTTCTCGAGTTTTGGTTTTGGGGGTTATTCAAGGTAATTGGTCAAGGTCGAGATTGTCTGCACATAATATGGTAGTGGTAAACTCTAATGTACACTATCTACCAAAAAGTAATTAGGCACCCGTCAAGATAGGTATTTCAGTACGTCAGTTGACTTGTGTTTCACGGCCTTCGGCGTAGGACCGCTGGTGCTTGTCCGTGGTAGCATGAACACAGAGGCCTATTGTAACATTCTGGATAATGAAATGCTCCCAACACTGTGGCGTTTTTACGGAATGGACCCGTCTTACTTTCAGGATAACAATGCTAGGGGCCATGTTTCGAGGACTACTATGCAATGGTACACCGACAACAATGTTCGCCGATTGGACTGGCCTGCACAGAGCCCCGACCCCAACCCTATAGAACATCTTTGGGACGAATTTGATCGCTGGGTGAAGGCTCGTCAGGTGCGGCCAAAATCCATTGCTCAACTCATGGAATGGTTGCAAGAGGAATGGCGACGAATCCCCGTGGATGTCCTGCAAACACTCGTAGAGAGCATGCCAGACAGGGTGGCTGCTGTTATAGCCACAAGAGGTAGCCCTACGAGATTCTAAAGCGGTGACAACCACCGAGCAAACATTGTGGGTGGGTGCCCAATTACTTTTTGGTGGATAGTGTATTATGATTGTTGACGTTAATGTATTTTTCCCGAACTTTTATTCTCAGCGTCAATCAAGGTCATAGGGTCAAGGCTGATGTAGTCTGCATCTAATATAGCGGATGGGCGATGTCTACCAAGATGGTGGCTGCTTACGAAGATGGTGGTCGCCTACCAAGATAGTAGTCACCTACCAAGATGGCGGTCGCCTAACAAGATGGTAGTCTCCAGTAATGTATAAACAAATGATGAACGAAAAAATCAATATGGCGGCATCGAGTAACATTATAAACAAAGGTGGCAGCCTCCATTAACATATAAGCAAATATGGCGGCCTCCAGTAACATATAAACAAAGATGGTGGGTCGAATGGAGTTGAGAGACAATCTCCAGTAACAAATATCAGTTTTTAAAAATAAATTTTTAAACTATTTCTAATAACATTTTTTTAGGAAATTTTAAGGGAGAAAGGAAAAAAGGGAAATTGTTACGGAAAATGGCCGCCGGATGGAGAATAATTCTAAATAATAATTTCAACGATTTTTAAAATCAATTATGCAATAATAAATTTTTTTACGATTAAAAAATTGTTAAAAACGAATGTTTAATAAATTGTTTAGTAATTCAGTTTTATAAATTTTTAAACGACTCTTTAATAAAATTTTTCGTAATAAATTTAAAAAAATAATTTTTTTTTTTGCATTTTTTGGATTTTTGCATTTCCAAGGTCCTGAGGCTCTGATCCCGGTCACCTGGCTCCAAGGTCGCCGGAGTCACAAGTCCCCCTCGCTTGTTCCGGGAAAATTTGGGATTTTCTGAAGATCTTTTTTTTTGCAAATGGGAAAAAGAGGAAATTTTGAGGGGCAACAGGGACGTTTTTAATGTATTTTAGCAGATTTTGAGAGAAAAAAAAAGGTAATTTTGAGGAAAATAAGTGGAAAAAGATGGAGGTCGGATGACGTCACAACATGGCGATCCTCGGCTCCTGGCTCCTGTGCAAAACGCCGATGTACCCAAATCCCCCAAATCCTACTACTATGGCCTCAAGAATTATTTTATTCGCTTTCGAGGCGCGGCGATACAGGCGACAATAACACGCGCCATCAGCGCCCCATCGCCCCTACATGCGGGGCGCCGAACCAGCGTTCAGTGCTTCTCCTGTCACGCTTTCCTGTGCAAATGAGATCTGCAACAGTGAGATTTTATTACACGCGACGAAAGCTCATAGATTAAACTACGATTGTACAGTTTTTTTCTCCTACCCAATAAGGAAACTGAGTAGGAAAACTCCAAAAATGCGATTTTTGACCATTTTCGCAACTTTTGTCTCTAAGAATAAATTTAATATTATGAAAATAAACAACAAAACCGAACAGGCTTAGGTAATTTTTTTTGTAAATCTTTCTGGCAAAAAGTGGTATTCCCAGGACAGCGCAAACAATGAAAGTACACTAAATTAGCCGACCTCCCGTGGCGCAGTCGGTTGGTACGCCACCGATCTGGGGTGCGGGAGGCTCTGTGTTCGAATCCTGGGTAAGGCATGGGTGTTAATTTAAGTTAAGTTATAAGTTAGTCTGTAAGCCGTCCCTTACTAAGCCTTCAAGCATAAAACCGGGGGACGTTAAAAAGCCCATTACATTACATTACAGAAAATTATGTCCGGCCTACCAACTTTTAAGGGCGGTTGCACCATCGTGGTACGAAACGCGATCTGAGATCGTATCACACAAAACTGTTGCACCATTCGAGTTCAGAATTGGACTGAAGATCGAGATGAAGTTCATTTCGAACTGCCGAAATTGGCGGTTCGAAATCTCGATCCGAGATCAGCAGCCATTGTCGACAAATGTAGTTTGAAAATACGCAAATAATAGAACTACGTTCTATTATTTTATTGGGAAATTAAAGCAACATTTTACGCACTTGAATATTATCCAGTAAAAGTCGTACAACAATCATGCACTTAAAACAGATAAAACATCGCACACCTAGTTTTATCTATAGTGAAAAATACGTCTACTTCCATGACGTCATATATTACGAACCAATAGGAAAATTTGTCTCACACTGGATATCGATCTCTCACTTTGAAACAAAGGTCAAAGAATCGGAGATCCAGGATCATGAAATTTCGTTGGTGCAACACTTTTACATTAGAACCAAGATCAAACTGGATCCTGTTTCGGAACTAGGATCACTCGATCTCGGATCGGGGGCGATGTTGGTGCAACCGACGCTAGGAGGAAGGACGCAGGCAGCTGCGTCGTGGGAGGTGGAGGTGCTTGCTTGCCGGCCTCTGGATGGCGAACAACGACCCACTGCTCGCGATCAATAACCACGCCATGAACTGATACCGCCAGCTGTATAGCCTCGTCGCCTGCTGCTAAACACCTGCTAAATGCACTTCATTTTCCCGCCGAACTTACTTATGCCGGTCAATTCGGCGTTGCCAACCTTGAATTGCTGGGGAAACCGGACGTACAAACACAGGCACCACCAAGGAAGATATTTGAATTTGGCATTACAGGGCCGGCGAGGTTGCAGTGTATTTACAGAATACTTACATAAATATCAAATTAAAAGTTCTCGGTTACTTTAATGTAACGCACTTCCTTAGAAAGTTTTACATATACTTCAAGAGAACATGGACACTTTATTTTCTAAAACAAAATATACAACTGCTACGTCGCCAAAAAATAAAGGTTCACAGCTTTAGCAGGCATCCCTAACAAAATATTCTTCCTCAGAAATCCAATGTTTTGATTTTGCACAATCCACAAAATGTTTAGGTTTTACCTCCTTTTAAACACACGATGCAAATTCAGAGCATAAGACCGAAAAAATGAAATAGATAAGTAAGCCTACACCTCTAAATATTACTGCCGTAAGATAAAATAATAATCTAACTAAACATACTATTTTCTTTATTTCAAAAGCAAACGTATGAAGATTTTTAAAATTCGAAAGTTTATCTCAGCTAATATATATTATTTTTTGTCAACATTTGGGACGATTCGCGACAGATCGAACTATCCAACCGGATACCATATGACAGACAGTGAAATCGAACTGTCTGGACGAAAACAGAACTGTTGGCAATTCTAAGTACGTAACTTGCGTGCGCTAGTATAGGCTGTTCACGGTAAAGTGAGGACTTTCGAAGCCCTAATTACTTTTTCCTTTCAGCCACTTTTTATCCTTTAGCCACCTTTTTAAAAAAAATTTGCCCGTAAGTATGGCAACAAGCCTCCAGCTAATAACACGCAGACAGCATATAGTTTCAGGAACTTGACGCGGGAATATTACTGTACTTCCCACGGTGAATATTCAATCGGATGTTCGCGCTTTCACAATTTTTTAAAGCCCTTAGTTCACCTTGCATCCTTACGCTATGCATAACATTAACAGTGCATGCGCCGCTCAAGATAAATAACGGAATTGTTAGGAAAACATATATGCTACGAATATTTGAATTCTTACTCTCACGCGCGTAGAAGAAGCATTAACTAAATTAAACTGATTCTCTATGTCCTCAAATTTCATCACCACACTCAATAGTAACTGTAAGACATGGACTTCGTTTCCTGATTCACTGCTAACTTTATCGTGAATATTTACGTAAGAGCTTGTGTAAAAATGTATACAAATACAGTCAGGGATTTTTTTTTTCCATGAGCTTATTTAAAAAGTGACCAATCAACCGCTAACAGCGGTTAATTTTCTAACCAGTTAACGAGAAAAATGGCAGTTAAATAATTGAAAGGAGTTTGTACGGGCATACAGCAGTATGTCTGCGTCGTATTACGGAGTTTATGGTATCGATTCAAACTGATTACCTTGAAGTGGCTGTTTTCACTTAAATGACAATTCCATCCTTCTTCGCATGTAAATGCCCACGTAGTTCCTTTGTGAGCTTGAAAATTTCATTGCGCTGAAACTAACCAGTATTTTGCATTTTCTTTTTTTTATAATAATACTTTCTGCAACCAAAATTTTAGTGCGAGTGTGAATTTTAAGATATAGTCCATTCACTGTTACTTTCAATTTTTCTGAAGCCCTTCGAGAGTTCTACTTCCAAGCTATGACTCCGCCGCATGCTTTACTAAGTCTAGAAAATTACACCAGAGGGACAGTGTATCGCATTTTAGCGCAATCTTGCAGTTTAATAATGAGAACTATTTCTTACTGGGCACTACAAAAAACCTATTTTCTCTCAAATTTCATTGCTATTAAATATACATTAAATACCGTAATTAATTGATGCAATTTAAGTAAAATTAAATTTAGCACGAAATAAGAAACATTTATGTTAACAAGTCTTAACGATTGTGATATATGACATTCTAAGGAAATATCCATACACATTCATACGTGGAGATATTTTTCAAATGTTTATTCAAATGTTTGAAGATACTATGAATAGACTATATTGTATAGGCACATTCTCAAATTTAACTATTAACGCATCCCCCCTTTAATTAATTGTCCTGTGTCTCTGTTTGACAAAACTATAAACAAGCTAATTGTTTCTACAAAAATATAACACAAAATATGAAAGGGAATTACGAAGTTTTCACTATTATATTTTACGCTGTTATCCATGCAGTTTAAGTAACTAAACCCATTTTCTGTTCCATGTAAACTACATAGGTATGCCATCCGAGCCAAAAAAAAAGTTGATTTTTGTCTTATCTGATGTGATGACATTGTTCAAAAACTCTGGCTACTTATTTAGGCGTTATTTAGCGAAGAGCAGTCTTGCAGTACGGTTCTTCTATTGATGCGGGGCTTTTTCTTTGCTATCCTGCCATTATGTCCATATCTAAAACATAATGAACTATCTCAGAACACATTTAATTTACGGTAGCGATGTTCACTTCAACGTGTAGTTTAGGAGCGCTTGTACAGGGACCAGATTTTATTCTCCGTAAAATTAGTCGTTCTTGCTGGGAATTAAAGACGTTCCTGTTTACCTTTTCTTGGTATGTTATTAACTGATCATTGATATTTAAATTTAAGTTCCTTGACCTTACCCATTTTCTTGAGGCCACTGCAGTTTATGTGCGGAACAGGAACAACCAATTGTACTTACACACACACACACATCCCAACACTCTTTACGCCAGACTCAATGACATCAAACGATTAAACATGTACAAGTGTATGGATAGCAAAGTGACCGTATCGGGTTACAAACTGTTTTTATTTTTTTACTCTAAGGGACTGCGTTTGAGAGGAAATATGTTATCCACTAGGATTGTACATTTCGCTCTTATTTGTAATATATAAACTTTCATACAATAATTATTTCAATGACCTATATAAGCTTTTACAAGACCTGGTATACCGGCCGCCTTACGAGCCGCCTTGGAAGATTCCTATTACACGACAGCAGTTGGCGTACTATCACTAGGCGGGTGCACCGATAAGCTTATGGTTCGTAGTATGTACTTACATTACAAAATATAATTTTAGTATCCTTATATGTATATATATAGATATAGAAATATAATATTTTTAATTTATTATATACATAATTATGCATATTTCTTCCTCATTTTCCTATCTTTATATATACATATTCATACGTGATCGTACTGCATGTTTTCCAATTATCTTCTACTCCTGACGCGAACGAGTATATGGGTTTTCTCAGAGTGCTCCACTATTTTTTTATTGAAAAAAATATGGGAGGAGGTATTCTGTGAGCACAAGCTCGGCTTTTTACTGTTAAAAGAATCGCTTTTATATAGAAAACTGGCAGTCGTGGTTCTGACATTGTGAGGTGAACATAGATTTGGTAGCATTCTCTCGTCATACAACGAAGATAAATTGTAAATACTAAGGCTTGCCTCCAACCTCAAGTCGACCTCCCATGGCGCAGTCGGTTGGTGCGCCACCGATCTGGAGTACGGGAGGCGTTGTGTTCCAATCCCGGGTAAGCCATGAGTGTTAATTTAAGTTGGGTTATAAGTTAGTCTGTAAGCCGTCCTCCGCTAAGCTTTCGAGCATAACACCGGGGAACGTTAAAAGGCCTATACAATACAATTCGACCTCAACTAATATGGATCCGCGACCTACATCATCGCTGCCTGAATTGTTGTCGGTGTCAATTCTATGATCGAGCTTTCACCTTCAGTTAGACACGAGAGAACCACCCGTACGAAGAGTAAACATTACGACAATGGCCACATGCAGTTATGCAAGCCGATACATTGAAGAACCACATCAAGAAGTGCAGGGTCTTTGAGAGATGGGTACTGATTGCACACGAGATTATGATAAGACAGTTAAGGCTAAAGACGGAATGAGTGACCTGCGTCGTGCAGTAGAGTCGATTCGGGCGAAATATACACTTGCAAGACTTTCGCGTGAAATGATGAACTTCAAAATAAACGGCCGTAAGCTCTAAAAACAGATTAGCATACAAGTTCTGCAAAAAAAAAAAAAAAAAAAAAAATTGATATAGAATGCAAAACAGGGGGTGAAGATGACCACAAAAACAGCATTGATGAAAATTAACATGAAGAGCGTTATGGTGCTGGAGACGTTGGCGATTTTCTCGATACTCTTGACACACCCCTTTACCACACTTTGCTGCAAAGAGCGACATGAAGAAAGCAGAAAATGCTGAGAACATTGGCTACATATTTTCCGAAGACCCTAATGAACTTTGTGATACACTTAGACATTTAATCGCTTCGCAACAAGATGGAAATTTCTCACATATTCACGAGATATCTTCAAACATTAGTGTACTGAAGGTCGGCATTATATCGTATGATGTGCTGAACTACTTTCTTCTGATATTGTAACTTGTAAAATAAACATAACATTTAAAAAATAAATTAATTTTGTTTTAATACTTTGCTGTGTCCTTTTAACCCTCTTAACCTTAAAGTGGTGCAATGAGCAGTCGATTATTAAAGTAAAGACCAGCATACAAAACATTAATTCAGTCGACATGCACATATTTAGAGACAGTTAGAGAATTAATGTTTCTTTTATATGTAGGTAAGGACAGATGGCAAACCGAAGGATTAAACGAATGATCGACCAAGGGATCAGTATTGATTGAAAGATGTGTGAGAATTGGTGAGGATTGTGGAAGAGGAGAATTGGTGAGGAGGATTACTGAGGATTGGTGAGTATTGCAGAGGAGTGTTGGTGAGGATTGTGGATGACTAATGAAGATTGATGAGAATGATTACTGAAGATTGCTGAGGATTTGTGAGGAGGATTACTGAGGATTGGCGAGGGTTGATGAGGATTACTGAGAATGCGGGAGATGATTGGTGAGGATTGCGGAGGATTGGGATTGATCAAAGTATTGATGCCTGAGAAGAGCACGAAACATAAGACTGTTTATCACCCTAGCTGTCCTCGTACATTCCAAGTCTTAGGGTTTTACCCAAACGGTTTGCGAATAGCATCGACAACAACATAGGCAGTCCAACTGGAATCAACGATGATACTACCAAATATGAACTCGGGATGTGGGTTGTAAGCATGCTACTAAACGAACACTTCGTCTTTATATCTACACTTTAATAATTCGCTGGTCCGAACTGTTATTCGAAATTTTAGACAGAGCTTTTACTTTGGTGAGGAAGTGTATGTGTAATTAAATTACGAGCATGCTTAATAATACCCTGCAGAATTCGATGGAAGATATGTACATTAAAAAAAATATCGTACCAGACTGAATGCTGAAAACGTCAGGGACGATAGTGTGATCTGTCTCCTCTTGCATCAGATAAAGAACTGTGATGTGGCGCACCTTTGTCTACATTAATTATCTGCACAGGACGAGATATCATGCGACCATCAACAAATCACGAGCGGGCAATATGATGTAAGCATGAAAGCGCCAGCGCAACCTAGTGGCAGTGTCAGTGGTTGAGCTTAAGTGTGTAAATGGTGGGAGAGTGATGAGGCGGGAATTCGAGCCAATGTGTGTAAAAAGGAGGTGTAATGTAAGCCCATGATTCACTGTAGGGGGTAGTTGTGTTGATGAAGGTCGACTAGATATTCAATTGAATATAGTGGTGGGGTGAGGGGTAGTAAAAATATGCAAGCTAAATTTACTAGAGAGGTGGGAAGGGGTCGCCTTGGCGGAGTGGGAGTGTAGAGGGGTCAAGTGAACATGAATAATCGGCGAATAAAGATTGGAGGAGTTGGTGGTGGGGGTATGTTGTCTGCTGGTCTTCATAACGGGAGGTTAGTCGCTAATTGCTCCACCTGCCGTAGATCCCCGGAGTTCCTGCATGTAAGTCTTTAAATGTATTTTTTGTTTTCAATCTAATTTAAATTTTTATGGAATTTGTAAAATACTTTTTTTTTTAATTTTTAAAAGTAATTTTTGAGATTTTTTTTGGATTTAAGGTTATTCGAGGTCCGTGGCATGAGGTCAAAGCCAAATGTCAATGCTAAAGTCACCTATGCTTTAAAATTGGGATCCAAGAGGGCATGTCGAGCATAGGCCACAGCCAAACTCCAGCAATGTAAACAAATGACAAAAGAAAACCAAGATGGCCACAATGGACGGCGGAGAGGAGGTCAGGGAGAAAGAGAGGGTGGGTTGGAGGGGGTGAGGGTTAGAGCGGAGAATGTGAGTAGTGTTGGCTTGCGGGGGGGGGGGGGGTGGATGAAGGTGTGGGTTTTTAAAGGGACGAAGAGGGGTGAATGTTATGACAATGTAATTGATTGTAGTGGGTCAGTCGTCTGCTGGACATAATGCTGGGGAACACCCGGAAATTTACGTTTTTCTAATATTCTTTTTATAATTTTTTTTTTTTTATAAATTTCTATACATTCAATAACATATAATACACTTGATTTTTTTTTAGATTGTCAAGGTCACTGGTTTAAAGTCAAAGTCACCAACATCCAACGTTGAGGAAAATATGGCCGCCCGCCAGTACACCATTCTACACTCTCTGGGTCCCATTTTAAATACATTGCGCCAAACTCATCATAATCATTCTACCAATAGGTGTACGAATACTTTTTGTACCGCTGTACGTACGTAAGACGGCTTGTATGCAAGAAATAAATACGATATAGGCTATTTACAATACAGTATGCACGTTTGAGGCCCTAGTCACTTTTTCCTTTTAGCAACCTTTTTTTTTTTTTTTTTTTTTGCCATGCGAGTAACAAACACAGTGTTTATAATCCACCCAACTTGGAAGTTAACAAAAAAAGCTAGAATACAATATATTTATTGAGTATTATTCCAAATGAGAGGGCTTTCAAAAGTGCTCACTTTACCATGAATAGCCCATACTTAAACCATACACTTAAACCGATTCCCACTTTCTTTACAACACAAATTCGAGCTACTTCCCTTTCAACGTATTTTCGCCACGGGCGTAGTGACAGATTTTTGCTTGATCTCTTTTTCTGCGTGGTCAGGGGAAATTGATATGCCTTGCCACTCGCCATGCACCGCGCAACGTGAATGATTGGGTTTCATAAGTGGCAAACACTGGTTCACATGGATATGTATACCTTGCAACACTGTACCGTGTCTGTCGTCGCGTGTGCTCGCCAAGTTCGCGACGTTAGTCCAGCTGCAGTAGCCATCACATTTTACAATATTACATAGAGACCTACACTCTCGCGGACATTTCCAATCTTCATTTTTAGCAGTATATTGCTTTAAAGAAAATGTTCCGTAGAATTAATAGCCTGTTATTCCTGAGATGACTAGAGTTGAAAAATAATAATAATTGAATGTGTGTGACGTTTAACAAACTATAACTTGAATTATTTGCCATTATTTTCGTTGTGAAAGTCTCGCCAAATTTGTTGGAGTCAAATTGTTATCTCAAAAAACATAAGAATACTAGGTATCAGTATTTCACGTGTGTTGAAGCTAAGAGGACCAATAACCTTAAAGGAGTCGGCCACCCGCCCACAGATCACTGGGTCAAGCGGTGACAAAAGATGACCAAGAAGTAGGTTACCATATCGACCAAGCCGTTAAATAGACACTTCGTGGACGACGCCTAGCAGCAGGCCCTAGTCTACCCCCCCCCCCCCCAACCCAGCAAGGGGCCACAGCCCAATGGACTCTTCGTCGGAGGCCAGAACTACACCATATTCGCAGGTGTACGCGGTTGGCCTAAACTGTATCTACTTCCCATGCCTCCCTCCCAAAAGTCGTTCAATTGCAGCAGTGTGGAGAACTATAGGACCATTCGTGGTAAAGGGAGCACTTTTTGAAGCCCTCTCATTTGGAATAATAGTTGGCAAATATTTTTATTGTAGCCTTAAACATTATCTTTCAAGTCCGGTGAAATATATACACTGTGTTTATTACTTATATGACAATATTAATTTTAAAAAGCGGGGAAGGATACAAAAAGGTTGATAGCAAAATAGTAACTAAGGTCTCAAAAGTGTTCACCTTACAGTGAACCGCCTATACCTGCAATAAGGGATGTTTCACTCACTCTCGGTCCTTGATGTTCCCCAACAGAGGTGGTGAAACTTTTTCGAGTGGGTTGCAAATCCAGATCTCATGTTCGTGCTCCGGGCCACACTATTACGTATTTTTATCGTCGAGTGAGGAACTGGATCCGAGACACTCGTTTCCTGGGACGATTGTTTGCGACAAGCCTTTACTGGTCCTCTAAGTATTAACTATGAAGAGTAATTTCTGGGTCCAAGTAATGTCAGAATTTTTACTATATAAAAAAAACCCCCCAGACATACAGTATTATTACACCCAGATCCAGCGCTGTGGTCATGGAAGCCAGAGCTAGGGCACGTAACGCGCTGCGGTTCTGAAGAGGGTGAGACAATTGAATGAAAGAATTTTTACACGAACATAAATGCAGACAACATAATTTTTTACTGGTTATAAAATATCAAGGCACATAACAAATTACTCGAAAGTAAATCTGATTGATCCAATATTTTAACACGTAAATTGGTGATAAGATTTACAATTACCATCGAACACGTACGCGATTACACACAACTGAACAATAGGACAATTTAAAGTGTGTTTTAACTTTTTTTTATTATTTTAAAACGTTAATAATAGGATATGTATGTTGCGATACATGAGTGAGAATTAAGTAACATGTTCGTACAGTATATGAGAGAACTATACATGAACCACATAATTAAATAAATAGCTAGTTTTGCACATGGTGATGTAACAATCGGGACGTGTCGTAGCACGGGCCTCCAAGAGAGTGAGGAAGGGCGCTGTGTCCGGCAGAGCTAGCAAAGATATGAGCCGTTTAGCTAAAACAGGAGTACTACAATATATTTAAATCTTAACAAGTGGGAATAGACATTGCTTGCACATGGTTGGACAGTCTTATGGAAGTCTCTGACAATTACACAGGGTGGGAAATATTAAAATATGCGAACTAAAACTCTACTGACATAGTGCGATTACACAAAGGAACAAGGGCAGTCTTTCTTATTAAAATATATATTTAAAAAAAATTAATATGATACGAGGCCACATATAAAGAAAATTAAGTTAAGGTGAATAATACTTTTGTGGAATATTGAGAAGAAATGTAAGTAAGTATAGTGTTAACAACGTCAGGCATGCGGCACAAGGCGGTTGCTTCAAGTATTCGGCCGGTGTCCGGAGAGCAAAGAATTTTTGTACTCGGGCGCACCAGACAAGTCGTATTTATTACTCTAGCATACTTTTATTCTTGATATATAATTTCAAATTATAATGTAAAGTGTGAAAAGTTGGAGCAGGATATGTACATCGCTTTCAGAGTTAGTAGCTGTAGGAATTCACTTCGCAAACTCTGAGTTGAATTTTTCCCTATTTCAAGCAGAATGCAAAGTTTTCCGAAATAAAGTCATAGTGGAAAATAGGCACGAAAAGAAAGGAACATATCAGTGTTTATATAATAAGAAGAAACGTAAAATTATCTGTAGGTGTGCCATGATACTTGACTGACAACTCACGAATGAACAGTCTTTCTGTAAACTTTACTGAAAATTCATGCACTTTACTTAATATTTCTTAATAGTTGGTTTTTTTTTTGCATTGTGTTGGAGCGAGCTGCTGTAGTAGCATTGCGCGCCCCTGCAGAGATGTCTAGAGAGACAAGGGAGCAGCAATCTCCGTACCAGTTCAGAGGGGTACAGACTTGCGCTGCGCGATATAAATTTGCTACACCGTCACTAGTATATTAGTTTACACATAATTTTAACTGGCTTTGCTTGCACGAGGTGAGAAAAATGAGGTGATGTAAACTTTACTCAAAATTCACTAATGAATATGTTAAACACATATAACTAAATTGAAATGTTGGGAAATAAAATGAAACAGTCTTACGACATAAAGTTGACTCAGTGCTAACATAATATTTTAGTCAGAATGCTGGAACACATGACTGAACAGTCATGAATCAGAGTTTCCAAACACTGAATAAAAGGTGATGTACAATCTTTGCTTATATTTCGAGAGAAAGGGAAGTTACGCCCAGGCTAGGCGAGTGTGCTCGCTAAACACTCCTAGCAATTACACATACACGAAAGAACAGACTACTGAAAACTTATACTTTGCTGAAAATTCATTTAATGATTTGAAATAACAGCTGTGGAGCTGGCGATGACAGTTCGTGTGTATCAATAGCCCGACTGTGTTCAGTTACGAGTGGTGCGGTGCGGATTTCAATTAGGGTATAGGTGCTTGTTTAATTAATATCTCGGTACTTATTGTCTCGTGCTTAGTATGTAATTAGTAGTGATTATTTATTAGGCAATACATAACTAATTACCTCCGATGGGGTTTGATTTAAGACTATCACGCTACTCGTTCCAAGTGGTAAATGTACTTAGTGTATGTAATTATTCAGTACTTCATTTGTAACAGTTATGGCTGAGTAATCCCTATACATTAACAAGTGAGAATACACGAAGTAACATTCCTTATCCCAAACTCATGCACAAGGTGGTGTATACTTTTACTGAATATTCACGTACAACATTTAATATTTGAAATATGTGTTGGGTCCTTTGGGCTGGGGATATAATTAATGACAAATACAATCTAATTTCAGTTACCAGTGGTGCAGTGCAGATGTGCACTTAGGATGTAGGTACTTGTTTAATTGGTGATTCATCTCTCATTGTGCATATTTAGTAATAGTTTAATTAATGTTTAATAAGTTTCTCGTTGTACATGCTTAGTGTCTTTGTGCTTATAATTAATTTGTTCAATTGCTAATTACTCTAATTAATGTATTGACGTATGTGATTTTGTTTAATTGTCTCGGTGCTTGCAATTATAATTGTCCAATCGGTAATTGTAATTACTCATTGCTTCATTTTTAACATTCGTTATTCAATTGCTAATTATTCAATTTGCTGTCTCAAATGCTATATTTTTGTGGTTAAAATTCGTTATTTTTCAAACACTACATTATTACATTTCTTTAGTTGCACAATTCCGAGCACAGTCACTTGGCGACCTCCGACCCAGCATCACAGCTCAGTCGTCTGGCAGACAGCGAAGAAGCAACATCGACTCTTCCCTCAGAGCTCGTTCCGTCGCCAGACACCGATCAGGATGAACCTACCCTGCTGCTCCTCCTACCACCTTCCCCTCACCCACCATCACAGCTAATTCCCTTGTCAGACACCAAACAAGCAACATCTAAAATCGTCCTTGTGCCTTTCTTGCTCCAAGACTCAATCGACCAATCACACAAGACCTCATAGTGGTCAGCCCATATATGCTGCTGCTCCCATCCCTCAGGGCTCAGTCATCCGACAGACTCCGAAGCAACACCTACCCTTTCAACACTTAACCCTTCCCTCACATAGGCCTTTGAACACCAAATGTTGCCTCAATTAACCCTTTCATTAAATTTAACCCTTTTTACCAATATTTAACTCTTGTTTAACTACATTTAACCATTTCTAGCAATACTTAAACCACTTTATACAACATTTAACTCTTTTAGATTAACTCTTTCAATTAATCCGTTAATTCATTCAATTAAATCTCAACTAATAACTTCCTGGTTAAGAACTCTTACGCACTCACTACTTATGTGTGAATGCAGTGTAGGGAACTGAAGAGAATAAAATTGAGGTTTTACGCGATACACGTATTCCAGGAAAATGAGGATGGGATGTCAATATTGCAAGCTGCTACCAACTTGGAAACTGGCTTAAATTTCGCGTTTAAGTTTCGAGTCATGAGCTGGATTCTCCTTCATGTCAAGAGAAGGTGCATATTTCTTCCTCGGATCGTTCACGTCAATAAATAATTTGTCTTCGGCAACAAACCAAGTTTAGTTTTAGTCGCGAAACAACACTTGTAAAACTTTAATATGTAGTTACGCACTCGGGTAATTATTCTGCGAATTTGGGAGCAACAGGTGTAAAACGAAGTTTTGCCCCGAGCACGCACAGATATTTAAAAATTTTCAAACGCATCCTTGTGATAGCTACCGTAGTCGAGCCGCGAGCCACAACAATGCCATACCACGGCGATGATGGGCCGTCGACGTTCAAGCATGCTATCGAGCAGGTGCTGTAATAATAAAAGTCCCCGAAATGTACGAGGACGAAGTTGGTACCGCCGTCGGGACGCGCGGACAACAGTCACATTACTCCCCCAAGTGGAAGTCGCGTCTCACGAAGGTCCTCCGAAAGGGGCAATAATAATAATACATCCCGAGGGTCTTGCGTGTGCGTCGCAGGCATTCGAGGCAACCCTGCCCTACCGGCCCCGGCAGCTTTCTATCTGATCACGTGAAGGCCATCAGGCATCCCGAGTCCGTGGTATGCCTGTATGCATAATGTCCACAGGAACTGTACGAGCCACTGTTTAAACCCAGTACGTCCCGCTGTTCCTATGTCCCCTTCGGCTATCGTGAACTCGCAGCTTACGAAACTGTGCTGTACCTATGTCCGCACAAACTTGCATAGTATCAGTTAAACATAATTTTTACCACGATTAGGTGGCCGCGAAATGTTTACAAACATTAAAATAAGAAATAGCAAACACACATTTTAAAATTATGACTTACGAAGTTTAACAAAAACAAATAAAATGACCATCTAGGTATTCGGTTATTCATTTAGACAGTATCCCGTCATGTTTTAACTGCAGCATGCCTATATCTGACCCCCACGAACTTATAAGCGTGGTTAACCAATAATTCCCAACCATTTAAGTTATACTCACCGAATTCGGACTGTAAGTACGACTGATGTAGTATTGATCAATGTGATATAGCACATTATGCCTTAAGCTCTCTTATAAGCATAATTGACTGCAATTTTGAAACTGTTAAAGCTATAGTAATCAAATCCATATCATAGACATTGCCTCTGATGTCGATGAGGGTGGTAGGGTAAATTATTTCTTAATCCCTCTTATAAGCATAGTCGGTCATAATTTCCGAACTATAGCCAACACATCCATATCAAAGACAACACCCCTTATGTCGATGAGAGTGGTAGGGTCAACTATGACTTAAAAATTATTCGCCCCCAATGACGAACAGGGCCGTAAGGTCAAGCACACCCTAAGCCCTCATAAGCATATAATTGACCACCATTTTCAAACTGTTTAAGATACAGCGACCAAATCCATATCATAGCCATCCCTTCCGATGACGAAAAGGAATGCCTTGCAATTATGCTTTAAGCCATCTTATAAGAATAGTCGGCTGCCATTTTCCCATCCACCAAAGTAATAGTCACCAAATTCATAACACAAACATTGCCCCCGAAGTCGATGAGGGTGGTAGGACAGGTATGCCCTAAGCTCTCTTATAAGCATAGTTAGTCATAATTTCCGAACTGTAAGCTATAGCCATCAAATGTATATCATTTAAGCACATAACCAGATATAAAATCACATGCAAAGCTAATCACGGATATGCAAAATATGGGCAAATAAATTACACACCCATCAATTACACATGCACGTGACAATCACTCTCGTCTACTATCTTACCTTCATCTACACCATCTGCTAGCATACACCTCAGGTGCCTGGCATCTTGCATTCGTTGATGGCTGCTAAAGCATAACACAGATGCCCCACCATCTTTGTTTCTCCAGTTGTCCGCAAGAGTGCACAACCATCGTCTGCTAGGATCGTAGGGGACTTCGGCAATCTTAGTTTCTCCTGTCACCAGTCAGGGGGCGCTAATGGCATTTTCATTGATAATGCTGGCCACTAGCAGCACTGGTTTCGACACGCATGGTCTAATTCCGGCATGCAGGAGGCAGGACATTAACCCATGCATGCAGTACTCAATGCAAGTAACTGAAAAATTTCCAGACGCATGTGGTTGCGATACAATTGCCTCGCCGGGAGGCTACAGCGGTATGGCTCGACAGTGAGGGCTAAAAGTCCCAATAAACAGCATCAGGCTGACACGAGGGCTGGGGGAACCATGTGCAACATGTGAAACCACCTCATACATAAAAAATAATAAGCAACCAACATATAAGCAAATGTGCTACGAGCAGAAAGTCGTATTGAACCTCTGCTATAAAAAATATCTGATAGTTCCACAGTCCAGAATAGTGATATGAGCGTTGCTATTGCGTCGAGAACTTAAGTTAAAAGCTAGAATGCCAGACAACAGGAAAAGAGCAAATGTTCACAAGGACCAACCTAAGAAAAAATCTACAATATGCCAAGTACAGTACACTATTTGCCTGCCGTGATAATCTGAAGACGAATTACACGATTTGTAAAGGTAGTGTTCCTTTTCTTGCAAATAAACATCATGCATTTAAACCGTTGGCATGTAAGAGACGACGACACTACTACATGCTGATGTACACAGATATAAAAATTAATTATAAAAGCAAATAGTTATAAGCATGTACCAACCAATGCATATTGTGCAAGCAACAAATGCTGTACATTATGTTAGACAAAAAAATTACAGTCGCGAAGCAGAGAAGTTTTAAGGCCGGCACTGCTACGCACTGATGCAAGCAGATATATATATATATATATATATATATATATATATATATATATATATATATAATATATATATATATATATATATATAAAAGTTGAAATCACCTACCAACCAATGTGTATTGCACAAATGGCGAGCACTGTACATCGCATCAGTCATTGCTAGACAAGGCCATTCGACTTAAAACTGATGCAGTAGCCTTGGTTAGTACAGCAGGATAGCAAACGAATTTCCCCATGTAATACCCTCCAACCGAGCTATGCTATAATACAGAGGCACAAGAATTCTACTACCAACCAACACATAATGTGAGAGCATCGAGCATCGTACGTCACATTAGGCTAAAATAAAATGCTATGACAGAGCAGAGAAGCACGGAGGCGACAAGATCGATGCTGCTACATGGCGATGCAAACAGATATAACAATAAAACGTAAAGGGAAATACTTACAAGCACTCACCATCTAGCACACTAGCATATTACACAAGCACCGGGTTCTGCATGATGCATTATACGATGCTCTAGTTAAGACCAGACCATCCTAGTTAGTACAACAAAATAGCAAACGACTTCCTTACGAACAGATTGAAACGAAATGATACGATCAAGGTTATAGGGCCTATACTGAGATTATACTATTCGGATGATGGAATTATTATAAGGACACCAGTCGCTCGGTGTTGCCTCGGAGCGACAAGAGACTCTCTCAGGGTGTTCGGTCGTGCCTTACCCAACTCTATAACTCGCATCTCATTCGCAGTGGTCAACAGAATCGTTGGCTGTTCCGTACACCGTAAGATTATTATACCATCGGCCAGTTAACATTTTAATACATAAACTGACGCGTATCCGGGTGGTTACAGGGTCTCTGAGTAGGTAGAAATATCCGGAGGACGCCAGCTAACCACTCCAGGGGAATCCACTCGGGTTAACACGAGACTCTTGGTAGGGAGTTTACTAAATAAGAGGAAGGAAGGAGGGAGGGAGGGAGGGAGGGAGGGAGAGAATGAATATAAGGGGAAGGTAAGAAGTTATAAGGGACGACCCAAGACAAAGGGAGGTAAAGCGAAAGCTAACAAGTTTAGAGAAGCACAAAGATTGTTTGCCAATTCACCCAGACTTTTAGGTAAAATTCTTAATGATAGCTTAGGGGAGGGAAGGAAATATCTAGGAATACGTAAGGAGGAGATTAGGAAGTTTTATGAGTATTTGGGGTATTAAGAAAGTAGTTAGAGAACAATATTTTACATACTGAGGGGTCCACCTCCTAGCTTCTCTCACTTCATGAGAGTTTAATGTGTATCCGCTTATTTCACCTTAAACACAAAACGTGACTTTATGCCACTTTAACAGCAACTGCTTTCTGTAGGCCTCAAGTGTCTAGTCCGTTTTCAGTTGTGACATAACTGCTTCTCAGTTATGTATTTGAGTATTAAGTAAGTTGCTTTGTGAAATCTACATCTGGGCATTACTTCATTGTCCAGGACATTTCAGACGCTGCACCTACTTGCAGTAACCCTAGTGTTTCCTATGTTTCTTTTGCAGGCATGCGAGGCATCCCACAGCCTTGTAAGTATTAGAGTCAGCATAATATATTGGTGTGTACGGCGGCCTTCCAGCCTTACTTATATTTAAGAAATGTATTTAAAGAGTGTGCAATTTCATCACCACATGAATGGATGGAGACATCTAGGGCTCCCCTGGGCCGTCGAACGAACGACATCATTAGCTCTACCTAGCTATGGCAACAGGCAACTTTACTATCTTCGTTCCAGCCTAACAGATCAGGTGGGGCGAGCATCAACATCTCCAGCCATAGACCACCTCTCCCACATCATTATTCTGCAAGGGACCTATTGATTGATGTCACCATTTATGCTGTGCCCTGATGAAATTCGCCATGCTGGCATAAATGCAAAGTTTTGATACCATTTCCAGTTTCCCTCATTAGCGCATGGGTTACGAGTCACAACTGGTCACGATGCACGAACGTGCGTTCAGGTTACTTGAATGTTTTGTAACTCATGTCTGATGCATTTGATGTACATACGACCGCATATTTGTAGTCAATAGTGCGTGCTTGTCGTGACAAGGTGCAAAACGGGCTTAGGCAGAAGAGGGTCACATCAGAAACCACCACATTCTTCAGAGTACAGCTGACACTCATAATACTCATACTACCAATGGAATGCAACCAGCCCGCCTGACATTGTGCGATCAACAAACATTTTGGGAATTTGCAAGGCAGCCCAGGTGGTCGATCGACAGGCTCCGAGGAATGGGGCTCGGGGCTGAGGATCAATCGCCATCATGTTTCCATCGGCCAAGTGGTCATCCGACGGCCGGGGACCATGGAGTACTCGATAAGGCGAAGGGGTGGCATATTAACACTAACCAAGAAAGACACACCAGGCTCCAGGGTGGCAAACCAGACGAGTCACATATGAACTTCCCTTTGCAAGAAGACTGCAGTTATACAGTACAGGGTAAAAAGTTATTTAGTTTTAAATATTATATACACATACTTATTTTTAAGGCCAAAGAAAAAACATGCGAACACGCTGAGAAAATTCATCTGCCCCACTCTTAATAGCACAAACCACGGTGTCATGCGACCTTGGTCTTAGGCCACCATCTCTGGCGACATCTGCACTAGGGATGAAGGGGGGAAAAGGATATTTTGAATATAAAACAACACTGGGAAAACTCTGACACAATCCATTTGCCTCGCTCACAATAGCAGGAACAGTGACCAAAAACAGCCTTGGCATTGACCTTGGATGATGTCATGTAACCATCACATTGACATTTGTCCACCATCTCAAACATCTACTGCATTACACAAAAAAAGAATTTTTTTTTTTTTTTCTAGAAAATTTTAAAATCGCAGGAAAAATTATAAGACCTTAGCGACTAAAGACGGAGCATGCTGGAGCTGTTAGAAAATGTCATGCCACAATACCTGCACTCGCTTGCAGAGAACAATATTCATTGCCTTTGCACTTCTTATTATGTCTACTCAGGATATCACTGCGGGTAAACGCCACATCGCAGTTATTACAGTGACACATTTCGTATGCTGGGCTGAACATGCAATGACTACTTTCATGTCGGTGTGCATTACAGCTTTTACTAAAAAGTATTTCCACAGTACCTAGTAACATTGTTTCTGTAAAGTATATAGCGACTTTCCAAGAGACCCTTGCTGTTGACGATGCTGCCAGTGTTACAGATGATAAGTCTTTAAGCATTGATTCCGTCCTTATATTGTAACAGAGTACGCAATCGCACTAGATGAATGTAGACATAACGATCTACTTTTCACCAGCGCACTCGCCGAAGATGTGACAACCATTTTTACATGATGCTCGCTTGTATACTGTTCGCACTACATTGTAGTTTGCATTGCCCGTCTAGGGTTGCCTCAAGAGATTACTGCTGGCTATGTGCTGCAAATAGCAGCATAGTTGTTGGGCTGTAATACATTGCCTTATCAGGTCGATCGCTGTCTAGCCTGCGAAGTTGACAATACGACCACTAATTTCCTTTACTGTCGTTCATATTTCAGTGTATGAGCTGCCTTGTTCTTGTTTTGCTGCTGCTGTTCTCTTCCTATGTGTTTTACACCAGATCCTGGAATATGGTGTGTCTATGATGGTAACACTACCTTGAACATGCTGTAGGAACTGGAGGCAGCCATTTCGAGCACCCACAACATTACCAGGGCCTGCATTGTTTTTCAAAACAGTAGGTGTTGAATTAAATAA
Organism: Dryococelus australis; assembly: GCA_029891345.1. NCBI lineage: Eukaryota > Metazoa > Arthropoda > Insecta > Phasmatodea > Phasmatidae > Dryococelus > Dryococelus australis. The sequence continues at coordinate 151,281,878 of CM056999.1, read as the reverse complement.
AAGTGCAGTAGAAATGTTATTATGGGTGCAAGCCAAATAAACCTACAGAAGTTGTAAACAACAAACATGTGTCGCTAACATGTAAAGTGAAGAACGAAGATGTTACACCTAGTCAGGACTGCGAGAACGAAACGACATCTCCAAGATGGTGATGTTGCGAAAACTATACTGAAACGTACATATTCTACTGATGACGATAAAGACGTGTCAGCATCTGCAAAGCAAAAGTGCAAACATGTTGCTGAATATGAGGACTACTTGTAGTTGGGGCAGAAGAAACATGGATTCGAACCCTGTTTTCTGGTCCTGAGGTATTTCGCAACATGCTCATCCCAGAAGAACATACATGCAGACATGTATCATGAACCTGTGCAAAGGAAGCCCTTGAAGTATAGCTACTTATTTTCTGAGGACTGCACCGACTTGGTTGGTAGACTGCTGATGTTCGTTCCATTGCAAAGAAACATATCTTTCTGTCAGTGAAGAGATAAATTTTATTATTGATGAACTCACAGCTAGAGGATTTAGTGAATGAAATATTATGTGAGATTTTTTTAAGACTATAAATAAATGCATAACTCTCCCCCAGTCACTGCAGACACGCACAGTTTTGGTATGATGTCATCACAGACTGTACCTAATGTCAGTTATTTACTGAACCTTGATGTTGTTGCTTGATGTGTTTGGTACTTAAATACGCAAATATAACACAAAAGTTCTAATTGTGTATTATGTAGTATTTTTCACCTAAGAAATGATTGGGCTTAATACGGGATTGAACCTACACTACCTTATTCTCAAGGTCGGTGCACTGTCTCCAGCACTGCCAGGGTAGGTACATGTTTTGAGACGACTGAAAAGAATACATACATAGTTAAGAAATACATATGCGGCAATGCTTTCTTACCAGACATTACAAAGTTCATACATTTACTGTTATTTCTATATAAATGGCACATACTTGAGATAAGTGCATGTGTGTGTGTGTAGTACTTAAAACGAAATAAATTCTTACCTTGTACTGTATAACTGCAGTCTTCTCATAAGTGCATGTGTAATTGCTGGTGTGCCACCCTGGAGCCTTATGTGTCTCACTCAGCTAGTGTTAGGTACCATCCCTACAATTTGCAGAGACCTGCACTATGCACGTGCCGTCGGCCGACCGCCAGGCCGATGGAAACAAGATGGTGGCCGGTTCTCAGGCCTTTTCCTCGGAGCCTGTCGGTTTACCACCCGCGCTGCCTTACAGATTCTCAAGATGTTAGTTGATCGCACGTTGGACGGCTCGGATGAGTACCACTATGGTTTGTTGGTTGTACTTTGAATATGGTGGTTTTCTTTTCAATAGGTTCATAAGAGAATTGGTTCCTATTATACTGTAATAACTAGGACAGCCTGGTCTTGACTAACATCGTCTAATGCAGCATACCTAACACACCACTTATTATATTTAATATGCGATTGCGATGGTTGGTATGTGCTTATAACAATTTCCCTTTACATTTTATTGTTATATATGTTTGCATCAGTGTGTAGCAGTGTTGTCCTTATCGCTCTTGTGCTTCTTGGCTTCACAACAGTATTTTTTCCCCCCCACTAACATGGTGTACAGTGCTCGATGCTCGCACAACATTCATTGGTTAGTAAATGCTTATAACCATTTGTGTTTATAATTATCTCTTTGCATCAGCGTTTAGCAGTGTCACATCTTTTGCGCAACTAATGGAACGTGGTGGAAACCAATATGCCTATCGATCCTCATATCCTCAGCCTCTTTCTATAAAATCCGTAGGCCGACCACCTGCAGCTGCTTAAAAGATTATCGAGATGTTAGTTGTTCGCACGTCAGACAGGGTGGAAGCGCTCCACCACTAGTGATGCAGGTTGAGAATGTATGTGATTGCAATGGTTGGTGAGTGATTATAATTATTTTCCTTCAAATTTTATTTTTATATCAGCACATATCAGTGTTGTCTATCTTGCACTAATAATGGTTTAAATGTATGTTGTTTCATAGCAAAGCAAAGGAATACAGTCTTTACAAGTAGCATAATGTGTATTGCACTTGATGCATTGTAGACTTTTTTGAAGTTGGTCCTCCTGAACATTCAATCTTTTACATGTTGTCGAGCATTCTACCTTTTAGGGTCTACTAAACTTCTTCGCGCGAAAACAAAACTGATATCGCCATTATGTACTGTGGGCCCATCTGGTATTTTTATATAGGGCCTATTGTGACTCTCTATGATATTATGCATCAATGTGCATGTGTCAGCACTTGATTGTGTTATACGACTCATTATTTCATGTACATGATGGTTTCATACCTTTTACATTCGGTCCCGACCCTCATGTTAGGCTGTATTTGTATTAATGTGTACGCCCTACCTACATATTTTAATGGAACCTTCATCTACGTATATCTTGTAATTGGTTCAATTGTATGCACCCATATATTATATATATATATATATATATATATATATATATATATATATTTAATGCATGGCTGGTTGTTAAGGATTCCCCATGATAACGATGCCTCAGGCTGCTGGCCATTGTGTTGGGCTGACTGTGTTTGTTTATATTACTATATATGTATTTTAGTTACCCACGACTATGTACATCATTCTCGCAGCAAATTTGTATTTACCTTGATTTTTTTTCACATATAGTTGGCTGTTACAAGTTACCCATGCTAACATTTATGCACAGGTATAGTTTAGCATTTATATATACAACCTGGTTGTTGGTGGGCAAAGGGAAGCTAGCTGTCACTGAGGGGATTCGAGTTTGTAGACACCTATGGTAGTAGAGGACGAGGGTGGTGATGGTGGGCGATTGTCGAGTACGTGCAGGCCGATGTGTGCGACAGATATTTCAGGCCCTATACTCCTACATGCATCGGTAACTTTGCGATGCACTTGTATGTATACCTACCTTTATTTTCTTTACATGTGTGGACGATTGTTACATGTTCCCGGACTTGAAGACTGAAGGCGTATTAGCCCTACCACCCTCATCGACATCAGGGGTGATGTCTATGATATGAATTTGATTACTATAGTTTCAACAGTTTAAAAGTGGCAGCCAACTATGCTTATAAGAGGGCTTAAGGCATAATGAGCCGTATCACACCGATCAGTGCTACGAGCAGTAGTAGGCCCTACCTACAGTCGAATACAGTGACTACAATTAAAATGGTTAGGAAATAATGGCCAACTATGCTTATAAGTTCGTGGGGGTCAGATAATAACCATACTACCTACACTTAAAGCATGATATGTGGTAAGGCAACCGCTGTGTTGTACTTGAGGCTCGGACTGGTTAATTCATTAATTTGAAAATGAAAAAAATTGCTCCCATGCACACTAAATTCAATATGGCATCGAAAACGTGTGAATAATCAAAGGTCATAATGGCATTCGACTTGGAAACACAAGTCCGAAAATATATAACACTATGTACATTTACTAATATATTGATATGCTTATAAAATCTAATACGGTACTGGTCATAGTCATGTTAACATATTTTCCGACGACGTATTTGTATTTTTTAAGACAGAAAAGAATATGTAGACACGTCACTTGATAGACTTGTTTGTTAAAATTAAATAAAAATACATAAAATGAAATACAATTATTTTATAAAATCATGCTTTGCATATTTGGCTGTTGTGATCCCATTATCAAATTCTTCTTGAAAATACAAGTTCCTAGACACATCACTCAATAAATGTATATCTGTAAACTTTACAAGTAAAATAAAATTAATTAAAATGCTAAATCTATAACTTTAATGTATTTTGTTAATAAATATCTATATTTGTTAAATATGTTTACCCTATTTTTATGAGTACATGCACCTAATCATTTTGCTTTATGCAAAGGGGGATGTAGGTTTTCTTTTAAAAATATATAGAAAATTATAATATACAAGGCTTTTTTAATTTCTTGTATTCCCCCCCCCCCCCCCTTTTCCAAATAAACACCTAATTCAACATACTTCATTCCTTACTCCAACACATGCCCTAATAGTTCAGTTGGCTATGGCATCAACCATGCTGGCCACCACAATGTCCGGTAGTTTGTTCCTGCACCCCTCCACAAAACTTAATGAGCTCTGCGAAAAATTAAATAATTGCGCTCCTGGTTGTCGCTCGACTTAAACTACTGTACACAAGATGGCGGAAAACAGTGTGTGAGAGAGAGAGAGAGAGAGAGAGAGAGAGAGAGAGAGAGAGAGAGAGAGAGAGAGAGAGAGAGAGAGAGAGACAGACAGAGACAGACACAGAGACACAGACAGACAGAGAGAGAGACAGACACACAACAGACACAGACAGACACACAGACACAGAGAGAGAGAGAGAGACAAAGAGAGACAGACAGAGACAGACAGGCGCACGCGCACACACACACACACTAGAGCCTCCTAGAAGGTAATGAAAGAACTACTGCAAACAAGATGGCGGAAACATACCAGCGCCCCTAGCAGGTGGCAAGGGAACAAAGTAGATGGCAGGCAAAGAAGGCAACAAGAGAGAACTGGAGGAGAAAGTAAAGAGACAACATGTAATGAGAGAAGTTGGAATAATAAATCATGAAAAATACGACAAAATGATTATATATATATATATAAATGGCGGCCAGAAACCAGATGGCAGCTGATCTTCTGCCCGCAGTCCTTGCCTCAAAGCTAATATTTCTATCTACTATCGTAACCAGTGATGAAATACTATTGCACGCCTGAAACCAATTTGCCTTCGACGAAGTGGATATAGGGATTATCATTTGAGAACGAATGTCGAAGCAACGCCAGCAGCACATAGCCACTGTGTTCTTTCTCTGGGATGCATGAGGTTTGCTTCACCTTGAGTTCCTGTAACGTTGAGTAACAATCACGGTTGACAGGTACTGTGTAACATTACGACAACAATGACGAAGTTCTGCAATCTCACGTGAAGAGACCTGGTCGTCTATCCATAGGTGTTATGCTTCATGATAATGCCAGACCTCTTACTACACGGGTAACACAGGAACTTTTGCAGTCCTTCCACTGGGACATTATGGAGCATCCTCCTTACCGCCCGGGTTTGGAACCTCGTCTTTCCATTTGTTTGGACTACCAAAAACATTCTGGTGGAAGGCAATTCCGACAAATGTATAGGACATTGACCAAGATTAACTGGGACATCAAGATCCCAATTTCTACAGAGAGGGAATTTTATAGATTGTCCCATACTGAAATCAATATATAAATTTTATACGAGACTACATAAAAAATTACGAATAAGTATTGTTCTAGAATTGTAAATGCTATTTGTTCATACATTACACCACAGGGAACCTTGCTTATTGATCCATCCTCATTGAAAAACTATGACAGGGCAATCCTAGGTCATGTATTTGCCAACTTTAGGAACAAATATTTTTCCACTGTAAAACATTTATATTGAACCCTTCCTTGAACTTTTAATTTTATACATTTCATAGCGCCATAAGATATTATGGTAAAGAAAAAAAGGAGCAAGAAACTATTCAAATATAGTTATGTGTAGTAGTATTATTCAATATTGCATGTTTCTAAAATAGCCTAAAAAGGCCTTCTGTTTGCGATGGTAAAAAAAAAAGTTCTAGTTGCATAAACATGTCCAATTGTCATTTAACAGCAAATTTTACAGACTGCAGATGCATTACATTCATTCTCCAATTGGCATTTACATATTAATTAATTTCCTGCGAGTGGTGTTCTGCAGATTAAAACCACTGCTGCAGATGAAGTGTGTATAAAATAGCACGATGGCACAGTGGTAACAAACTAAAATATAATTCAGGAGAAGCAGGGTTTGATTCCCAGCCCGACCATCCTGATTTCCGTTTTCAACGTGGTTTTTTTATTGACTCCTTAAGACAGGCCACAGCCGATTCCTTCCTCTTAATGGTTTCGTGCTATTAAGACTGGGTTCACAATGAAATACGTATAGCCTATGTAACGAATGTGTAGACCTATATATCAAAATGAAAGTAGATATTCTTTATGGCATGGGTCATGGTCATTGTGTACATCAGGGTTGTTTACATACACTATGATGATGAACCATGACATAAAGAATACTTCATTTCATTTTGATACTTACACATTGCTAATACACGAATTTTCAATCTTGAACGGAGCCTGGAGAGTGCAAGACGGTGGTGCATGGTGGTGTATGGTGGTACACAGGGGCTCGGCCGGACGATGGGCCACAAGGCAAAGCCACTGCCCATCCCCGAGCAGGACCGGCGGCTGTGCCGCTGCATCTGCCTGTGCCAGCTGACACTGGTGCTAAGCGGTGTGGCGCTTGTCTACCTCACTGTCGCCATCTACATGCCCTCCCATCGCGCCTTCCGCTCAGGCATTGCACCTGTACCTGTCATGTGCCAGACCGTCAACACCTTCATGCAGACCAGCTACTGCGACTGGGCATCCTGCGGCGAGTGGTGCCTCACCCGCACCGCCGGCTTCTGCCCACAGATCGAGGTGCTGGTGCGCCGCAACAGTACTGATCTGCGTCTTGACAACTGCAAGCCCCACAAGATGGTCTCCATTGCCTGCCCGCAGGTCAGTCCACCTTTTTGCTTCACATTTCCGTGTCCTATGTGACCGTCATCACTAAATGACGAGAGAACATGACCACTGATGGTTCACTCCCAGTCCCCAACATGACTGTTCACCAAGTGTCCACATAGTTTGAAGAATGCTATAATACAGTGGTTCCATCATCTGGCTTCCAATATAATCGCACAATGTCAAACCTAATCAATAACCACCACATTTTGAAAGCTGTATGCATATGTTTCTGCAACAGAAGAAGCTTACTGACAGTCAGTTGAGAAATTGCTCACTGACAAGTAGTGGGATGGATATTTGTTATGCTATTTCGACTTATGGATGGTAAATAACAGCTCTCCCATTACTCCAGCAATTTCTAGTCAACTTTATACAAGCACTCTCTTCCCATCTTCGCCACTACCCTTGTCATCAACATTATAGGCAACTTGTCATGCACAATTGTTTTAAAATTAAATGCTACCTTATTTGTGCTTTGTTTTGCATTTTAAACCCTGCAATCGCACATTTTTCTGTGCTACCCCAATCCTCTAAAAATTTTTAAATAACCATTTAATGAAAATTAACATACTATACTATCGCTACCCAGTATGACTACTTTGTAGGAAGTAAATAGGAGAAGATTGAAACCATTATGACAAGCCACACATCACAAGGTCAATCCCTTACATGTTGCCTGCAATCAGACTTACTGTGGTAAATTTATTTACATTGGGGTTAACAAGCACTGCAAAACTGTACCTAGAATTGTTACATCAACTTTTCAATTTCAGCTCAATGACTCAATGTACAAAAATACATAAGCAGAATCTTTGCTTAAATTATAGTGTGTTCCAACGTTCAGACTAGTTGGAGTGCACAAAATTAAACATAGGATAATGTTATCAGACAAGTATTTTAAGAACTGTGTCACCACAAAACCTATGGAACAACCAAAACGTTAATGTCAAATATTTTATAGTGGCAATCTAATGTAATTACTAAAAGCATAAATAAGAATACAATAACCAAAATAAACAAGGGTATGATAAGGACAGTGATTCTGGATGTGTGCAGTGTCAATTACTCAGCATTAGCTATACTAGCCACAGTCTTCCCTTCATACTACTTGTTCTCAGTTGAGTGCATCCTGTGTGTGTGCGTGCATGCGTGTGTGTGTGTGTGTGTGTGTATATATATATATATATATATATATATATATATATATATATATATATATATATATATATATATATATATATATATATATATATATATATATATATATATATATATATATATATCACTAAATTAAGATGTAGTGTGCAACTTTACCACAAAACCTACATATTCCACCAATGATACATGATGTAAGTATACAAACACCTGAACAAAAAAAGTTTATTTATATATATTGTTATGTACTCGTTGCCTTGTTCTGCATGAGCGAGTGAAAGTGAAGGACAGAGCTGCTGTATATGATTGCAGCGGCGGCAAGTCAATGGAATATTTTAACTGCAGGTGAATGATGAATAAAGGAGCATGTATCTGTTACACAAAGCACCCCACCGTGCATACCTCTGCATGGCGCCGTAATATCCCTTTTGCTTCACTCGTTATTGACCTTGGTGAATTGAGTTTCTGCAATTATCCTCAGAAATTTTTAGTGGTTTACTGCCCTAGTTTCTGTCAGTGTGACTCAATGTCCATCAAACTTTCCAGGTCAAGGCCAGCAAAGTACAAATAGCGCATCAGGCCTCTGAGCCAGGAGTTTTTGTAGTGATGAGTTGATGAGTAGCTGCGGTATCAAGCAAAGGATGATGAATGAAAAGAGAAACGAGCGGCAAGAAACGTGACCAGCAGGAGGAAAATCTGCAACTATGAGCATCGGCGCAGTAAATAGTGTGACTGGCTGGCTGGACTCTTGGACTCGAGGCGTGAGTGAAAGAGATTAAAAATAATGGCAACAGACATACTGAACATGTGTTAATGATGGGTATGAGTTAACTATAACCAAACAGAGACATTAAAAAGGACATTAATAAGAGTTGACATAGACAGGAAATATTGTGCTTGCTGAAAAATAAAAAAAGTAATAGTGGAGACAGATAATGTAATGCTGTAAATAATAGCTCCGTTAATAAATTACAAATCAAATTTAGCTTTTTTTTTTTAACGAAGACCTCCATCTCTAACAAACTATGATACTCCCATCAGGCATCTCGTAACAATATTATGTTCTACAACAGTGAACTTAACTAAATTATTTACTGTGTGCTTAATGTACAATGACACTCTACTTGACACGTTGAGGGATGACGAAAAAGTTGCATCAAAATGAATACAAATAAAAATGTAATTTACAATACAGGAGAAAAATAGGTGATTCTTTATTGATCAATGGTGATGACACACATTTAACCACTTTTTTCTGCCAATAAAATATTAAGAATTCTTAATTTTGGTTACTTCTAAAATAGCAGGGATATACTAATGTCCAAAAGTTAAGCATAATAAAAAAAACTGCAAAAATGGAAGGGGGACAGTTGCATGATCACCGTAAATATTTACCATGAAGTGTAACACAGCTTATGTGCACAGGCAAGAGCACTGTCAGCATCAAATAGGCTCATGAATGAAAGGTAAATGAAACAGTGTATCAGATCAAGTGTATCTCATTGTGTATTGTGTTCCCATAGTGATCAGGAGACAATCTTGCAGTAAAGTGTGTACTGTATAGTAAGAACAAGAGACGAAGATGTTAGATGGACACGTTTTTTAAGGTACAAATAATTAGACACTTGGAAGCTAGTAGATCACAGACCAAAATATGTGCCACAAAGTGCAATTTCCAGGCATTGGCAAAAGTTCCGAAACACAGGTGATGTTCATCGTAGGCCAGTACAAGGTCTTCCAAGAGTACAAACTAGGTAACAAGCACAATATTTGGCCATAACTGTACGATAACAGACAATGCCTGCAAAACAACTGTTCTCAAAGTTTGCACCTGCCCCTGGAGTTAAGTTTCAAGGTAAACTGTGTACCAGAGACTCCAGGCAGCTGGTCTCTATGACAGATGTCCAATAGTGTATCCTGCTAAACAGTTCACAGACAAGTTCAAATTCAGTTTGCAAAATAATTCCCATTGCACAATCATTAGAAGAGAATAAGTCACATGATAATATTGCAAGAACATTATAAAAAAGGAGGGGGTGGGTGGTGGTGGTGGTGGTGGTGGTGGTGGTGGTGGTGGTGGTGGTGGTGGTGGTGGTGGTGGTGGTGGCGGCGGTGTTGGTGTTTGTTATGGTAATGGTAGCAACAGCGGTGGTGGTACTAGTTATGGTGGCAGCGGTGGTGGTTGAGGAGGAGGAATAATTGAATGGGCAGGTATCATGTTCTATGGGCAAACAGAGCTGTGAGTACACTTTCAGTGTAAGTACAGTTACTGCCCAGAACTACCGAGAAGAGGTACTTCAACAGCATGTGTGACTTCAGAATCACAGTTGACCCAGACTTTTTTTTCATGGGCAAATATTCACGTACACCTTCCAACACGGTGGAGGAATTTCTTGATGGTGCCGCTATCCACCATTAACTGGCCAGCAATGTCTCCAGATATGAACACTATACGACATGCCTGGGATGCATAGGGAGACAATTTGCAGACTACCAGCCTCTACTAAGGACAATTCCAGTTTGCTGTACTGCTTGTCCTGATGACTGGAATCAATAGCCAACAGAGATCCTGAACCACCTTGTAGAGAGCATAACCTATTGTGTGGCATGTGTGGTCATAAAGAGTAATGACATCCTCTATAAATTTTTTTCTTTTCAGAAAAAGATGGTAATTTTTACCATAACAAATTGCTAATTTTATGTTTTTCACTCCTTGTGTACCAGATAAACTATTGATTCTTTTTTACTATGTTTTGTATTCTGTGTACCAGATAAGCTATTGGTTCTTTTTTACTATGTTTTGTATTCTATGTGAAATTATGATACTTCATTAATTACATTTTTTCTTATCTCTTAGTTATGCTTAACTTTCAGAAACTATTGTAGATATATTAATTCAGGAAAAATTAACATTAATATAAATTACATCGCCCAGACAGGCTACTAAAGAAAACAGTTCACACTAGAATGTTCTGCAAAGTGAACCTGTTACAATGTGGTTAGGCAGCAACTAAATAAATTATTATTCCTTGGGAGCTCTAAGGAGATATTACAAGTGGTAAACTAATGTGTACTTATTATGTGCTACAGTACATCCCAACCCAATGACCTACACCCAGTCTTACTGTGATGTGACAAGAGATTGTAGGGGGGAGGACATGTTGGCAGGTTGATCCTGAAGCAATGAAGAAGTACAACTGCAACAACGGCACCGAGTGCAGTGCACTGACTGGGGTGTTCAACTGTTCACTGGGTCACTGTGCAAACATGTCTGAGCTGTACCAGTGTAACCCACGTGCCGACGGCATCGTCGTCAACAGCGAGCGTGACAACATGAAGCTCAATGGCTTCTTCAGCTGCAATAAGTCCACTTGCACCAAGATCAAGGTACTGTAACTCCTGCTCTGAAAGCTTCATCAGGCAGTGAATAAACACTAGTGTAGTCAGCGAGAGATATTTCCATAGTGGTTAAGAGCAGATAATGAAGGATTGTGTAGGTGAAGTTAAGATGGAATATAATGGTGGGGACAAATGAAAACACCCCAAGAAAACCCACCACGCAACAGCAACATGTACCCCCCATCGCAAAAAGCAAGTGGTGTGACCACTACACAACTGCAGCCTTTAACAATATTATGGTAGAAGGCTGTAAAATAAGAATATGACAATTAATATGACTAATTTACTTCTTGGTAAATATTATTACATTACATACCTTTTAATGCAAGTTATACAATTTTTAGCACCAAAACAAACATACTGTAACAGTTTGGGGGAAATGGAGGGAGGGGGGGGCATATTAAGCCATAGAGTTAAAAACTACATTCCAAAGTGACAGCAGGGAAGGTATTGAGTAGAACACGCCTACAGAGCCACTTGGTGCAAATGATGAAAAAAACTCCTCAATGGCAGTTTTGTGCAGTATTCAAATGGCAACAGTCATTAGACATTTCACACCTGGCCCTTTATCCGTCCCCTTGGGTCATTAGGATTGCTGGGCGGATGGCAGTTGGATCCCTAATATCTGCAAGGGTCAACCTCAGGTCGTCTACCGGATCAGGGAATCTCTCCAGGCCAGTTTCTCAGGGATGTTTTCCGAATCTAAATAGGGATGTTGTTAGTCAAACACTAATCAAAGATGTGTGTGTGGTCATCCCCTAGTGGCCACAAGGGTTGGAACCTGTCTTGCACTCTCCATTGAACCACCAGCCACATTACATGCAAATGCTGCCATTGTTCCTTGAGGTAGGCACGTCTCCGATTGGGGATCTCCCTTCTAGCACCAGGCTGGATGTGTACCTGCCTCTGCACCTGGCAAGCTAATCGGTATGGTTGGCAGTGTCCCGGCATAGGACAGAGAAATAATTACAAAGATACAATGACTAGGACCATGAATGCAGTGAAACTAGTTTATTTATTGAAGAGAAGGCCCTAGCAACCATATCCACGGCACACTGGTCCCCACCCCACAACTTGGAAAATGCCTACTCCCGTAATCTTTCACTGGGCAGGGTTCGTATTCACTGTGCATACACCCAACATGGCTGCTCATTTGTCGGCCTGAGATTACTACAGCCATGGGACCGCCAGCTGCATTGGTTAAACAGAGGTGAGTGCTGTATCCATATCAACCAAGAAGACAACTGTTAGCAACCCTGGTACATTCTTACTTATATAGGCCGATCATGGGAGTGTTTGTAGAATGAAAGCAGAATTGATCCTTTGCCAATCAGATAGTAATCACCATAATTATAGCTGAACAGCCAGTTATCATATATAACAAGTGTCAATGTTGATTCAGCAAGGTTACTTGCTTGGGTTAGTTCCATATGACTTGCATCCGCTTCAGGGGCTGGTTGTGCTTATCAAATCCCATTGGCACCAAGTTGGGAGGGGTGAGGGGCATTGACCAGTTTCTATTCATAATTACTATAAGCCGTGCCCATATAAGACTACATATTCTGGGATGATTTGATTTGTCCATGTGTACAGTACTTCAAGAAACACGTTTACTTAATAAAAGTGTTCCATATGGCTTGGCTAACCTTTTGTCTACTATTTCATGCTGACTCAGTCCTCCCACACAAGCCCAGCAAGTAAATTAATATTAATTCATTAAATGAACAAGAATATGTAAATGGAAATGTACACGAATTTGAAATAGGATACAAGACCTGTTATGGTACATTGTCTGTAGACATGTCAAATTCAATTATATTCTCTAACAAATTGTCAACATCTTTTGAAGAAATGTTCCGCCACTTCCTGACTTTTCCATGCATCTTATTATTTTCTGCAGACATACATAAGTGGAATAAATTAAACATGTTTTAATGCTGACGTTGTCCTCACTGTGCCGCTCGGGTGGCAGCCCACTGCTGCTCTGCTCGTATATCAGGCACGCACAGCTGTGCATCCTATGTACAGTCACATCACCGTTCATGCAGGAACGGTTCTTTGAACCAGGCCAGTTAGGCCTGTGTAACCAAGAAAGAACTCACCCGAGTGCGAATAGTGAAATTCCAATGTGTGACCCTGAAAGCAGAGTCTAAAATTCATAAGGGAAAGTGTTATCTCCCTTTTGCTCTCCTCGAGTGAGACATAATAAGCCTCAGAATGCAAAACCACGTGGGTTACGTTTTGACACTAAACACAAACCTGAGACACTAGTAATTTCTAAAATAATTTTATAGTGCTTGTGCAATGTATTATTTGTTTTAAAAGGCACACTTCATTTTATTAAATTGTATTAAGTTGTAATATTAAAGATACTGGCAGTTCTGGCATCTGCCATGCCACATGCCCGAAACTAAAATCATCCACTTTGTATTAAATTATTTTAATATTTTAAAAACAGAATTTTAAGTGCCTGTGTAACTGTCTAATGCTTTATAATTTAATGTAATGATTTCTACATTCTTTGCCTGCCCATTCCAGCTTGTTTATTTAATTATTATTATTTTTAGACACAAAGTGCATATATGAACTCTGGACTGAAAGTAACAAATAGTGCTCGTCGGAATTAGTGCACAAATTCCTCTGGTACTAATTGTGTCCTTTCCTGTGTTTTATATGTACCTTTTGTCAGATGTATAATGTAACAAATTTCCATCTCGGTGTTGGTGGGAGATCTCTGCGAGGTATCCGGATTCTTGTCCACCATCTTTAGTATTGATCAGCGGGCCAACACACGAATGTCGTGTCGCTGGACCCTTCAACTTCTTTTGTACAGTCACCTAGAACCTTTTTCTTGTGTTTGCTCCTCCCATGCTCATACTCTTATCTCCATCTAACTCGCGGCCACGGACATTTCAACACCGCAATTGTTCCACGTGCTTAACAGTACTTTTTGCCGTTTCGGCCTATGGCAGGCAAAATGCCATGCCCGCTTAAGGCTAGGGTAGCTGTATCGTGTAAAAGAATCGCTTCTCTGCCCAATATAGCCATTCGTAATCCTAGTGTCTGTGTTGCTTATTTGTATGTTAGTACCTTTGGACCCTAGCCTATTCAGGGAACCACATGTTCTAGTGTACGAACTGTGTTAAGCTGAATTTACTTCTGTTTAAACGTGAGCTTGTGAGGGGACTGCCACGTAGCTGTTGACCTGCTACCACCCTAAGAATTAGGGTCCACGTAGCTGTTGACCTGCTACCACCCTAAGAATTAGGGTCCACGTGCTCACCCATGAATAGATGAACTAGCGCTCTAGACATTAACTTATTTCATAATTTTCCATTCAATTTCTAGCCACGAACCAGGGTTTCTCTCAAATCCGACGTACTTCGCCCCTCACTAGCAACCAGACCACGTTAATACTTTAGTCTAAAAAATTGTAACCAACTTCATGTATAACACCAAAACATTTTTGCTCCAAAGAGGTTCCAATAAAATAATAAATATATACAGATTACTAAAAAACTATGGAAAGCAAAGATGAGTGGACCAAAAACAAGTTAACATGTTATGCATGCTAAAATGGGAACAATGGTATACAACACACATGCTTGCATTCAATACATTTCCCGTTTCCCTGACTTTACCAAAAATGTAAAAATTCCCTAACTAATCCAGGTTTTCACTTATTTCACTGATGTTACAATCGTTAAATAACCTTCAAAGTAATGGTATGCTTAACTTCAGCACAGTATGTATATAAATTTGAAAGTTCATATACCATTCTTCCCACAGACCTCATAATGTACAATGAAATACAGTCAAATAATGTAACTGAGTGGTTTATGTCACAGCAAGTGTTCTACTGCACTCGCTACTGCCCAAAGATCTCCACAACAGGTGTGAACATCTACCTGCTGTATGAGGACAGTGTCTACACAGGAGAGTGCGAGAGGGTAGTGGCATTAAACAAGGCAAATGGCTCTGAAGATCCCGCTATCATTGAGCCTACAGAGTTCTGGAGGGCAGGCAACAACTCCGACGTGCTGATGGTATCCTGCCTCACGGTTACACGCCATGACACATCTCTCAGGTACATGTTGTGACATAACAGATACTGGCCTAAATAATGCACAAGACCAGACCACCAGTGATACGTTTGCTAAACTGAAAGAGATAATACCCACCCCTGCTATAATGGCTCTATGTGTCAACTTTATCTCCATCTTCAATACAAATTAAACTACATCATGACGCACATTTCAATATTATTGCTCGCCCCAGTGGAGTGCAGTCAGGTTAGTTGCTCCAACCCACATGAACACTAATTCATGTTAGACTGGTAAAAATTGTCGGTATCATTCTTCACTAAATTTAATTTCCATATATACTTAATCTAAACTTAATTTTTTCTAAAAAAAAAATTTGAGAAACACGTGTGCGGCTTGGAAATATGTATTAACGTCGGCTAACAGCCAGCGGCGCTAGATCCCATGATGGCGCTCACGTGTCACGTGTCCCGCACGTGCGCAAAGAGGCCGATAATTTTGAACTTTCATATAAATGTTATTTTCCAGTGTAAAATGTGTTCTCTTGTATTTGCAGTGTTTATATGTCCTAAAATGTTTTAAAGTGTTTGTACTAATTTTGAATTGTTTGGTTAAAAAATTCAAAGTGCCCATGGCACCGAGATTAAGAACACTTAATATTCCGGCATGAACGCCATCATAAAGAGACACTAAAATCATATTGAAATTCATAAGAAAATTATAGAAATGTAAAACAATATTTAATTAAAATTGTTCAATTTTATTTTCAATATAAAATATTTTACTCGGCATGCATAGCACTTCCGCTTATGTGAACCCCGTATGCTGCCATGGTAGGTCCATGTGACGCTTGTGTCTGTACAGTCTGTCGAGGAGAGCTGGTGAGGTAAGACACTGTCACGTACGCACCACAACTTTTGTTCACTGATTTAGTTTTCCATAGTTGTTTAGTTTACCGGTTAACCTTTGATAGCGTACGTTTTTGCCACACATTTTCCCCAGCATTATGCTTCCGCTTTATTAATTTATTGAACCCTTGTGGCATTTTTAACACAATCGAGGAGAAAGATGTCGGAGAGGTCACACGACTCACGCAACTTGAATCAGGCACCATCCGCCTATGTTTATGGCATTTCATTGTAACTTCTGCATTATTGCTACATGCAATTTTAAGAGCTTTGTTTTTATGTATGTATTTGAGGGCAATTTTTGTGTTTGAATATTTTATGACATCACGTATAACCACGTGGCCAACCGACGCTAAGTCTTTGTATAAGCCATCGTTACGTTTTGAGAGCGTATTTATGTAACATCGTATGTGTAATAATTTATTTCAGGGTTCTACATCAATTTTATTCGGGTTCAATGTATGTTTCACATAAATTGATGCTTTTTGCACTAGACCACACTGTCACGTTAATGTTTGATTTTACCGCCATCAGGCATGTTACAAGCCTGTAACCTCTCTAATCGTAAAGAGAAACACTCTCTCAACAAGAATAATATTTTATCTGAATTTAGTTTGCCGTTTCCATGCAGAAATATTGCAATTTCACCTGCACCCCTTGGTCCGCTACAAACTTCATCCAGTGGCATTCGCACCATCTAAACTTGTTTTCACACATGTGTGTGTTTATTGTGAATACTCATCTCGTGTCCCATCTTTTTTTCAAGTATCATTCAAGGGTCTATGTAATTTTGTAATTCATGTATGGTGCAATTATTTCCATCCTAGCCGGCTCTGTGTATAGGCCGTCACCACACTACCCACATGCTGGAGGGCGAGCCCCGACGAGTTTGCGTTAGTGATGGCGAGTAATCACATGTGTTAACATGTATTAAGGATTTTCATTTGTAATCCCCCGTATCCTGTCTTCAGGGAAAATCGTCAGTCCACCCTAGCGGCTGTTGGCACTCTTCCCTTGTGAAGGCTGTGCTTTCACGCACCTCGATGAGATCATCCATCTAGTCGTGCGCTAGATCAATTGCAGGCTGGGGAACACCCAAACGGAATTGGCTAGTCATGACCGAGATAATAATTTCACTGGCATGTTGATGTGTATGCATAATAAAATTAAAAACAAGTCTACAGTGAACTTAATTCTCTTATTCAGTAGTGACAGTGTCCTAGCCATACATATTTTATTCAGTGTTTATTTCCAGTGATGTTTAGTAAAAAGTTTAGTACTGGCTACATGTTTGTAAGTACCCATGGGTGAGACGGACACACAGTACCCACAACATCCCTGAGAACCCTGAGTCTCAATAGTGCAGTGATTGGGAAGCACCGCTGATGCTCAAATTACCAGTAAGTATTTGTGACATTGTTCGTCTCATGTCTCACCCAACGGCATCAGTATCATCAATTTTTTTGCCTGAAAAAATGTTTAATGCAACTGTACTATTTGTTTGAATAATAATTTTTAATTATTATAGCCGTGAAATTTATAGCATATCTATACTAATATTATAAAGAGGTAATAGGAGTTCATTTATTTGTTTGTACCTCTCGGGTTATCTCGGGAACTACACTGCTGATTATAATTCTTTCACTATTAGAAAATTACATTCTTCCAGATGGTCACAGGCTATGCTTAATTTTTTTTTAATGTCCTTGAGAAATTTCAAAATTTGTACACCAAATCTGAGAAAAATGAGCTACTTGGCTGGTTTCTAAGCATGCTCTACCAAAAATACAAGGTCGATTCTTATCATTCTTTCACTGTTAGAAAGATACATTCTTCCAGATAGAAATATATCAAGTGTGGCCGCAGAGGCCCAGTGGCTAGAACACTCTCAAGTGGGGTCGCAGTGGTCCAGTGGCTAGAGCAATCCTAAGTGCTGCTGCAGTGGCCCAGTGGATCTTAATATTATCTTAATATTATAAATTCGCAGGTAGTCACAAGTAGTCCCACGTAGTCGCAGGTAGTCATGGGTAGTTGCAGATAGTCTCACAGGTAGTCGCAAGTAGTCATGGGTAGTCACAAATTGGCACATGTAATCACAGGTAATCGCAAGTAATCATGGGTAGTCACAGGTAGTCGTGAGTAATCACAGGTAGTTGTGGGTAGTCACGGATAGTTGCAAATATATGGATATGTATTTTAATAACTCCATAAAACCTGAGCAAAGCAATGCCGGGCTGCTAGTATTGTAATAAATTAAAATATTCATTTTCCAATTTTTTAACTAAAGTAGATGGGTTTATAAAAAATTTCAAGAATATGATTTAAGATGCATGTACTACATGAAATTAGTCACAGAAGTTTCTTTTTTTACATGCAGAATCATATGTCACATGTGACAAACATCCTAGAGAAAACATAGGAAATTTCAATGGTAGCTGATCGAGCTGATGTCTCTTTGCGAAAATAGGATCTATGGAGATGCGCTGTAGCTTTACCTGTAATGAAATGACATGTGACAGCCATTTTAAAACACAACAAAGTCATACGGGAGCATGGTTCCTGTGATTGGCGGGTCAGTGTCAACTGTGATGTGCAAAGCTCTTTATCGGGGAGGTGACTGTAATATTTTATGCTTCGCTTTGATAGATCTCTGAGGAAGTGTCAGACTTGTTGGTTGCCAGCAAGGGGCGTAGTCTGGGTTTTTGAGGTGAAGCCTCTTGACGAGCGGGGTGAGGTTGGTGGTGGCCTTAACCACACTCTGTCTTACCAGTTGGTCATTTGCTGGGGAGACCCTTCTATTCAGGGCTGATAGGTAGGTAGGTGGGTAATTGGGCTTAACATCTCGTCAACAGCAAGGTCATTAAAGACGGTGCAAGTTACACAGGAAAGAGGGATTGGGGAAGGATTGGGAAGAAAGTGGCCATGTGCTTTGTTAGTGTTAGGGATCCATCCCAGCATTCGCTTGGAGTGATTCTGAAAAACCATGGAAAACCAAAATCAGGAAGGCCGGACCGGGAATGGAACCCGGGTTCCCCCCGAATGTGAGTCCAGTGTGTTACCACTGTGCCACCTCGCTCAGTTTCAGGGCTGATGGTCAAGCTGGAACTACGACTGGCTGCTAGGTAGCAACAGCTCAAAGTTGAAGGTGTCAGCTGACCTTGGGCTGGAGTAGAGGTGGCACACTGGTCCTGGCAGTTGGAGATGATGAGGTGACTGGTTGCAGGTTCTCTCTGGGCAATCCTTGGGGTCATGTCACAGGCAGTCCCGGTCAGAGCTGGGTAACTACAGGATGTTCCTTCCCTGGGGCAATGATCAAGGGGTATACCAGAAGGTGAGGCCTTGCAGATTCCCTGGCAGCTTGCGCCTGTGCTTTGAGAAGTTTTATATGATTGATTAGGCTCACGGAGAATACCAAGCAACTAGCTAACAGAGGACAGCTGCTGCCTTAGACTCACCCCACTGTGTACTCCTTCTGTGGGTGAACGGCATGTGTGGGTAGGTGCTACTGTTCACTCGCCCAAAGACGTGGCAGCAAACAGTTCCTTAACTAAAAGTGCCCAAAGGTGATTAGATCACAACTCGTCAGGCCTGTCACTCCCTCCGGCAGATCTATACATGGTGGATGGAGTGGGTTAATTGATTTTCCTGGCCTAACAGCTTCGTCGTGTAGTGTTCCTAGTAGGGGGCTCTACCATACTCCTCATTTGGTAGTGGGCTGTATCTTGCCCTCAGTATGGGTGGCCTGTTAAGGTGTGTGTGTTGTGACATGCAGGCTGTTTCAGCTATGGGATGGCCCATAGTCCTGCTCAATGGTTGGAAATTTACTAGTAAAACTGCAGTTTCCTGCCATTTCCTTAAGGGGCGACACTTACAAGGACATCGGAGAGGGACAGCAAATTTCCTCCCCACAAAACCACTCACAGAGATTAAACAATTATGTATTTAGGAGAATAAACACAGCCCATATTCTCTCCTAAGTTTGACAGTCATTTGACAAGAGACTGTCCCTATGGAAGTTAACTAACAAAGACACATGAAGGTTCCTGTCAGAGTACAAAAGCAACTTAGCTAGAATGTTTTAAGTTAAGTCTTAACTTGGGGTATACTGTATTTCCTGACGGCACTCGAGCTGCCGGGTGCGGTTGGCTGTTGGTCGATGGAAGGCGACTGGTTGTTGGCCACTGGAAGGTGGCTGGTCGCTGGAAGGCTGGTCTTTCTTCGGTGGTGATTCCTCAGGGAGGAGGAGTTGGCCAAGGTTACCACTGCGAGTTGGCAGTGCGGCTGGTCATCCTTCGGTGGTGTTTAATTGTCCTCCTGAAGTGGCTCCTCAGGGAGGAGGAGCCGGCAGAGAGCCTCAGCACAGCTTGTGCTCCGGCGAGCTGCCTGGAACCTGTCAATTTTCTGGCTTGCCAGTCCTCGTATTCGCACTCGCTCCTGGTGTCTTCTGTTTCCCCTCTCTTCCTCATCTGCGTGAACTACTGCGCCATGCTGGTGGAAAGTGAAAGGCTGGGAGTAGTTTCCCTGTTCGTCTTAAGGGCAAATTGTTACGTTACCGTATTTGCTTATACCTTTCCTAGGTTTAATTAAATGGCACATGTGCTTGGGCTAATTATTATTAATTGTTCATTTCTTTCTTCCTTAATTTTAAATGTGTCCTGGAAGTCCTGCCGGGTTCCCAGACATGCGGTACTCTCTTTCTTATATAACTTGGAAAGATTATAACAGTCAGTAAGTAGCAACTTGATGTATACGAAACCAATAAAGTGACATTAAAAAAATCCTGTATCAGCTGCATCAGCTGATGCACGAACGAATAAAAGTTAATATTACGTTGGCTATTCTGAGTGCACCACCGACGTACATCAGACAAGCAGAAAATATGAGATGAGAGAAAGTTCCTAGAGTAATTAATATATTTTATTTTACACTATCACAGAACAGCGGTTGTTAGTGTTGCAAACTAAACTTTGTGCTAAAGTAGCAATGTATAGGTGTTCAAAGTGAAATGCACAATAAAACGATCGGCACCCAAATGAAACGCAATTTCAAAACTTGAGAGTTCTTTTCACATTGTATCCCCACTCTCCATCCATACTTTCCATACGTGCTTGATATTAATTCCAAAAACCTACAAAAATATTGCATGGTATTGTTAAATTATTTTTTCAAATAATTTGTCAAAATATATTTTTAATTTGTGTCGTTTCGAGCAAGTAATAGGAGAAAAGTTAACTTTTAAAAAGATGGGATCAAGAGGCAGGCCAACGTGCTGTTATCTGTTGAGTAATGCGCTCTGCTCACAACACACCCTGCCATGCTATGCATGTCATCTGTATGTGCTCTATTGAATCACTACCAGCCATAAAAAATAGCTTCCATGAGTAAAATAACAAATTTACGAACAGACCCCAATAGTTTTATTATGCTGCGAGCTCACCATAATTTATAAAGTAACATATATTTTGTGTACAGTGATTTTTATGACTAGTAATTTCTATTGGGTTGATAATTGTTCATTTACGTCCATTACATTCAATGTTGTTTACCCCGAAACCCATTTCCTTGTTCTCGAGTTGTTACTATATAGTATTTAAAAAATTAAGAAAGTGGGACATGCATGAGTAGTTTTTAAACAATTCTTAAGTTGTTCCACGCCACATATTCCCAACTCTAACTGTTTATGTCAGTAATAGCTGAATTACTGCTTTGCAATAGTCTGTGAGTTGTTGAAAAATAAAAGTGCATTGTCAAGCAAGTTCCCCGATTACTTTTTGTTCCAGTTATATTAGCTGTGACGTCCAAAGTGTGATAAGAACTACATTACCATCTTGCCACCAAATTCGCTGTCTCAGACAAATTAACGAGTTCGCAAATATTAAATTTTTTGCAATGTTTTACATTTTCACTTATATAACCTACAAATTTTTTTCAAAGGTCAGTCTAAAATACTTTTAAATTTGTTTAGCATTACAGTACAATTGCAAGTGGATTAGCTGACAGCTCGTTGATAAAATATACCGCCTCCATTTGACACACCAGCTGATGGCGAAAGAATACATAAACAAAAAGTAAACATTTGGCGCTACTTTCGTCGAACTGTCAAAATCCTGCCAAGTTACACACGAGACAGAGTATACCTTGCACATCCATGATCATGACAAAATGAAGGATGTAGGTGTATGTGTGTATGTTTATATATATATATTAACAATTTTTAATAGTTCATATGTTTGTTGGTGATGGGTGGCCTGTTGACTGTATGTTATTGATGCTGGCAGCCTTGGCAACTATCCCAGCAAGCTACTTGGATGCAAGGTTGTGAGTGTGACAGACTTCCGTAACAGTCAACAATTTAGGTTTAAAGACAAAAACAGGAAGTCAAGACTTCATATTTGTGCTACTCTGAGGTAAATAATAAATGAAGTAGTGTTTCTACAGTCAACTGTAGAAGAGGCAACTACACAAAAGTATTTTTACATGTGTTTACATTTTAATAGGAAAACAAATGCATTTAAAAAAATACTTTGGCTACCTACTGTAATCATTCTATGATATCATTGATGTAACCTGTTTTTTTTGGCACAAAGCTGTATGCATCGAGCAACTCCTCTTCTTGCCTACAGTGCCACGGACTGTGTGAACGGATCGCTGGTGGACCAAACAAAGGTGCCCAAGCTCTTCATGAACTTCACCATACTGTGGTCATTATACGAGCAGGCAGAGCGTGCCGCTGACCCAAACCAACTGTTTGCACCTCAACAGAGCCAGCTGATCATATACAACAGGACCAAGCTGTACATCAACCTAGAGGCATGTGTCAACACACTGCAGGGTGAGTGTAAGCAGTTCCTCAACACCCACGGCCAAGATGGCGACAACCACACCGCGCCATCACGCTTCCCTTGCTACTATGACAAGGTGAGCATCTGGCTTTCTAATGTTACACTTGCGAGCTTTTTAAAAATACCCAGTGCAACCTTACTCACAACACTACATAAAAGCAATACCTTTGCAAAATTCTCATGGCTATGCCTTAGCATCTCGTTATAAAACAGTTTTTGTTTATACATTCCCCAGTGAAGACTGTAGACATATAAAAAAAATTATTACAAACACTACCTAATTACTGTACACTACTAGCAGAAGGTTCGTGTTACCAATGTCCAAACCCTGCTCAATGCCTGACAGAGTGATCCAACGTTCGTGGTGGCACGCTTTGACCTTCGCAAGACGTGGCGGGAGCTGATGATAGCAGCATTTGTGCCTTCCACGCTGTTCCTGCTGTCTGCTGCCACCCTCTGCATGATCACCCGCTCCGTGACTGTGGGAGACGACGCTCGCATGCACTGCAAGTACTGCGGGGTAGGCAACTCTGCAGGAGGCGAGCCAGTCAAGACAGGCGCTGACGATGAAACAGACAATGAGGAGTCTCCTGCACTGGGGCCCGGGGCATGAGTGCCTTGGTTGCTATCACCCTCAAATGAGCGTAAATACTATTGTTGGAATTCTCACCAAAGCTACCAAATATTCTTCAGAGGTTGTTGGGTAAACAGAACATGGAATCAGGTATCATGTAGGAAGTTATTTTCAACACTGGAAAATAAGCAATCATGTGTCAGCATTTGTATTTTTCCTGCAATGCACAAAGAATGTGTGCGTGCTTTTAAATGTCCTTAGGTCCCTTCAGTGACACAATGTTAATATATTACTACCATAGTCAACCAGTCTTGAGATCCGAGTTTGAAATTCCATGCGCTCTCAAGGGAGCCTTTTCAACAGGTTACAATGCAGGTGCCACATTGTACTGAGACTTACAAAACCAGCAGACTTACTCAGAAAATGCTGACTACCCCTTTTATGATGAAGGGTTAGCAATAGAAATATTACAAATCTTCTTTTTATTTTTAAACTGAAAAATTATCAAATATTGATGTAAAAATTACAACTCCAACTGCAGACTTAAAACTTTTGTTTTCTTTGGGCTCGGTACACGCTAACTAGTTTAACCCATGAAAACAACATTCTTAAGCTCGGTACATGCTAACTAGTTTAACCCATGAAAACAACATTCTTAACTACCAGGACAGAACATATTTTTGCACTAAATAGTTGAACCCCATGATATTTGCCTTTGTTTCCTTTTAAAAATGAAACAAGCTAAACCCATGAATTTTCATTATTTACCCATCCTTACTTATTTAAAAAAAAATTATATCAAAGGAAAGGCAGTATTTGAAAGCATATATGTGCACATTTGCAAAGCTTAAACATCAAATAAAATGTTCAGTCAATGAAATATGTGGAAAATAGACACGCAATTCTTAGTACTGCTATTACCATACTAAAATGACAGAACTGTTTGTATCCTGAAAGCTTGGCAGAGCTAATAAATACATTAATAAGAGATACTAATGAATGTAACATGCTTGCACGAATTCCTGTACTCAGTTGTGCCGGCCTGGAAGAGGCAACAGTATATTGGATAAACCACAAATTTTGGTGACAACTTAATATTAGAGAGAAAAAATTATGCAAGGAAAAATAACACATGGGCAAACCTACACAATGTGGAGTTAACCAATGAAGGGGTTAGTTGCTGAACTACTGAGACAGTGTTTACGTGATACAGTCTCTTGAAATGGTAGACTGGAGAAGTATGGGTTACAATTTAAATGAACTCACGAGACTCCTAGGCACTGTGCCAGCAAGTTAAGGTAACATTACATTCATCAGCTAGACAACTGTATCTTGCATGGGACTGATCTATAAGACACAGTGCCACCAGTAAAACCACATACTATTTTGTTTTATCTCTATGAACTATTTATTCTATGGGTCATAATACATCATATTTTCCTCTCTCCCTTACACCTTTCCTTATCGCTACTGAGCAGTGGCAACACATCACCAACTTAGTTAGAGGGGAAGATGGGAGAGAGATAGAGAGGGGTGGGGAGGGAGAAAAGAGGAGAGGTAGGGAGGGGAAGAAAGGTAGTGCAAGGGGGAGAGGTAGTGCGAGGTGGTGAAGAGGGGGGAGAGGTAGTGCGAGGTGGTGAAGAGGGGGGAGAGGTAGTGCGAGGTGGTGAAGAGGGGGGAGAGGTAGAGAGAGGGGGAGGTACTGAGTGTGGGGGAGGAAGAGAGGGGGAGAGGTAGGGAAGTGAAAGAGAGGTGTATGTACATGCATGTGCATGTGGACATGTGCATGTGTGCATGCATGTACACATGTACACATCTGTGCATGTGCATGTTGAAAATTAATTTTTGTTGAATCATCCATAAATATTGTGTGTGTGTGTGTGTGCGTGCGTGCGTGTGTGTGTGTGCACATAAGAGGTGGCAACATTTTTTGTGTTTCAATAGTTTTTGTTTGAAGACGTGTATATGTATAAATTAATGTTGTGTGATATCTTATGGGATGTGACAAACATTTTTCCATTGATGCAATATACCATAAAAGATAAATGCAGATAACTTCTACATTATTTATGAAGGAATTTGGCCAGAACCGCTGAAAATTTTCAGTGGATAGAGTGTTTTGGTAGGCCTATATGCATTTTCGGTACATAGAGAATCCACTGTATTTGCTGCTAAATGAAATTAAACGTAAGTTGTGCAATTCTTTTGTAAATGTAAGAGTGAAGAATGAAAACAAAAAACCCCACTGCAAATGAGGAATTGCATGAAAAAGAAATGACGAAAATCATGCGCGAAAGAACCAACATTGAAAAAATGGGGGGGGGGGGGGGGGGGGGATAGGGAGGGAGAACAATTTGAAATTTCTCTACAGGACTTGGTAATTCTACAGCAGTAACATGCAAGACATGATAATAGCTGTTCGAACAGCCATGAATTATTAAGCCTGTTTTTAATGTATTTTACTGCAGTTAAAATTGTTATACTACTTTATTTACATAAGTTACAACCTTCTCAATTATTTCTCATGGACAACTATTTTGGTATTTAGCCATAGTTGCCGAGGAATTGCAATAAAACACACAGGTGAAGTAAATATTATTGTAGCTTGGGTTTCCCCTTAAGGTACTTCCCACACAGGGAATTATTTGTATTATTTCTGTTTATATTCTGGTTATGTTCTATCTTTTAATGAAGACAAAAAACTTTTGCACAAGAAAAATGCTATTTCAAATCTTGTGGTTAACAAATACATCAATATCAATTTGCTAAACAAAATATTCCCATTCAGTAAGATTTTGTACAAGTAGTAAAAGATTGACTTTGTGCATTTAATGCACTTAATTATTTCACATTTTCCTTGCCTGACTGTAGTTCAGCTATAACCAAACAAAACAGCTGAATGCTAGAATCATGCATTCACAGTTGTGTGCAGAACCATTAACTTCTGCTGTAATTACTTAATACTTATTAGCTTTGTCCAGCTGCCAAGAAACTACAGTTTTCTTTGTCAAGAAATGATACAGGAGATGCCTTGAACTTTTTAGTCTAGTAATGTTCAGTACCATCACCTGAGATGGTTGAAATATATTTCAGATGTATAAAGCGTTGTCAAACAGATCCACTAAAACACCTGCTGTAAATCATATTTTAGTATTATTCTTTTATGATTTAAATAATGCTTGTGACACAGAAAGTGTATCAATGTGAGGTTATAAGCATGTTATAGGCTATTCACGGTAAAGTGAGCACTTTTGAAAGCCCTCTCATTTGAAAAAACAGTCAATAAATATTTTTTATTTTAGTCTTAAAAGTTATCTTCCGAGTGTGGTGGGACATACACATTGTGTTTATTACTGACATGGCAATATTTATTTAAAAACGTGGTTATAGGATAAAAAATGGCTAATAAAAAGTAACTACAACCTCAAAAGTGTTCACTTTACCATGAACAGCCTACAACTATGAAGCTTTGCACGGCATTGCATCACTTTTCATCCTCACAACACATTTACACATAAATTTTACCAGCACTTACTAAAACATACTATGTCATTTAAACTACAAACTTGTATATCCCATTCTTAAACAGCTTCCTTACTTGACCAAGACAAAAATAAATAGAAACTGCTTGGGTTTACTTTCCAACTTCCTTACCAGAAAAATAACAGAAGTCTAACTAATGTGCCTTATGCTATGATTTCAAAGATTGACTGACGCAGTTATTACTAATAAGGGATAATTTTGTGCCTTGGGTTTTAATGAAAAACACTGTTTAAAAACAAAAGCACACAAAATATATTAACTTTAATGCTAAAATATAGACTACTGCATGGATTCCCAAGTCCTACTGTGTGAAAAATACCATTAAACATTAACTTTTTGTACAGTGATGCATGTGAAAAAAAATAATTTAACAGTTAAGTAAAAAAGCAGAATACTTTATGGACCAAATCAGTTACAGTCACAATGTCACATACATACTTGATCTATTTTAATAGAGTGAAAATTGTTTTTATCACATTCCAACACGGAAATAAAGACTTGACTTGAAGAATTACGACTTCAATAAGTTCTTTTCAAAATTAAATGCTGAGTAACCACCAAGACCTACCCACTTTGGTTCAACTTATTGTTATCAACAAATTATCTATAAAATACTAACATGTTTAAAGTTACTGAAGTTACTAGCTACTCTTGATGTAAATAATTCAGTTAATCCAATTTTCGAAGCTGTTTTGGCACCAATTTGAGAATAGTTCAATTTTTTGGCTGTAATTATAAATTACTTTCTCTGAGAAATTACATTTAGTGCAATTGGAAAGATGCATGTATGATGAAACTCTCCAAAAGACCAAATAAACACTTACGGGACCACAAAGTACTAATGAACAAACTACAGCTTCAGTAATGGCTTGGTACTTCAACTATCTGAAGTGTACATATTCACCTATTAAACTCTAAGAATAAATATTCAAAATGTCCCTAGTGGTTAGTGACACAAAACTATTTTAGATATTGCCAACTTTTTATTTGTAGTTGCTCTTTTGACTTTTTTTTTTTTTGCCATTTTTTTAAATTTATATAATTCCAAAAGACGAAAGTATATTTCCCTCCAACTTTTTAAATTAATAAAAAACTTTTACTGAACTAGAAAACTAGAAACTAATGTTTTGCTGCATTTCAAGATTTCCTTACAAGATCACCTTCAGGTGCTGTTTCCAGTCTGTGGAAGGCAGCCTTGGAAAACTAACTCTATCTCACCTCCCACCACCATTCTCCTAGCTTTACTGTCTCCCTCATCTTCTCCTCGTTTCTGCATTTCCTTTGTTATATGTTCTTCCCATCTCTTTCTTGTCTGGAGCCTTCGTCCTACATACTACCACTTTTACAGGCAACCCTGCTTTCTCGCTTTCTTTCTCTTTCTTCTCTACTCAAGGCAGTGCAGAACCAGATGAGAACAACAACATGATACATGTTTCTAGGCATGACTGCCAACTTTCACATTAACACTTTCATTAAAAAAAACTTTGCTTGAAGAGAGGAGCCATGCTACAGAAGTGGCACTACATTCCTTCACAACATATCACTTGAATGATTACAAAAATAACTCATTACCATCATCTTATCACATATAGTTTTTTCTTTCTCTGCCATCAGTTTCCTGTGTACTCCTAAAATACTTGCAGCTTTCTACATGATTTAGCTACCAACACCCATCTATTTATGCACTTTCCCAACTCTGCTTAACTCTCTGGTCCTCACACCAATAACAAAATGGGATGCCTAGTTGCAACTGTATTTATCTTCAAAGTTCCAAGAAAGACCTGCAAAATTATAGTAAATTATATTCATCATGCTTTACTTGCCAGCTCGCGTGTGTGTGCACATGTGTACTATCAACACACAAGAAAACAGTGCAGATTACATTACAAATGTTTTAAACTCAAATGCAAGCATTGTTTATACATTACTGAAATGTCCAAGAAAAAATAACTGATACAAAACTTTCGTAATCGTCAGATTCTTTCCACAGTACAAACAATAATCTGACCTTACCAAGCAGGCGACACAACAGAGCTGTTGTGTCGCTTGACACTCCCAGGAAAAATTTGTGCTATTCTGAAGTAGTGCTTAACATCATTAATGTGCCATTCCTCTGCTAGGGAAGTATTTGACATACAAATTTGGCTACTACAACCTGATATAGGCTGCTGACCGTTAACCAAAATCTTTGAAAGTTGTACCTAGGATCTACTTTTCTGCTCATTCTGTATCCTTCCACTACACAAATTACTTGTATCAGAAACAACATAATGCACTGATCACAATTTTTTCAGTTATTACAAAAAATTCCACTCACGAGTACTGTTTGTACAAACATCGTGACACAAATTTTAATGAGTTGTACGTAATATTTAAATGACCTGTCACTACAATTGGGAAAAAATAAATTAAATTCTACGTGGTCATTTTTCTTTAGTAAGAGTTCAATTATACTGCTTTTGAATAAACATGCAGTAAACTACTAATAGATGTGTCAACATTTTTATTTCAAATAAATCATAACATACAGAAATTTTAAATTAGTACCTGTAAAGATACACCTACTTGATAAATATACAAATGGAGAGAGAAAAAAAAAAACTTAAACACATACATTACACATTGCATTACAATAACATATAGTGTTCACCCCTCCACACATCATGTGGTTTACGTCACTCACATGTTGGCCTGTTGTACAACTCTGTAGACACTGCATATACTCCAACTTGAAGATGTCATTCATCATATTTTTCTTTAATGGAAGATGCCTCATGGAATATGCTGTTGTCCTTGGTAATATTATTTGTTCCGCACTATGTACATGTACTTTATAACATGGTACGCCATCAGTGAAGTTACGTACAGTAACTGCAGCATCATTGTGACTGAAGTGCATTAAGTGGCTTATTTTAAATTGAAAATTTGTAATTATGGAAATTCCCATTCCCCTCCCTTTCCTACAGTTGGTTATGTATTTACTTCATACACCAACTTTTTACTGCAGAAATAAAATAAGTCACCAACTTTTGTATTGCATTAATTGTTAGTTTCCATAACACTTCTAAAAGTCCAACTAATATTATTTTCTCTTCAAAATGGTGGATATACACTTATAAAAGATAAAGCTGAATTTACAGTGAAGTCAAAACAGTATCAGAAAGACAAATTATTTCTGAAATACTGATTCATATGTATAATAAAAACTGTCATGGACCAGATTACTTATACTTCATTGCATTTGATGAAGTAAAAACTAACAACTGTTACACATGTAAATATGTTACTAATATGCTAAGCTAATTCCAACTCAGTATCCACAATTGTCCCACTAACATGATGTCATGATGCGCATCTGCAGAGCTATAACATTATAACTGATCAAGGTACGTACATACTTTGCTGCACGTAAAGCACTATATCAAGGGTAACAAATTTGTGGCTGTACATTCATCATGAGAAAATGATTTTCATACACACACGAACACATATACATGACTAATAGTGATGTATTACAAATCTATAGAACATGATAGTTATTGCCGCTCTTTAGGGAAACTGATAGATCATAACCTTAATCATCACTGCAGGCATTACATGTTGCATGCCTGGGATGTCTAAATGTTAGGATCTGCCAATGAAATTTACTGCGATGCACACCTACCTCTCAAGAGTAATTCAAATTACAGTGTAAGTACATAGATATGTAATGATAATATTATGCTGTCAATAAACCCTATTACCTAAACTGTAGCTACTCTTAGTAAAAATTTGTGTGTAAATTTTTGGATAAAGGTGGATTTTACAGTAAATAACATAATGATAAGTTTTTAAGTAGATTTTAACATGCTGACTAATAACCTGTCATTGAAAAACCAATTATGCTTCTGCATCATGAAATGCAATGGAACTCATAGGTACATACACTCTTGGGTTTCTATACTATCAGTTATATTTTGTTTACAGCTAAGATTTTTAAACAAACCTAATTCCGCATGTTGCTGCTTTTATTCCGTTACAGCAATTTTATTATAGAGAATTTGATTTTCTTTTCATGTAGTAGACTTTCAGTTATTTTTTATTATGAAAATCACCTTTTCTTATAACACTATGCATGAATCGGTGCATCCAGGCTTCATGTAACACTCGTAAAAAT
Source organism: Dryococelus australis (assembly GCA_029891345.1). NCBI lineage: Eukaryota > Metazoa > Arthropoda > Insecta > Phasmatodea > Phasmatidae > Dryococelus > Dryococelus australis. The sequence goes on along the minus strand of CM056999.1, from coordinate 151,250,646 downwards.
ACAGCAGAAATATCACTTCACTCATCTATTGCCACTGGATAAACCATCTTTTCCGTGGCAGGTAAAAGCATATGAAAATATCAACTAATCACATCTACGTGACAACTACTATGTATCCATTATCAGTTGCTCGCCGCCGCAGCTGAAACCAATAGACGACTTGGCTGCAGTTGGTTCCCTCGACACAAAATGCTTTTACATTGGCAACAGTGAAGCACTGCCACGTGTCTAGCAGTTGCTGCACTGATCAAAGTTTTCACACACATCTTATTCTATTAACCCTATTTTCAGAAGCGACAAACTTTGGTAGTCAAGTCATACTTCAGATTGTAGAATAATGTTTACAAAAGAAAAGAAAAAGACATTTCTTTAAAGGCTGTCAAGACAGCTTTTGAAAACCGACCCTAACTGAAACAGGGACCAACATATAAAGGTGTTTGAAACCACAAAAATTTGACTCCACAATAGAGATATTTAAATTATATATACTAAATTCTTGACTCGTATCTATAATCACTCTGTCTACAAAATAACAGACAGTACAATTTAAAATAACTAAAAATGAGGACACTTACATGTCAAACTCTGTTGTTATAACTATGTGTGTGTGTATGCTTATAACAAACACTCAAATGTGATTGGAAATAATGATTTATTTAGGTCATTGGTTAGTTACTGATCTAATATGTAAACAAAATATGTTTTATGCAATTTGTTTATGATATAATGAATGTTTATAAAGAATTATTGTATGTTGTATAAATGTGAAAATATTGTTTAAAAAATTACAAAAAGCTATATATTTATATAATGATTAATAAATACTAGCTGTAAATAAAATATTGCTAAACAAACTGTATCAGTGTAACACTCACAAACATGTTAATTGTTTTAATTTCAAATCAAATGTAAAATGTAAAAATGTGGAAGTAAGAAGTCGAGTTCTGATTCCATCAGTCATGCACGACGCGAACAACCGACCCACTGTGCATGTCATTCATAAGTATTATTCATTGACCACTTTTGTTCATGTGCCAAACATAGTAAATGATGTGGTAGTGGGAAATAATCATCACTCTCCTGCTAATTCAAACAAATTTAACAAGATGGATTTTCATTGTAAAAGTATTTTTACAACACAATTTGCCACTTACTAACAAAATAATTTTGAATTATCAAATGTAAACCCTCTCTGACCCCCTCCCCTGTTTTACCTATCAATTTCAGAGACTTTTAATATCAAATATCAATCTTTTAACATAATGGACATGAAAAATGAATTAATATTAAAGGCTGTTCATGATAAAGTGAGCACTTTTGAAATCAGCCTTAGAAAAAAATCATTGCCCTTACATGCATATATTTTAACTGGCACACTGAGTGACATGCACCCAGTAAAGTTGGTAACAATGGATGGGAAGTAGTTCCGTATCTTAACGTTGAATAAAAGTATTAGGTAACCATTTCTGATATTTTAAATGATTTATTTAACTTTTTTTTTTTTTTTAATCTAACTGTAAAAATTAGCAGATTTGTAAAATATTCACTTTTCTAATAATTTCATGGTTTCACTTGATCGACGCATGAATAAAATGATGAGGCCCATGACAATGTGAATCTTACAAAAGGCGGAAAATACACAACGTACATGCAACTTGATCTTAAGCAGGGCATACAAAAGAGCTCATTTTACAGTGAATAGCATATAAGGGTTCAATCATGCTTAGTTCACTTGTTCCTTAAAAACTCCATATTGTGAATAACAATAGTGTTTCACAGTGTCACAAATACTACACTTTTGAAGGAAAGTATTAATTGAGCATACTTAACCCTTTTGCTGTAATTTGTAATTATAATAGTGTAAAAGGCCACAAGACACTCTAGCCACAAGGTGGAGGGAACACGTATGGAGAATCAGAGAACTAATTCATGTTACATGGTAAATAAAATTCTGGACACAAGTTGCAACAGAATAGGTAACAGGTCTTGCAGACAATGTCGGTGGGAAAAGTGAAAATAATTCAACAGTACGGAAAAACCAAAATACACTGTCCAAACAGAGTGAAACGATACTTGTAAAAAATACGTGGGAAAGAAACAAAGAAGGGATGAGTAAAAGGATGAACAGCCATGTCTTGCAAAACAACAATTACAGCAACCACTTGATTCTCCTCTAATTTCCTCAATGTAATTATAAATACATAGCTACAACATGAACTTTGTGTTCATAAGAATAGAATTTTCAAATGTCATAAAAAAACTACAGTACAAATTTTTTTCCTCAATTTTGTAATATTTCATTGGACGTTTCATTACAGTATTTTTAAGAACCACAAAGGAATATGTTTTCTGAGAAAATATTTATAATCAAACCATTTAATATCTGTAATTGAAGTATGCTGAATAAACAATGCTTTTTCAAGCAGTTACAATTTATTAAGATATTAGCATATGCATGACATCTGAATTTTTTACAAAATTAATATTTGTTTAGGTGAGAGAATGCTACACCAGATATGTTATAGCTACTGTTAGAAGAATCTCGCTGCTACATAACAACAGTCTTATGGAACTACAAAGCTCCTCAACACAGCTTATTACTTCTGTGCATTAACTTTTCCAAAGCTTACTGGCACAGCACAATATATTGTTACATAATGAGACACTTGCATATTTTCTAACAGAAAACTTTTAATGTGCATTGATTATGAACATCTGATAAATGGTGCAATTGTGTACAAGTGTTGCACAGTAATGATTTTTGGCTACATATGTGGAAAAAACACAGAAGGAACCCAAACTTCACTTGCTCGAGTCTCATTGGTGTACAAAATTTTCCACATTGTCAGCTTTTGTTGCAATTTGTTTTAAGAATGGTGCACATGTAGCCCTTTGGTGTTTACTGACACTTGGTTCTGTGGGAAATGAGTGACATATATACCCTGTTTATGAGAATACAGGAATACTTTATGTTTTATTCCAATTTTTATTTCCAAGGAATGAAGGGGTTGTCTTATTTATTGCATACTAAACATTTTCAGGTCAGTGTTTTTGCTATGAGTAGTAGCAAGTCATGTTCAATATTTTTTGTATATACATATATTTTACTATACTACAAGGCAATCAACAAAACTTAAAAAACATCAACAGATTATTTCTGTTATAATTAGAGGAAAAATATAAAAATTGGCAAACAAAACTTCCTATGTTTTGATGCATTTATGGTTTAGTAAACACTGTGTATTATTAACTGCACAAAAATTTGGTTATGTTAAACTTTATTTGCAGAGAAATTAATTCTTCATGAAGACCAAAGTACAAATTTTCGGGTGAATATAACAACTCTCTTACATCAAAATTGATTGCTGACCACATAGAAAGACTCCTGTACAGTACTGATGCATAAATTATTTCATTCCTTGTTTATCTGTTATCTTGCCGGCAGATCAATCAGCTCATTTCCAGATCAGAATGACAGCTGTGTCATCACTCACTTCATGCTTGCTCCAGTTACAGCCATTACTCCCACAAATTCAACCCATCTTACTGTGCACTGCTGACAAGCTGGAACCAGCCCATAGCAATGCTTACTGTCCACCGCACTTGTGCGGACATCTCCACCTGATGGCAGGAGTAGCCTGATCCTCACAAGTTAAAACATACAATGAGCCACTTCCCTTACCCATCCATACCATTCTTACTCATTTGTACAGAATGGGATTACGGAAGTTTTGCTGCTGTATCCCAAAAGACTGAATGTGAAGCAGTCTGATACACTCTACCTACAAACTCAATGTCCAGAACAGAGTTAAGAGAAACTGCCCTACTGGAAAATGCACCTGTACAGACTTCCCATTTGCTAAGTCCATCAACTACAGTGGATTCTGAAAGCAATCACTTCCCACTGCCACATCATGTACAAAACACAAATTTTTCACTCCGCTTACTGACTGCTATTAAGAGATTTTATTTATGTTTTAACATATGTTACAATTAACTAGCACCCATGAAAATGTAATTTTTATAAACAAAATTTTATAAAATTATTTTATTTAGAATTCATTAGAAAAATTAATTTCCTTTAGTGCTACATTTTTCAGCTCAGTGTAACTTATTAAATGAGATAAAATTTTTTGTGCCTGATGTACGTAATTTTGTGAATAACACTTGTATCACCCCATTTAGTGTGGAAAGCAGTTTTGATTATTTCTCTGTTAACATAGCACCTAATTTAAGGGTGGAAAAGTGCTATGGGAGTTACATAATTAACAGCAGAATGTTGGATTTAACAGTGGGTTGTATTATATTTTGTAACTATCAGAACACATTTCATTAACTACACCTGTAAACTTTAATATATAATCTCAATGTACAGAGTCTACACTCAAATGTTAAGAACATTCAACAGTAGCTTAGCCAGACATTCTTCAAGGAGTGGGCTTACACTGACTGATGTGAAGGGTGGGATGTTACATTTAATCATTAGCAGTGATGGCACGGAGTCTTAATTTTGATGAATACTAGGAGAATAAATAATGCACAGTATTTATAAATTACATCATAGTTTACAGCAATTACAAATTTTTATCACAATTAAAGGTTTATTAATAATTTTAATATTAATTGTTGCAAAAAAAAAAAGGGGTGGCAGGGTTACAAACATTGCATCCTCCCCTCTGGCTATGCCCCTGATACCTAACAATCAATAATGTTAGACCAGAAGATGGGCCAGTGGAATCAGTGGCCTAAGCCACCGTCAGTGAAGTAGGTAACCATACGAACTAATATTTATGGTACAATGTCATCTGGGAACTCCGGTACGTGATTGCTCGCGGCTATCCGCGCCGTTTGCACATCCCGTCCTGCAGTTGCAATGGGGATATTAAGACTTAAAAATCAAGACTAAAGACTTATGACTTGAGGGTACACAACAAATGGATATATGAACTTGTGCACGATAATTACGGTACATTCAAACCCAACTTTACGGTATACACAAACCTTACGCCTTGGGTATAAAAATCCCTTCCCTCCGGAAGTGGTGAAGGGGCAAAGCAGAAATTTATTTTCAAAGTATTTAATCAGAATTTTTAAAATGTTGGCAAATTTAACTTGTAATTATAACACAACCTTTCAGATATCACCTAAAACGATTACAACTTACAATATTGTACAAGAAGTTATTTCTCTAAAGCCCATGTCAAAATATACCTCACAATATTTTCTGATGAAAGTTGGCTGACTTTTGAAACTAAGATACAGTAGAACCATATTATAACATTTACAAAAGAGACCCTAGAAATGTCTACTTTATATAAGAGAAAACTTTGTAAGAGGATAATTTTCTATTGGAAATAAAATTTTTTGAACCAAGAGAATGTGACAACATTTACAGATACATCTAACAAAAATAATGAACCACAGAAAATCCTGACTGTATACAGCATTGAAGCATGACATACTGGGAAGTGAGTACTTACATGCCACGGAGAATAAATTTTTGTCTAGGTACTAGATCAGGCGTTCCTATTTGAAGTGGGGGGTCTAGTCTTGTCGGGGCACTGGTGCACAAGACAGGCCTGGTTGCTTTCCGGCAGGGCACAAAGTCAGCTTGAGGTAGTACGAACTTGCGCTTGAGAACAGCTGCCTTGTGGGGTACACCTGGGCAATGAATTGACAGGTCGGCGTGGAACTCTGAACTGAGTACTGGACCGTGGAGGTGCCGCAGGTGTAGGTGTGTGGTGTTGTGGAGGCACTGGTCATGGAGTGGGGTGTAGAACTGCAGGGACCAGGTATGCAACGACTGGGGTAGGCAGGCCATCTGGCTGGCTGAGGTGACCTACTACCCACCACTGGAACTCTTCAGGGCCGGTGCGTACGGGGTCAGCAAACAACTCGTTCTGTACCTCTGGTGTCACTGGATCCTGCAGGTGTCTCAGGGCCTGGGCCTGTTCCTTGGGGTTAAGCTTTGCAATGGATGTTATCAAGGTGGCGGACAACTCATGCAGGCACCTAGAGGCGAGGAATGTCTGTTTAATTTTCTCTCTCAGACCACGTCGTTTGGAGAAGGTCATCTGGATTCACACACACACACATCCTCTCACAAGTGTGAGAAGAAAGACAGGTTCCTTGTGATCGTATTTACATATCCAGCCACGTGTGGGCCGTAGACTGAGTGGACACCCCATTCCAGCACCCGGCGCAATATGCACTGGAAGTCAGGCCACACTGCTTCGGGTCACAGCACGTGGGTGTTGTCCTAGCTGAGTCTTCCCAACTAAGGGAACGCCTACTTATCCTAGCATGGAGGTGCAGTAGAAAAGCCAGCGAGCACGAAGCCGACAAGCTGGTCTAGGATCAGTGTACCTGTGTAGACTCCTCCGTTCTATCTACGAGGTAAACAGAATGGTTTGCAGTGCTAGTTGCTTGTGGGTAAAAACTGGTGTTTCGGCTCATATGAGTAACCTTCCCGGGATCACCTGCATTTCCTTCATGTGTGGAGTCAACTGGGAACTAGGTGCAAGTTACAGAAATGATGGTACTCAGGGATTGAATTAGCTCACATTTATTTCAGTATAATAGAAAATACAATAGAAAGGCAAGTTGATTCTCCCACGACAATTTAGCCCTGTGAAAGACTATTGACTTTCTATGCACGTCATTTGTCTCCTCTGATTAGTTACCCCCAGTGGGACAGTACTCCTCTACACACACAACCTCAGATAGATCCTTCCTGTGGTGGATTGGGTTCTTCTACTCTTCTTAGCATAAATCCCTACAGAATGATGACCTTCCCTCTCTTTAGCTCCTCTCTTTACTGAATTTGACCTTGCAATGTAGAAACAACTGGGTGAGGTGAAGGTCGCTCCTTCTTAAAGGTGGTGTCCAAACACTCTTTTATACTTACTTTTACAAATTGCACTCGATAGCAGACACACTAACTCTCTCAGACACCTGGAAACTAAATCCTATCTCTCTCTTTGCTTCACGGAAAAGAAATGGAAAAGGAGTAGCCAAGTATCCAGATGGTGCCAGGCGGCATTTTGTCATCTTTTCTTCTTACAGGGGAGAGTCTGTACACTGGTCAGGCATTTTCTTATTTACATCTCATGAAACTATCTACAGGCTGCCTCTTGAGGCGAGATCAAAAAGGACTGCAGGGGTTGCAAAGCTACAAAAAAGGCACTTCTGCCTTATATCCTCTTGACAGGAAACACTGCAAACACGTGACTGCAAGCGGAATAGTGCAGTGTGGGGAAAACCATTTGACAGATTACCCTACAACAGTACTTTTCACATAATTACACTTCACTCTTATCTGATCTAATGCCCTGCTGTGGCCATCTACATAGAGGTGATATCAGGGTTTCCTAGTGTCGCACAGCAGGCATTCTTTTACGTCTTTGCTAAACACGAACTGGAGGGTTTCCAGTGAAATGAGCACTTCCAGACCCAGCCAACTGTAAACAGTTTGAACTAGAGTGAAGTGGTGGGGGCAAACAAAGGCGAGTACATTCATTACTTACATAAAAAAGAGTGATAGAATTATGAGAAGAAAACACATGGCACTGAAAAATAGCATATTTACATCATATTGCTTTCTTCTCATAATCTCATTTAAAATCTCTGATTGCTGGCAAAACGACTTGACACAATCAGCAAACTAAGTTACTTTGACGTAATCTGCAAACATAGGCACTTGGGAAAGATTATTTATTCAACAAAATATAACTTTCTTCTCGCAACTTTGCTTCAGCAATGATTTTTAGAGTCTCTGGTTGCTTTCTAACAATTATTCTACACAAAGTCAGTAAAGCATATAAGCATATTATGTTACATAATCTTTTGCAAATTGGTTCTAAACTACAGCAAATTATTCTCTGTCCAAAACAATCTGATAGCAAAGAAAATTATTCTTTTAAGAAACACATTACGTGAATCGACACAGTGCAAAGGTATTTTTAACAGGTTTCACACAACTTTAACAAGACTACGGTATGTTGGATTTAGAGTCTAAAAATGGTAAACAACACACCAGCCTATTGGATTCTCGTCTCTCCGTAGCTATTTATTTTGTTTGCCAAATATGTTAAATGTAACAAATAGTATTCATCTGCATCACAGAAATCTATGAAGCTGCTGCAGCTCCTACAGCTCAAAATAGAGAGTGGTCAACAAGCCCGAGCCCGCCTGTCAAGAAGACCAGGAGTCGAGCGCGACATGCCAGACGCCGTACAAGGCTACTTTGAGCATCTGAAACAACCATGCCGCAACCCGAAGCAATTTGTCAAGCTGCGGAATACACTTCGAACAAGCCCGAGAGAAGCAGGATGAAACGTAAGCCGGAAGTATCCGCAACTCTGCTCCGTAGTCCGTCCTTTTGTAATGGGGGAAAGTGTACTATTACTCAGCCATCCACTGAGCCAAGGGAGCAATCAGTTCAGCGCAGGATTGGCAGGCAACGGGAAGGACCCTACAAGATAATTGGACTGCAAGATAACGTACACTGGGTGGAAGACCGCCTTGGAAGGATATAAAAAGCCATGAGAGGTCAGTTACGCCTTTACCCAGAATCTGCCCCTGCTCCAGTTCAGTATGCATCCCCTTTGTTACCCCCAGACACGTCAGATGAAGCTAAGGAAGCAGCCTCTACATCTGCTGGCCAGGAAGAACAGAACGTCTACCACTGCCAGTGTGAATGAAGAAGGATCAAGAGTAACGAATAAACACTGATCCGAGCACATTAGGAGTAGGGCACCTAACATCGACAGAGTAGAAGTTTCTACATGGACTGTACCGTCCACCCAACTCGAGCGAGTACCACCTGTTAGGAGTCAGCGACGACAGACATCATCCCAGCATCCCCTTCAGAGCAACCACCATCCACACCCAGGACAGCATCCAGAGCAGCCAGTGTACACAAAGTTCAGCCACCTACGTCGGGCCTGCTCAATGCCATGGCCACGGTCATTCCTGATCGTGTGGCCAAATTAGCAGCTCAACGCGGAGACTGCCTCCTTTGAATATCTGGAGCTGCCCATGGTAGAGAGTATAGCTCAAGAGTACAACCAGGGTAAACCAGGAGGTCACTCCTGGGATTTTTGTAACAAATTCTCATGCAGCTAGCCCTTGCAATACCACTGTAAACTGTGACGTGATTAATTCAGACAAATCCCAGAATGTGAACCAGCACAGACGTAAGGGGGATCCAGTTGGAGGACGAGATGCCTCTCAATTATGAACCTGCTACGAGAACAACACCAGCGCAGTCTACATTCCTGAGACAACACACCTACAGCCAAATCAAGCATCTGGATTGGCATCTGCAGCAAACCATTCAGCAGAGGGAACTGTACCACCAACCGAGAGGAGACTGCAGACCTCGCCATCAAACAGGTCTTACCACCAGCTGGAGGGGCTCACCCTGCCTCACCATGGATCCAGCTGCCCCAGCTTGTCACGGTGGAAAGGCCAGCTCACTCTCCGGACCGAGCCACTCACATGTTACTGCCCAGCACCAGCAGTGCTACCTGTCATTTAGGTACTAACATCAGCAGAGACGATAACAGTGCAAACTCAGAAGGCCACAACTGCATGTCCAGCCGTCATGCACCTGCAGACCCCACATCACAGCGGGGCACTACAAGGAGATGCCCTGGTGGCAATCTGCAAGGTTCCAGTGGCCACGTCCCCTGCACGCTTCTCCAAAGAAACAGAGGTGCCCTCGCAAGCAGAGCCACACACCACACCAGTGACCCCAGTGCCAGGACGCACTAAGCAGTGTAGTTCTTTGCTGCTTTTGAACGAGATGGAGCGTGCCACCGCCCATAGCAGGAAGCAGAAGGCAACATACAGTGATTGACGCTCTAGTGTCAGTGCAGCTAGTTAGCTAACCCCAGTGCTACGCGGTGAATGTCAGCACTATCCTCAGTGTTACAGCAGTTGCTGTTAGTCAGAGTAGCCATATTAAGAATCAGTGCGATGATGTTCAAAAAATCTTACCACAGCAAATTTTTTAACAGGTTGGTGTGTCGAGGGCTACATTTAGCTTTTTAACATTAATTCCTCACACATCCTAGGCTTAACCTGTACGTAAAATGCCTTAGCTTTTGTTTGTTCTGAAAATCTGTGTCAGTAATGTAAATGAATAGGGGAGGCTAAAAGAAGCAAACAAAGACTGAAGCTGTGAGAGCAGGTTGCGAGAAAAGAGCCACTGTTAATAAATAATTGTATTTTTATTTTGAGTGCATGTTTTGCCAATTACGTTAAGGGTAATCGTAGTTCTAAATGATGTGTAAATACTTTCCGCAAGTAGTTATGGACTTTATATGAGTAAGGCTGCAAGAAGATAAGAGAAATAATACACAGACAGTATTTTGAAGTAATAATGAGAGTAATGAGAAAGAGATCTTTTCGTGAATACTATGGGGTAAATATTGATCTGCTTTTCTAAATGAGGTGAACTATTTTTTTTCTGCCAGCAGCACTGGGCTAGCTGCGAGAAGAGAAAGAAAGAATTTATGTTGTAATATTCTACAAGGGTTTACATGCATTTTATTCTTATAAGTCTATCTGCTATTTCCTTTAAGTGGTGAAAGCACTCGTCTATTTTTGTGTGAATGAAACTCTGCCACTTCACTCTACAAAGAACCCCTTAGCTTAGCCAGGAGACGGATCTGGGAGCGCCCGGCTCTTTCTTTGGAAAACCATTAGGTTTGAAATTAGCAAAGACTTAAAAATAGCATGCTGTACGACACTAGTAACATTACAAGTCTTACATGTAGCCGGCCACAGCATTGCTGCAGGATATTAGAGAGTGAAGTGCTAAAATGGTGATGCAAGAATTGTAGGACAGTCTGTTAAAAGACATTTCCTCCCAGTTAAATTCTTTTCGTGTGCAGTTCACGTGTTGTGAGTCACCTTAAGTAAGAATTACTTTGTGAATGCACACTGTAATGAAAGAGGCCCACGAGTGACACTGCCGGGATCCCTGTAGAAAACGAAAAAGCAGACAGGAAAACATGCACTGTAATTTGAGAAACAAAAAGGAAAAAAAGTGAGTTTCCTGATACCAGATGGATGAACAGCTATCCTTCCCTCTTTTATCCTGGTAGCAAGAGAGAGCAAGATAGGTATAGTTACGTGTGTCTGAGAGAAACAGTGAGTGTTCCCTTTTTCTTCTTGTTTTGCAGCTGGCAAATAAAAGTGCGTTTAGACGTCACCTGTGATGTGAACGACCTTCGCCCCATCTCAGCTGTTAGGAACGAAGGTAAAGTTCACGAGCAGAGGAGCGGCACGCCATGTTACAGCACACAGAGCTGTGCCTTTTACAGAAGCCGAAGGAGAGAAAATTACTATTACGGAGACTGCCTAACCTCCATAAAGGAATTTTCTTTTCATTCCACCATCCCTCTGAGAGTGGTGGCCGAGAGGAATGTTGATCATGACCTGAGAAAACACGCTTTCGCTTCAGGCTGCTAGACAGCAAAAGTTGAGCAGAACATTACTTCTTCTCGTCTTGGTAATCTCAGCAAAGGAATGCATTCTGTCTCTGTGCACGGATGACTGTTAGATTGTCTGCGATGGCGACTAGTAAAGGAGGATACACTTTTCAACCTTATTCCTACCTTGCAGCAACGCTAGTTGAGTGGGGTGTCAGAGGTAGAAGGAGCAAGTGCCTGCAAGTGCCGACCACATCCACCTCCACTTAAGCAGACCCAACAGCATCTATCTGTAGCTTGGACTACTAAATGAATAGCAGAGTTCTCCTCGTCAGATCGTCTTCCGTCTCTCCTCAGAGATGAGCTCTAATATTATCTTGTTCAGACGGAGGCTATAGAGGAAGTGCTATATTGCTCCACAGAGAATATGCCTTTTCACAACATCTCAAAGATGAGCTTCAGTCACAGCGGAGAGGGGGTGAATTGATGGATTACGTCTTTTTAACAATGGAGATTTTAATGACTGCTGCTCCATCCCTAGGTAATTTGCTGCGGAGTTGGAAGTTAACTTTATCCCGTTAATGTGTGAGATTGTACTGTCTGCATTACAGATTGTTTTATTCACCGACCCTCCGTAACAATTATTAAAGACAGCGAGATCTTTTACTTCCTGCTAGAGAGCTCTAGTAGAAACTATTGCTTGTTTTTTGTTTAGCATCCCCATCCAGCAGGCCGGTGACAATACAGAGGCAAGCCACGCATTCGCATGCCCCGCTCTGCGACTACCCCTCACCCTAGTGGCACAAGCCAATCAGTAGCGGGCAGCGGCCCAAGATAAGTATAAAAGTAGTGACGGCCCGCATCTCAAGACCAGTCTTCAGCTGTCCAGTACCCGTTGCTCAGAAGCTGATCACCCGGCACCCTTAAGCCGTCGCTTATTGTAACGGTCTTCATTCCTAGCACTGCTGCTCAGGTATCCCTGTTCTTCGTTTGTTCTAGCACCTGTTGCTCACGATAGCACCCTCGTACTTTGTTTAAGCTATGCTTGAGATAGGGTTACACTATGTTAGTTAGGAGATATCAGCTACGTACCCCACAAACCCTGTGACCCAGTTACGGACGTATCTGTAGAGAATCTCTGCTTAAAGTCTTTTCAAGGCTAAATCATGTCACGTTCCTTGCTTAGTCATCTTGCTACGTGCCAGTGATTATGTTACGTTGTTTCCTACAACACGTTCGTACAACAATGCAATAGATTGTTGCATAATGTAACAACCTGCCTACCTAACACTGTGACTACTTCTATATTTATACTGATCACTCTTACTACTCTCTCCTAGTCACAATATCTCCAGTTAGGTAGAGGTATACTTGGGGGTAACAAATACTGACAGCTAATCAATGAAAAGGGGAATTCAACTAAACACATTTATTAAAAACTTTAGGTAGATATAAAACAATACGTTAATACAATACTACAGTACGATGCTCCTCAAAATACTGACTTTACCTTACACTGAACTGACAAGATAATTATGAGAACCTAAATGAATACAGTTATACAAGACACGTTGAGACGATTATACTGACATAAACAAGATAAATTACTTATAAGAATATGATGTTACAATTATACGAAGACCCTAACCTTGCCACGTGATTATTAGTACTTAAGACGGGGCTTCAATATTGGGAATGCCACCCTACCGCTTACCGTTTTCAGCTGGATTTATGCTCATCGCTGAAAAGTAGCGTATCTTGTAGATGGGCCGGAGATCCCCGGACCCTTATGCTCTTCCGTGTCGCTTCGACACTGATGTGGTCACTTCACTCTCCGCCGACAGCCTGGGGGGGGTGGGGGTGGGATGGGGGCGCGGCTCGATGCTTAAATAGTCCTGGCCTTAGTAGGTCGTCCAGGTGTGTTATTAAAACAGGGGTCCCGCTCAGGAATCTATATACTGTCAAAGTTTAGCTCATCGTGTGAGGGCCCCCTGGAGCCCACTACACTACCCCCAGGTCAAACAAACAGTCTGTCCCGGCTGCTATAGGGTAGCTGTTCCATGTGTCCAAATTTTTAGATTATGTTCATAACATTGGGGTCCGGGATCTCAGATGAGTCTTAATGGGGTTATAGGGTATCAGTTATCTTACAGACAGGTGTTGGCATTCGCGAGTTATACTTTATGGCAGTATCAAGGGTGGAGTACCCAACTCGAGGCCCCATTGTCGTTAAAGTAAACACATAATACTGAGTGAATTTTTTTTATTTTATTTTTTATTTTGTGGCAAGGCAGGAAGATTAATTAATATTACATTAAAATGATTTTACATAGTTTTTAATAATGGCCAATACTTATGCACGTGATGTAGTGAAACCACGGATTGGAGAGCGGTATGTACATCGTCACATTTAACGTTTAAAAAGCCTCCTGAAATTCTAGGCGGTGGACGTGGGAAAAAGGGAGTGGGAAATTTTTGTGCACATGTGATATTTTCACTTGCCATGTGCTAGGAAGTTACTTTGAAATAATACATTAAGAAACTTAATTATTTGATCAATAATGCCTGCTGAGGTTACATTACATTGAAACAAGATTAACACAATTGGTAACAGAAATAAGTTTGTAGATATTAATATTTTCCTATGTGAAAGAAAATTTTATATGCCATAGTTGGCTATTCTGCACGTTGAACATGTGCAATATAGACTCAGCGCTATTTAAATGGCTGGTCTTTTTGCCGCTAGTCGGCTTATTGTGATTTTAAATACACTTACTCTCTCTATGGGATTATATGTACAGCTAAGTATTAACTAGTGGCATTACAAAATATAAGACAAGTGATTACACTTAACAGCTAATGTGATATTGCGTTTTCATGTGTTCCATATGGGATCTCTTAACCTACGCATATTAGTATTGATAACATTTCATTTACAATTGACATACAAGGAACGTAAAATTTTGACATGAAAGATAGGTGAAAAGTACATTTAAAATACAGTAGTATAATATTATACCTGACTTGCACAGATTAAAATTAATAAATTTTATTGGTTGTTAGTACCACGTGATGGATGTTTTTACGTTAGAATGTCTTAGCACTTTGTAAAGCAGTCATAGAATGTAGTTAATTTTTACGTTGCACTGTGTTTGAGAGAATGTGTTTGTGCTATTACGTGGGATTCACTGTTTTTATGTGGATTTTATAATTAGGCACTCCTAACAGCTGGGGTGTCCATAATTTACTAATCACACTCACACTTTTTCTTCTTACAAGGCATCACTTAACAAGTACATATTTGTGTTTCACTGTGCAAGTTTTATGTTTAGTGAAAATTACAATTTAAAGACATATATTGATGTGTGCCCGCTTGTACATCTAATCTAATATGATCATGACTAATTGCCAAGAGTACCTCTTCCACCACTGCAGAAGTGAGTAACACATTGCCTACCCTACAGGCAGCAGGAATCTATAAGCGTATTCTCTCACCTGGAGGCTACGCAACCCGGCAGGCACACCCCCTCCCCTCTTCCACGCGCTGAGAGCTAACAAGCTGGCCAGACCTCGGGCAAGGCAGAGTACCACCGACGAGGCACAAAGAAGAAACGCTACCCAGAGTATTCCCATGCCACAACTAGGGCAGGAGGACGTCACGCCTCCCCCGCACCCGCGCCGCCAGCCAACAAGCTTCCATTATAGGCCTATAAGTCAGGACACTGCCAAGCTCGAGAGTCATTCTTGTTCCATCTCTTGAGTTTTCCCACCGCATTGCTGTCAGTGCTGGGACCACCCTCCCATTCTCCATTAGAACCAGGTCGCCTACACCTGGCCAGCGTAGTAACCTTAAGCACTCAATTGCCTGGCAGGAGGTAGTATGCGTTGCATGTTTATTGAGACTTCAATAAACATACTGTTGTTTCCTACCTCTCAGCTTTTATTTCTTAGAGTATCTGTCTGTTTTCCTGCTAGATACAGGTTGCTACGTACACCTTTGACAAGGACCAGGGAATTTATAACTACCGAATTTAACTTCAGCCACGGGCACCATTCAGGGGTCCATTATATTTTCACACACCCATTAAACGGCCATCTGTTGCTTTCCAAACTACCACAGCATTGCTTCCAGTGCCGGTGGAGAGGAACAGAGGAGCCACAACCACTAGTAACACCTTCACCCAGAGAGGGGCGACAGTCAAGTTATTGCCTTATTCCACAGTACTGCTTCCAGTGCCAGGATAAACCTTGGCTTGAGACCTGCCGTCCATTTCTGTGTGGACGCACATCCAGCGACGGCATTGGTGACCCAAACAGCTCCCTGTCTCTGACTAGCCTGCCTAGGCATGGGGGATCAGTGGAGACTTTACAGAGCCTGGTCAGCAAGCCAAAAATGGACTTACACTGTAACATGTATTTAGTTTGTTTGTACCCAGTAACCTGTGAGCAGAGATTTTATGCCTTTCAACCAGAGGCATGGCCAAAAGCATAGGGAGCGGCACACAGAGCTCCTTACTGCCAGACAGATTGCTGAGTGCACTTCCTCAACCTACACCAGAAAGGCATGCGGAACAGGACCGCACCGCCCAACTCAGGCACGAGTCAGTATCGACTGCTCCAATTGTGATATTATTTGTATCTCCATGCATACGCACTCACCCCGCTTTTGGTCTAGCGGACAGAATCCTCGACTGTCGTGACTATTCATCTAACCGGTAACGCGTCAATATGAATTATATTAATTATATCTAAGACATGACTTAACCTAACCAGCTGGCTTAACCTACAATGTTTGAATGCTTTTATTTCATTTAAAAAAGTACGTATATTTAAGACAATGAGAATTTTTATATTCTTTGCACTTGATATTGAATTACCATTTTAATATCAATGAAGATTTAATAAAAATCTTATATAACCAGGGAAAGGGAAAATGAGTAGACACAACACAAAACATATAGGTTGACGATGCCATGCAGTTTTGCATGCTTAGGTATTGATAATTATACTTAGTCGGTACTGTGTTTAGAAGAGACCCTTAGCTTGCTTAGATTTACTGATAGAATGTCGATACATGACACATTCTTCATTTATTTGATAGGCTACACTGAGATTAATATGCAATTAAAATGAAAATGCTCAATAACTACTATAGTTCCTTGCTCCTCCTATATTTGGACTTCACTTGTTAGAAAAATGAGCTACTTTAAATTCACCAACTACACTTGGGTAGTAATATGTGTAACATTTTGAAAATAGCATAATCTTTTTGATTGCAATACATTTTGAGTAGTAAAATTGAATTAACTTATATTATAACTACAATCATTGATTGATTTGACTTTAGTAAAGATATATTTCAACAATCTGCTAGGAGGGGGGGGGGGGGATGGCCCCGTAATAAATATTACTTGGTTTTTCTTACTTGCACTGACTCTGAACTTATAATTTTAGAATGGACTAAATAAACTTGGTGGTATGTATTGCCTTACTGCTTGACTGTCATTTAAGATATTTCTCTGCCTATATTTACATATTATGTTGAAGCCATACTTTGAATTATAATACTTTTATACTGCATCATTTTATATAGTTATCTAATTAATAGCTGGTAATTTAGTATCTATATAGGCTGAAGTTTAAACATTTTTCCAATATCTCTGAGTAATGTAGCAGTCATTTGCAATGCTGTGGTAAGTGTACTTTTATATCTCATTTGCAAGAGCATGATTTAAGTCGTTTGATCTTCTGTTCAAATTTTTGAAAAATTTTGTTGTACCATACACCAATTATATTGAACATTACTGATAAATTGAACATATAGACATGAGAGTAGTTGGCAGCCTTTAACTGCAGTCCTTAGGCTGTGCTGAAGTCTTGATGATTAGTTACCTGTATCCATGCGATTAAGGATAATTGTCAGTTTAATTAGCTCAAAGTACATAGTAATAGTGCAGAATAACAATAGGCTAATAACTGCCATGGTGGCATAATCATAATGAAGTGGGTCTATAACATTAAATAAACTATTGCTCTGAAACTTGCCATAGGTGGGGAGAGAATGTATATCTTGCAGTACTGGTAGTGTGGTGTGGTTAAATTTCCAATCTGTGTTAAGTGCAGTGGTTAGATTTGAAAAATGTATACCTGTTGTAAGATATAGTTGCTGGAGGTGAAATGCATGTTGGTGTAGCCAATGTGATGGGACCACAGTTTACTGTAGAGGGACTGTGGGAGCCCTTACATCAAATAAGTGTGTTATGTCAATGATGGTTTGAGTATGAGTGGCGATGCAGCATCCGCATGGAAAATGTATCTCAATAATGCTTTGGCTTGAAGGAGTAACTTTCCCGGGTCACCTTGGTCTCTCAAAAGGGGTGAGGTCAACTGGGCAAGGTGCAAGTCTACAGGAAAGGGGTACCATTGAGCAAGTCAAACTACAGTGTTTATTTCTTTTTACGGAAATAAATACGTGGTGTCGCACTACCTCCTACATTTATCGAGAGCTTAGGAAGCTAATCCTATGGTAAACAGGTTAGAGTCGACCTGTGCCTGAGCTAACGATGGGCACAGGTAGACTAGCACTGTGAAAACAACTTTAACTTGTGCTAACTGCCTGAGCAATTTTTGTCCAGAATGGGCTGCAGTGTCTAGGTGTATAGACAATATGGTGGTTTGCAATTTCCGAGGCAGACTAAGCATTTCTAGAAGGGTGATTCCAGCACTAAGAGGGCAGTGGAGACCAAGGAGTAGGTTTCCCTTCCGCACTGAAGGTACAGCTAGGAGCATAGCTGAGAAGACTGAAGACTGGCCCTGAGCATGAGTTGCAACCCGCTACTTGTACTCTGTTGGAGGCTTCCTCTGTTGTCATTAGCTGGCAAACTTGAGGGTGAGAGGTTGCAAAGCAGAGAGAGGGAGGCAGCGATAGCATAGCTTCATGGGCTTGTGACATCACCGGCTGGCTTGGAGATAAGAGAGGTGGTGAAGCATACTGGTGTAGCCATCTAGCGGTGTGCAGTGGAACACGGTGTCTTCATTGCATAGTCTCAGTGAGCCAGGAATAATACAAATTCACAGGTTGGAACATTCATTCTTATGTGGTGAACAGTACAATCTCTTGATGTCCCGTGGCGGTCAACAATATATAATCCGTTGTAATCGGATACACTGCTATGCTTATTGATGAACTGATGCCTGTAAAATACCATTGTTGCAAAGATGTCACGCGTCAGACTAGTGGTAGTTGCTCTATTGTTTGGCACACGTGGTGTGCCGAATGGGTGGCTGTGGAATGGGGTGTGTTCTTGAAGTACGAATTCCCCCATCTGGAAGAACTCGTGGTCCTACACTAAGCGGCAACTGTTATTGTGCAAACCTGGTCTCCTGCTTCACTCTGTGAGACGTAGGTGTTTACTATGGTAACATGGAAGTACTCAGGGGATAATGAGAGATCATGTAAGGTCAGAATGTGTTTATTCTGTGAGCAATAATACACGGGAGCCCGTACTAGCTCCTGTCTCCCCAGAGTTGACCAGAAGTAGTAAACTAGGCTGTCCAAGTGAAGGGGATCTGGTTCTAGACTAGTTGCAGGCAGTTTCGACTAGGTAGTTAATGACATCTTTCCCTGTCTATGCAGTGTTCACATGCCCTGAAGAGGCTTAGGGTGCCCACATCCTGAAGGGCACATGGGGTAGCCGCTGCCAGGACAAGCGGCTAAGGGTGGCAGATGACTTCTAGAAGGCCTCGCAGGGGGAGGGCTTCTGAAGTTCTGCAGTAGACAGCGGTGAGTTGAAGATTTCTACGCAGTGTAGGCGGTGGTGGTCAGAAAGCTCCGGCGAAAGAGCATGGTGGAGCTGACTGTTCAGCTGGTGATGTGGCTCTCAGAAGAGCCGACTATCAACTGAAGATTCCAGCCTTGCATGGGAATATATTCCGCTTTGGCTGAGGGCTCGCTGGCATGATGGTGAGGGATACTATGTGCACACATCTTGGGCGCAGCTAAGGGCAGCCATTGTTGGTATGCGATATCGCTCGGTGCATCCTTGAACTTCTTCTGGGTGTAGCAACAAGTCGATCACTGATAATAGATTGTTGGCTTCTTCTCAAGGGAAGGCCGGGCTATGCATGGCTCGCTGGCCAGCGGTATTGTTTAAATGTAGAAATCTGACATGTGTCTGTAATTATCCCCGGTACAGGGAAAATCCTGTAGGCGCTTCGGTAGAAATTCTATGCTTCATAACCCCTTTCATTGTTGCTTGTAGATGAAGCGAAGTTGTTTATTCTTAATAGCCAGTAAGCATCACATATCAATTCTAAAAACTCATAAAACAAACATGGTACATTTACCCTTCCAAAATATGAGAAATATTATGTGCCTTGCAAAAATTTCTTTTAGATCAGACCTTGAAACTCTACAATGTTGTCATTATAGTGGAACTATTTGTACTTTTGAACATCAACAGTCTCTCTCTGTCACCATGGGCATAGAATACAAGGAAAAAGGGAGAGGGAAGTATAGAGAGGACACTTGCCCCCAACATTTGGTGGGATGGGGGAAGGAGGCCCCCCTCAACCGTTCACAGAAATAAACTTTTCAAGTTATTATACGCTGCTCAAAACATAATTGAATGATGAACGGTTTTTTAAGCTACTAAATTTGTATTGTTACAGTTTGTCTTGTATTTTTTCTATTTTTTAGCATTTGAAGTATGAAATAGCTGTCAGGAGACACTTAAGTCACCCAGTTACATTTAGGACTTACAATTCAACATCACTGTCATATTTACTGCATTTAAAAGGAAACATTATTATCTGACAGTTTACATTAGGCATACATTTAGAATTGTTCCTTCTAACATAATGATATATGGAAACAAATAACATCTTTCAGTTGGATTCAAGTTGATTTGGAACTTGCTGTATCATTAAGGGTTTTCTGCTTTAGTATTCAACTCACACAGTTTGCTACCTATGAGGCCATACTTAATATGTACTGAGATTAGTACATTCAAAATTTTTCTGTTGGCACTTTCACATGAGGTTTTCTTTTCCATGTTCACTTAACATCAACACACTCAAAATTTCATATTTTGAAATTTTGGGTTGTATGTATTTGAAAACTGAATTTCCTATCACATTACCTTAAAGCAGCACATAAAACAAAAACAGCAGTTATGGTGTAACAAAAGATAAAGACCTACTATGCACAACTGAGTAATTAAATTTTGTTCGCGGTGCCCTGATCCTGAGAAATACAGCTGAAAGCTAGCAGCAGTGACATCACTCTGCTTGCCTGGCTGCAGACTGCTGCTTGCTTTTGTCACACACCACAGCTGTAGTCACGTGAATTATGAAGCGGGCTCACTTAATGGATATGTTCAGCAATTAAGTTTTATGAATTAGATACATCTCAAAGGTAATTAAGTTGCTTTTTATACTTTTTATATAGCGGTAAGGATTATGATGAGAACCTGCCAAGTTGTAATACGGTCAGAAGTAGTAACTCTTTTCGTAGTCCAGGAAATCGAGAGAAAAGAATACTGTATGTTTCCATGCTTTTCTGGCCATTCCGAAATTTCCTAATGTGTTTTCCACGTCGGTTGAATTTTGTAAAAGAATAAATTTCACACTAGGCCTGCTATTTCGAACATTTTCTTGAAACCAATTACAATGAAACACAGTACATACAATTAAAATTAATGTGTGGTGAAAAACAGAAACGGCCAAAATTAAAATCTGGCACAAGAACGTCTGTGAGGAAATGCACTTTGCCAATAGTGGTAGACTAGATTGTAAATCACCAGATGCTCATATTAGTAATCCACATGCAGCACAGTAAAAAATATAAAATAAAAAGGCAGAAAGTTGGTACAAGAAATACTGTTGTGACGAGATAGGCTTCAGACTTTCTCTTCTCAATCATGTTAATTGTAAACAATATATGTATTAAAATTTATAGCTAAATTTAAGTTATGGTTCAATTTAACCAAAAATAAGATACTTTCATGTTACAGAAGTATTAAACACGGCATATTTAAGAAACAACCTAACATGTCATAATGGTTTGATTTTTTTAAAGTTTGAATTATAAAGTGTCAAGATTCTGTGAATGAAATATAATTCTTCTTTCTCGCTGCGTACTTGTTTAAACACGGTTCCAATGGCTTAAAAAACAGGCAGTGTAACTACTCTCACTTTGAGTGATGTGCCGACACAAAAAGGTAACCGAAAATTTCACACCTTGCAATTAGAGTATCAGGATGCATCGTCAGCAACACCGCCAGCCCTTCGCCCTCCCACGTCCATTTCTCCTTCTATCTTATGAATGCAAGCAAGAGTATATGATACACGTTGCTGCACACAATGGCGAACAAAGCCAGCAGTGCTGCATGCGGTAAGGAAACAAACATGCTGCACCCCAGCTTGGTCTTAAGTGATAAAATATGTGACAGGAGTTGTGCACTACTATAGTTTCATCTTTCATTGGCGTAGATACCAGTTTTTTTTTTAAACATTTCTTCACGTCGAGGCAATCATTTAATCATTAAACCAAAACTACAGCAATAATGAAAAATTAAGTACTTCTATACATGCCTCCTCCCTTCCCTTTATGATTTTAGGAGAGTTAAAATAGAGTAATTGCAACATATGCATAATGTTATCATGATTTACCCACATATGTTAATAACCTGTGAAATAATTACCACAAGAAACAGGAGCAGTACGGAGACAGTTAAAAATCACAAAACCAACGAAATGCAGTCATAAATTGTAAACATTTATACTTTTTGATTTTTTCAATATACCAGCATTATTTGGACAGTTTAAGAACATACAAAGCATTTAATAGTTGAAACATAGAAGTCATGGCTATTGCACAGGCCTGCCGTTTTAACTGATTTTATCCATTTTTTATTTTTTTTATTTTTTACACAGTAGAAAAATCCAAATGTAAACTTCAGGGTTTTTTTTCTCCCTAGCGCTTTGCTAAAAGTGGCTGCTGCGTACATGTGACACACTAGTGCCCCACAATGATGTCTGTCAGTTTCACTGATGCATTTCTTTGAAAGATTCTTACAACAGAGGTGAATAATTATATTTTGGACATACGCCATTGCTTCAATAGCGTATGTCCAAAATATTTTGCTTAATTATTCACTGGCATGGGTAAATAGTTATCTACATATTTGTGTTCCTGGCTGTATGATCGGTCACATGCAAAGGCCAAGGCCATTATTGAAAAGGACCTTCGCCGCGAATTGCCATTTTAAAATATTCAATCCAAATTTGGTGACTGAGTTTTTGTGTTTGGCATTGATATCACAATGGCAAGGAAACAAAAATTATCGCCGATAGAGTCGTATAAACGAAAGTATAAGTGTGAGTGGAGAAAAGAATTACCATGGTTTGTACATTCCAAACCAAAACAACTACATTAAGTATGTAAACATCTTTCATATCCACTTTTTTTTTTTCTGTAATTTTCAATTTTAATTCCAAGGATTTTAAAGGATTTGAACTAATGATTCCAGGATTTTACTGGATTTTTATATACAGTAACCAGGATTTCAGCTTCAGGGCTGGTGGCAGCCCTGCTACAGCATAACGAGAGCTAACTGGCTCCTGAAAGGATAAATTGAGTAAAGCTTCAGAAAAGTGTGAAATAACAGTGAATAGACTATAGCAAAACAACAGGGGTCCAAAATTCCAGGATATCTTTCATAAGATTTTCCTATGTGTTTTGAAAGAGACTTAATTCTGTGTGAGATCCTGGTTTGTCAGGTAACTGGACAGCTTGGAAATGTGGAACGGCCCTACCTTCAGCTGCTCCTGGCGACGGTAGGCATGCAGCATTAGCTGCTTCTGTTCCTCTTCACCGAGGACTGGCTCCCGGGCCGGTGCCCCTTGCCCTCGCTTCTGTAGCTTCACCACCACCTTGGTCTTCTCATTCTGGCCCACGTAGTCCCCAAGCGCTTTGCCCCGCTGCAGCTCGCGCCCCGAGAACCACAGCTGGGCCAGAGCTACGTCTATCACCTGCCACCAGCAATGTGCTTTCACAACTTCACTAAACACTTGATGTGTGTCAGCAAGCAAATCAACCCATGTAAACAAGAAACCTATCCACCATCTATTGCCTTTACAATTAGCATACCTAGCAATATTGCTATATGCTGTACAAAGTTAACTGAGAACAAATGAGAGCTGTGCTTAAGATCTGCTTATCTCATCCCTTCCACCATATGTAAAGTTGATGTAGCCATGGCCGTAATAACTATTCTTACATCAGTCAAGTGAAAATGAGAAATCATTATATAAAAAACACTAAATATGTGGGGGCGAAATTATAATAATTTACCAGTAATTATAACTTTTTAAAATTTTAAATAACTCAGTTCAAAAAAAGTTGAAAGAAATTCTACAAGAAAACAGTTTTCATAATATAAATGAATTTATAGATTTTGTTGATAAGAACAAAATATGTAAAGAATAGTGTGTGTTCCTTTTTTACCCAGTAATTTGCAACTAATTTTAAAACATGTTCGGATTGTTCGTTGCTGACAATGTTTATAATTTGTTGTATTTATATTATTTTGATTGTGTACTTAAAATTGTAACATGTCCAATACTGCTATATTTACTTGAACTATTGGCCTGTAAAGTACAGACACTATGTAGTTATACAGGATGAAATAAACAAACAATTACAAAGTCAAGACTTGGAACTACTTTACTTCAGTTGCTGCCAACCCAACGGGAAACTTGCATGCCAGTGTGTCACATAGTGTACATATAATGAAGGGGCATTGATAATTTTTAAAGGGTTATTTAAAAAATGTTCACTTTATCATGAAAAGCTAATACCCAAGTATGATAATATGATTTAAGATATGATGAAATAAGATGTGTGCCATCCCATAAATGTATGAGGACATCTATGTCTTCCTTGAACGATTCTTTCAATTGTGGTAAGTTACTAAACACAAAAATATGCAAGTCACTCAATGCAGCTGAATGTAACTACACAGTTACGAGGTACTTGCCATTGTACGGTCACTTTCAAAATTTTGTGATTTACTTCATGGAGAAATAATTACATTGAAAAAGAACATTACGCTTTGACATGTTTAAAAATTGGTAAAATTTTTGGTGACAGATTAACGAGATGGTGCTTATTGCTACAGGAATTCAATATCGAAATTCAGTATATTAAAGGTTCTGAGAATGAATATGCTGATTATCTTTGCAGCATACCTGATGGTGCATCTGATCGAATGCAATATTTTAAAGATGTTCATGAGTTTATTGTTGCAAGTAGACAATAATACAACAAAGTAAAGATGACTTTTGTAACTGAGTCAAAATTAAATTCTTATTGTCTTCAGAAAAAGATCCCATCCATCAAATATTTTTGTGTCTCAAGATCATGTCCTTTTCCATCATAGTCAGAGAAAAAAAAAAAAACAATTTTATGTATACTGGAATCCACTTATTCCTTATAATCTCTCATCATAAGTTGTTCAAGAAATACACCGCATTTTGGGACATATACGATCAACTAAAGTGTATGAGACAATTAAATGTGAAATGTACTGGCCTGGTATGTGAAAGACTATTAAAACTGTGGTCACTTGTTGTGACCTTTGTCAGAAGGCAAAACTCTGCCATGAGCACCTGCAAGGTATTTATCAAGCTATCTTCCCAAAAGAATCACTTCAAATAGTTTCTGTTGATTTATTTGGCCAAGTTCCACCTTATACTACATGCTACTACTGAAGTTCTGTTGAACAAATTAAAATTATTAATGAATAAGTAGGAAAGCCCCATTGCTTACTATCAGATAAAGGTACACAATTTAACAGACACACTTGGCAGCAAGGACTAAAAAAAATTACATATTATTCTACAAACATTTCAGTTCAAAAACCACAGTCAAACCCTATGGAGCATAGTATGAAAACTCTAGATACTATTCTTCTGTTTTACTGTCACAATAGTCAACAGAATTGGCAAAGACAAAATTCCACTAGTAGAATTGTTGCTAAAACATACAGTTCGTCTAACTACTGGCTTTACACCATTTGACGTCGTGACGCAGAAGCGCTCGGAGCCAATCACTACACCACTACCCCAATTTGAAAGAAGGAATTCAAGATCTGATGAAGGATCAGAACCAACAGCAAACAGAGATTCACAAATTGATATCATCAAGGTTAAATAGAGCTTCTGAAACGCGGAAGTAATATTAACGGGTATCAAAATTAATAAGTTTAATATTGGTGACTTAGTATTGAGAAGAACACACTACATAAATTCCTTTTGGAAAACAAATACAAAGAAATTATTTTTATTATTTGAATTACTATTTAGAATTTTATCAGTAATCTATAACAATAAAATTGCTATGAACTGGAAGTCTTTGTATATGCCATCATTGCGTTTTGAGAGCTTATTAATTTAACATTGTATGTACAATATTTTATTAAGAGTTCTATGTTAAATTTTTGTCAGGATTCCGTGTAATTTCACGTAAATTGATGTTTTTGGTACTTGACCACGCTGTCATGTTAATGTTTGATTTTGCCGTCATCAGGCATGTTACTAGCCTGTGATCACTTAAATCGTAAAGAGAACAATTTTCTCAACAAGAATAATCTTTTGTCTGAATTTAATTTGCAGTTTCCACAAAGAAATATTGCAATTTCACCTAGACGCTAGGCGAATCGCGTCTAATCTACTTTATTCGGTCCGGGGTGCAGGTGCCGCCCAGTGTATAATACAGGCCTATTGGGTCAACGGCTGGGCACGAAGTCAGGCCCTACAACCTTGACTCCCCTACAAGGTACTGGCTTGGGTAGTAGTGCAGCAGTTCAGCGAGGTGGTGTGAAGTTGGCGAGTACCCGTGTATTAGTAGTGACTGGTGTTTCGCTTGACTGGGGTGTGATCTGTTCCGGT
This sequence comes from Dryococelus australis, assembly GCA_029891345.1. Classification (NCBI taxonomy): domain Eukaryota; kingdom Metazoa; phylum Arthropoda; class Insecta; order Phasmatodea; family Phasmatidae; genus Dryococelus; species Dryococelus australis. Next base: position 151,224,253 of record CM056999.1, on the reverse strand, counting down.
ATGGATGCTTCTGGCTGTGGTTCCGGTTTGTCTGGCTGTCTGATGCTAAAGAGTGCCTCCTGCACTACTAGATGGTATCCCTCCGCAACCCTGGTGGGTGGCTCGAACAATCCGATGGGAACAATGTCTGGAACTGGTATGCTGAGGCGTCATTGAAGTGCTGCTTGTTCCCGTGGACTGAGTAACCCGGACCAACTAGGAAGGATACTCACTCCCTGGGAAAGCTTAGCAATTGCCCTCGCCTTTCTGGCCCGTCTCTCAATTCCACCTCTGTGGGTGTACGGCATGAGGTAAAGATCAGAGCAGCAGGAGTTGGGCAGTTGACGTGTCAGTGTTTAACAGTGTGCGGGTGTCCCGTGGGAGTAGACTTCACTGCACCAGACTGCAGCCCTCTCGGCACCACTAGGGGAGCGATGAGAGTTGGACACCTGGTTGGCAAGTCCAATCCACCGGGAGCGTACCTAATGTCGTGGCTCTACCGTTCCTTCCACGTGGTGCAAGGAACAGGTGGCCTTCCAATGGTGGTGTGGTGAGGGTCCCGGGGTCACTGGTCTCCCCGAACTCAAAGAAGAACCCCTCCTCGGCACCACAGAGGGAGCGATGGGGAAGGGGCAACTTCGAGCTGACAAGCCAACTTCCACAGGACGGTATCCTAATGTTGTAGCTCTACCGTTCCTCCTACAACGTACAAGGAACGGGTGGCCTTCCAAGGATGTACTTGTTCTGTTGTGCAGTGTGCGTTCGGCAGTATCAAAATCAGGTCTCCTGCCAAGTCCTGCAGCCCCGATGTGACACAGTAAGGAGCTTAGAGTGAAAGCTGAGATGACTGGTAAGAACTGTGTATATTTACTGAAGTGAAATAAACACTGATGGCAGAGGCGCTAACTCTTAATTCCCCCCCCACAGTATACGGAAGGTTAAACACCCTATCGTTAAACAGGGGAAGGCAACCTGTGCAAAACTGGGTGGATTAAGCAGTTATTTAATAAGTGTTTTCGCGAGGCGAGCTCTACTCTCAGGTGACTGTCCGTAAGGGACCAAACATGTCTAAGTGTAACTTCTTAACGTCCGCTCGGTCTTCTTTAGGATTCTGCTGGAGAGGAACTTCGGCCCTACGAAGAGAGCGATGAAGCTTAGGAGAGGTTGGAGCCTCGGCACCAGTAACTGGAGTGGTGAGAGCTCAGGAAGCGATCAAGTACTGAGAACTCCGATCGGGAGGCTTGGCTGCTGGCTCTTTTATACTTCTCGGTCATCCCTTCTTCTGCTAGCATAGTGCATTTGGGGAAGGGGTACAGCAGGTGCGAGCCCGGTGGATCTTCCAAGTGGGTGGCGTAGTGAAGAGTGTCAGGATTTACATCTCTTCTATGGCTGCATCTAGCGGTGCACTGCGGTACTTGCCACAGACCTCTTGCATACTCTCGGTGGCTCATTAGGCGAAATAATAATTATCAACGGGATGCCTATCCCTGCCCGGTAGGTAATAGTCTTGCAGACATCACCGGCAGCGACATGACTCGTGGACGAGCTGTCAGGACTGATGAGTACCAGTCGTTTATTATGACAGAGAAGACGTCATGCGTCAACGTGCACCATGTGGTCGCTACGAACTTCATTCTGCGGCATCCGCGCCATCTAAACTTGTTTTCACACATGTGTGTGTTTATTGTGAATGTTCATCTCGTGTCCCATCTTGTTTCGTGTATCTTTGAGGGTTTATGTAATTTTGTCATTTGTGTACGGTGCAATTATTCCAGTCCTAGCCAGCTCTGTGTATAGGCCATCACCACACTACCCACGTGCTGGAGGGTGAGCCCCGATGAGTTTGCGTTAGTGATGCAGAGTAATCACACAGGTTAATGTATCATCAGGGTTTCATTTTGTAATTCACCATGTCCTATCTTCAGGGAAAAATCATCAGTCCACCCTAGCGGCTGTCGACTCTCTGCCCTTGTGAAGATTGTGTTTTCATACACCATGGTGAGATCATCCAACTAGGTGTGTGCTAGATTAATTGCAGGCTGGGGAGCACCCAAGCGGAGTTAGCTAGACATGACCGAGTGTATCATTAATTTTATGGCACGTTAATTTGTACACACAGTATCAATAAAAACAAGTATCAAAGTGAACTTACCTCTTTCATTTGTAGTGACAGTGTCCTAGCCATATGTGTTTTTCAAGTGATAAATATGTTTAGTAAAAGTTTAGTATTGCCTACGTGTTTTTAAGTATGCACTGGGGAGACGGACACACAAAACCCACAGCATCCCTGAGAACCCTGAGTCTCAATAGTGCGGTGATTGGGAAGCACCGCTGGCGCCCAAATTACCAGTAAGTATTTGGGTCATTGTTCGTCTCGTGTCTGACCCGACGGCGTCAGTGTGAAACACGTGAACATTTAACAGCAGAGGACTTGCAATTTAGAATGAAACACAAATTATCTGGTAATAGCATATGTGCTATAAAATAGCCTCAAAATTTTTAAGGCACATATTTACTTCTTCAACAATATTAATTTACAACACTGGTTCTGCATACTTATCCATAGCATTCAAAACTTTGTTTCACTAACCTGCATGGTTCTTGGAGCTTGAGCTCATTCCTTTTTTCCTCAATGGTCAATGTATTCTTACCCTGCACCTCTGACTTTCTTAATAATATTTCGTTGATAACTGTCTGGGTCACACATTCCTTTCTTCCGTTTTTTGGTGACATTTCTGTATCTGTCCTACTTATATTTAAATCACACTTAATGTTCTTTTACCACAACTTTGCACTTATGAAAACTCCATTGTTTGCTCAATACCAAACATTGTGTATCTATTAGCTGTTTCATTAACATTTGAAGACTGCTTGTCTGACATGGCTACCAATAGTGTAGTGTAAAATGTTTGTCTAACATGGTTATCAATGGTATAGTGTTAAAAGTTACCCAGAACATGGGTCCCTTTTTACACTGAATCAAAATATGTGTTACTTCTTTACATAATGTTCTTCCAGTGTATTCGGGAATGTTTTAACAGAAAAATGTGTAGATCTACCCTTCTAGTTCATGAAACCACACTTAACTCAAAATGGCTATCTGTAGCGCTCGGGTCCCTTTTTACAATAAGAAATTCATTTATATTAAGGGTATGAAAATAAGATAACTGTTTGAATATTTTTGCATGAAGTGTTACTACTTACAAAATACATTGTGAAATAGTGCATTTACAAATGTCATAGTGTTTTTAATTTATTCTAACTTATAAAAGACATTTACATAGCTATATTAATTTAAAGTGACGTCTGTGAAATGTGTTGAATAAACTTTGACGTGAAAACTGTAACCACATTTCAACGCATGATACACAAAGATCAGCTATACAGTATCTTTGTTGTTGGTGTGACTATTGGCAGACTATTGGTAGAAGTATGTTTTTCTTGTTTCCAAAACACTGATGGTTTCAAGGTGCTTTGACTTCAAGAAGAATTATAGGATGTGATGTCAAGCAAAGACAATGCTACAATTATTATTGTTTGAACATTCAAACGAGCGAATTGTTATTTTAATCCACTGTTGAAGTTTTTTCTTCTTTTAGGGGAATCTCAAAGCAGCAGATAAGTGAGATTATATTGGTAACATTGATACATTGATAATGGTTATTTGTGTAGCTACATGTTGTTAAATGTATTGTAATACTGCTTTAACATTTCCATAACATTCAATGTTAGCACAGCATGGAGGGGCAATCTCTAAAAAGTGAATGTTTTGTTTACTTTAATGTATTTATTTAGGATTTCTCGTACAAGTATTTGTTTATTATGGTGACACACTTCTAGGTCAATTAGCATTCGGTATATATAATTACCTTCCTTATGTTTTGTTTAGGGATGGGATCCTCTATGCCACGATACCTAGATACCATTAATACTTTACCGAATCGAGTATCACATGAGAATATTCGAAAGTATCAAATTTTAACATTGTGCTAATGGTATTTACCATGCATGTTTTTTTCATGAAGCATAAAATTACAAAATTTCCATAATATTTCCATACTGTGTTTTATCGCATAATTATTGCTGCAGCATAACAGTAGCAAAATAATATTTAAATACTGAAAAAAGAAAACTGTCTACGAGTTGTTTGTAACTCCAGCCGCATCACAATATATGCAACAGCTGGGCTGGGAGGGGAAGAACTGAAGTTGGCCCGCTGCCAAAGCTTGAGCCTGGCAGTGACGAACTACAGCCGAACGTACCGGAGGGTAGCAGACATTCACCAACCTAGAGAGAGAAAGAATGCGAGGACACCACGCTAGTTGCTGGGCAACCACTTCCCCTATCGCCATGCATGTAAGGGGAGGAAGCGAAGCCACACCTTGCGCTGAGTGCTGGATGGACAAAAAGTTGCAGCGCTTGTCACTCAATTCACGCTCAGTTATATAATATTTTAGTAAACAACGTTACAGTAATTTCCGTGAAGTCACAAAATAAAGTTGAGCTGAGCTGATACTGATACACAATATTGAATATCGGCTGTTATTACAGTATTGGAAGCCACCCAAACCAATTTTCTTTTTGTCAATATTGAGATCAGATATTTTCATTCGTGTGTGACCATTAAACTAGAGAGTGATGGGATGGCAATGTTGGAGTAAGACAGGCTCAACTGCTGCCGATTTGAGTCAACAGTTACCGTTCTTATTCCAAATACTAAACTGACAGACTGTCACTCCAGGAAGAAAACAGGAAGAAGGGAGATGCTACCCTGCTGTGAGATAATCATCTACGGGAAGAGGGAAGAGTGAGGAAGAGGGAAGAGAGAGAGACATGCTGCTCCCACCCCACTGTGGCCTGCTGTGACAGACGCTATAAAAGATAATCATCTACAGCTTGTATTATGGGTCGCCGAATTACCAGCTCTGCAGACGTCACACTCCAGCTCCACCTTGTCATTTTAGTATTTAAAATCTTTTAAAAGCAATGATTTTGACATTCATAACCCGGGAACTGGTAGTGCTTGAATGTTACTCTCAGTGAAATAAAGGAGTGCTGAATTTAAAAACTATACATAATAATCATTTTTAATTTTCTAAATATGAACAAAGTAGAATTATGTTGAGAAATGTGATACACAACCTTGTAGATTTAATATTTTTTATTTGATAAGTTTAAAACATAAAGTTGCCATGACCTAAATTTAAAAATAAATTATAAAAGTATATATTGAGTGCTGTTTTTAATCTCTGATTTTGAATAATTAATGTGAAATTAATTTTCTTAATGTTTTGTATGTTTGCTTAAAGTATCAAATAATACATTGTGTGACACTGACTTTAACACTTTCCAAAATACTTTTAGTGCTTATAGAAATCTTTCAGTCCAATATTCACATGTCCATTGTATCTGTGTCAGGGATATCAGATGTATCGCAAAGGAAGTATCAGTTCATACCAGTATTGGTAAAATTCTGTATCACCTCGGCAATAAAATAAAGTTAAAAAAACTGCAGAGTAGCACAATAAATGTGTACTGAGCCATAATTTTCCTCAAAGTTTAATTACAGCTTTCACTGCGTAAACGAGATTTATAAAACCGTAGCAGACGGTGTTGTTGGTTTATCATTGGTTAAGGATGTTTGTGTTTCAGGCCGTCCACCGTTTGTTTCAAGTGTAATGTGGGTTTTTATATAGTTTCAGTGTATGTCAACAACACTAGTAAAATGAGCAATTTTCTTGGCCAAGTTATTTTGTATTCACAACAATTTAAATTTGGTATTGAGAAAAGTATCAGTATCAAGTATCGTGAAAATGTTTTGGTATCGAAACTGGTATCGAGTATCAAGAAAATGTGGTATCAACGCATCCATATTATTTACAACTCTATTTATATTGGTCGAACTTACTATGATGCCATTGGGTGAGACACGAGACAAATGAAGACACAAATTACTTACTGATGATGGGCACCAGCGGTGCTTCCCAATCACTGCACTGTTGAGACTCAGGGTTTTCAGGGATGCTGTGGGTTCTGTGTGTCCGTCTCACCCGAGCGTACTTACGAAACACTCTGCAATACTAATCATCAATACTAATCTTTTTAACACTGAAAAATAGGTGCTGTGAGGATACTGTCACAACAAAGAAGAAGTTTGAAACACTGTAAGACTTACTTTTTATTTTACCGCTCATACAAATATTGTGCCAGGAATTTTACTTGTGAGACAACTCAGATGTGTCTAGCTAACTCAGTTTGGCTGCTCCCCAGCCAGCAATTACACTAGTGCATGCCTAGATGGAGGACTTCTACCATGGTGTTTGATAACACAGCCTTCACAAGGAAAGAGGTCTACAGCAGCTAGGGTTGACTGTAGGAGTTTCCTGAAGATAGGACACAGAGAATTACAAAATGAATCTGAACATGAACACGTGTGATTATTTGGTATCACTAGCGTGGACTCGTCGGGACTCTCACCTTCCAGCACGTGGTTAGTGTGGTGACGGCCTACACACACAGGCGGCTAGGATGGAAATAATATCACCGTACAAAATTACACAATAAATATGGATGAAACAAGACGGGGCATGATATGAGTAGTCACAATAAACATGCAATTGCGTGAAAGCAAGCTTAGATGGCGCCGATGCAGCTGGATAAAGTTCGTAGCGGACCACATGGTGCAGGTGAAGTTGTAAGATTTCTCCATAAATACTGCAATTATGATCAGACAAAATATTATTGCTGCTGGGAAAAATATTCCCCTGGTGATTTAAGCATTTGTAGACTTGTAACGAGCCGTACCTGACATTTAATAAAACACATATGAAATTACACAAATATACCCTGAGAGCGTATGGGTGGCACAGATACGGACTTGGCGAAATGCACGTAGCAACTATACAGAAATTACACTGAAACGCCTTTAATATTGGCGGATGACGCCTGATTCAAAGTGATGCAGGCCGCATGGCCTCTCCGACATCTTTCTCCCCTTCTCCTCGATTAAAATTCAAAAAGCAGCAAGGGTGCAAATTATTAGGTTAGGCCGAAGCATAATGTCGGGGAAATGTCTGGCTAACGTACGCAAGCAAAGGTTGACCGGTATACTAAAATGAGCTATTGAAATCTACATCAGTGTTCAAAGGTTGTAGTGCGTACATGACAGCATCTTACCTCGCCAGCTCTCCTCGACGGACTGTCCAGAGGCAGGAGATGCGTGGACCTACCCTGGCTGCCTATGGGGTTCAACACAACTGGAAATACTATGTACGCCGAGTAAAACTTTTATATTAAAATTGAAATGGCACAAAAAGAATTCAGATATTGATTTACATTTTATATTCAGATTGTAAAATTTTCTGGATTTCCTCAATGTCTTTTATGATGGCGTTCATGCCGGAATAATACTGTTCATGTTCTTCACGCAGCACGCATTTCAAATTCATAACCAAACATTTTGTAATATTATCAAACACACAAATATTAAACATTTTATAACACTGAGCCCTGAAATAAAAAAAGACATATCGCACACTTAAAACACAATATATGCTGTTATGGGAAAGTCCAATTTAAGGCCTCTTTGCGCACGTGCCACGTGGGTGGTGAACGCCGTCATGGTCTTAATGCGGCTGGCTGTTAGCCGGCATCAACTATTAAATAGTGAAGTAAAGCTAATGAGGCCGGTCTCGACTCCATGCTTCTTTTGGCATTTATTCATATTTACAACAGTAAATAGACCCTATACTAGACAATGTACATTTTTTACACATCTTACTCTAACATGGATCGATCCTCGCAACTAAATATGGCACACTGGGAGAGGGGGGTAGGATTATTAACCTTGAAAATCAATGTTCCCAACCCTGAGGTTAGTAAAACTTACCATCTCCGTGTAAAGCACTTACGTAAAATTAAAACACTACTATTTACAACAAGGACAAACGTCTCCACTCAGCAATAGGGAATAAAAAAGGCAATCTTTTCCAGGCGTCCTCTTTACAGCATGCCCCTTGAAAATATAATTTATTACTTATTCCTCTGCGAGAGTGCCCCAATTGATGCCTCAGTGGATTGTTAATCGAAAATTTACCCGTGCCGAAAATTTAAACAATACATAGATCACTTTGGCAACGTGGGGCTACGTTACCTCAATACACTTTAAGGACAATCTACACTAACTACTTGGTTCTTTCTAACCTAACTATGTACATGGACATTTATCTCTCCCAAGTATTAATATATACACTTGATACAAGACACTCTCTGGTTATTACTACATTATTTACAAGACCTACATTTCTACACTTGTTAACCTAGCTATTAATTCCTATATTTATAATTGTGACCCTACAATTCTAACCTAGGATTACACCTAACTCCTGATTAACTTATGTCTAGTACCTAACAGATGCCACATAATTGTTCTAAGGCTTGGGCCTACTGACGTCTGAGTTAATGTTGACGTGGCATGTATGCTGTCCTGTTATCAATGCTATCGTAGTGCACTTCACTGTTTTTCCTTAATTTGAAGTGTTCTCTTCCAAGGAAGTCTATTGGTGTGCACACACAGACAGTTCTCCATCGCACACGTATTGAAAGGGGTGGGTGTACATAGTGTCTTTCCCTCTTAAGTAAGCGGTGGTTAGTATTGCATATATGGACAACTACGTAACCCCTAGAAAGTGAATCACTGGCAGAGTTTTTAAAAGAAAGTGTACTCACTGTTGTGTTTATTGGTTGCAGTGTCTCTTACATTGCCCAATTTTTGAGGTCTCCCATGTTTCTTAGGTGGTTGTTGCGGTAGCACAGGCCAACGATAAGTGGATCTGAACCTCCATGGGGGTTCACGACAGTAGCCTGATGACCTAAGAACTCAATTTGCTCTCGCGGGTAGTTCTCTTCTCGCGGTGCCGGGTATGAGCGTGGCAGACTCAGTATGGACTTAGGTATGCATTGTTCATTTTCATGTATCGCGGGTGGCGCATTCCTCTGGGGGAGGCGGTCGTGTTTCAAAGTCTATTACTGGCACTGATGATGCAGGCTCTGTGTGGCTGGTAACATCTGGTGGATGTTGAGACACTTTGTTTTCCCCGATACTAATGTGTACCAGAGCAGACTCGGCCACATGAGGGGAACTATGGGAGCCATCCTCAACTCTCTCCTCGGTTTGAATCTTGGTGGTGATCGAAGGAGAGGGGCTGGCCAATACCTCAACATGGACAATCAGAGTCCTCCCCGTCGACAAAGGTCGGGAAGGCAGAAAGGGGCCTTCTTTGACTGGTAGGCCTTGGAACTGCGGTGGCAGAAATGGGCCTTGGTGGTGCAGTGGTCCAACATCCCTCGACGGTAGGCCTCCTGCAATATACAAAGATGGTGGTGACACATCTGCAGTATCGTCCTCCCGTCCATTAGAAGTTTCAGCCCTCTTTAGTGGTGGTGTCGGCAGCACAGACCTAGGAGGCAGTGGCAGGCTGGCGACGTCAAGCTCAGGTTCCTACTGGATGTCCACTACCTGCACAGAATTTGCAAAGAGCAAAACTATTGGTTCATCAGCTTCTGTTTTGGCAGTCTCGACTGGATCTGGGCTCCCAGTCCCTGGTAATGTCCGGGCTTCTTCGTCTTCGATAATCACACTAGGCACTTCCGGCCTTCAGGGCGGAGTTCTGTCGAGTGGACTCCGCTATGACACCTCAGTGCCCAATCGGCGAACTCTTCCGCCTCGCCTCACTACTGAGGTGGGTAGGTAGGTGTAGGAGTTGAGAGTGGCTGGGAGGCTTCGGAGAGATCCTGTGTCTTTATGAAGGTGAGGCTCAGGTGTGTAGTCGCTCTGGATGACATGTCTGGGCAACCGGCCCTTGGGTTCAGCTAAATTACCCCTCCTAGGGATTTTATATACAGTATATATCTGCTTTCTCCATGGTTTGTTCTGGCGTTTGGTCCAGGAGGGATGGAATATCCTCGGTCCCTTCCGGGCAAGGTCTTGCTTGCCCACGAGTGACCTTACGACTTTGCCCTTGGCTGTCCTCCATCCAATAGGTATTTGCTTATTCCCCAGTAACTGTATAAGGTCCAATTCACTTTGGCGCTAGGGTGGCGGCGAATCTATTGGAGACTTTGCTAAGGGGGTGTTTTTCAACAAAACTTTTTCTCCCAAGGCAAAAGGGAGTTTCCCTAGTCAGGGAAACGGGGAGGGGCGAGTATTTCCATTTAACGAATTCCTTCTGTAAGGACCTAGCCCGTCTTTCCCGGATGGCCGCGGTCTTAGTTATTCTCCTCAGAGTAGTGTGGGTGGTGGAAGGTCTTTCCCACTGCCAGTCGCAGGGCCATCGTAAGGTGTGTCCCAGGAACTGGCTTGGGGTTGCTTGGGTAGCCTCATTCTCTCTTCGTAGGACGGCGAACAGGATGGCAGGTAACTCATGGTCTCATTGCCAGTGGTCATCTCCCACACTGATATGGAGACACTTTTTAAGTTTCTGATTTCTTCGCTCAGTGGGATTGGCCTGGGAGCGATAGGGAGGTGCAGTCCAGTGGTCCACACCGCAATCCATATATGCGTCCTTCCAGGGTCGACTGGTGAATGGAGTACTATTGTCGGTTAAAATCACATGTGGGTACCACCAACGCGGACATACCTTGGTAGTTAATTTCCGGAGAAGGATTTTAGTCCCCTTACTAGGGAGGGGAAAAGCCTCCACCCAGCGCAAAAATTGGTCAGTTTCCACGAAGAGATACGAGTTATCACAGTTGCTCCGGGGGTACGGTCCCATTATATCTGCAGCCAGGTGTGTCCAAGCCTGAGTTGGTCACCTCCCCACAGAGGAAGGGACGGGTACGGGATGCACTTCTTTTCAGCAGCATGCCTCGCAGTTCGAGATGTACTGTCAGATATCCTTATTTTTCCCACTCCTTGTCCTGTTTTAGCTCATCTCCTGGGTGGAGAAGACATGATAAGGCATCTGGAAGGTCACTACTCTTCCCTGGGAAATGTTGGACAGTGAAATCGAACTCGGTCATGAACATTTTCCACTTACCTAATTTTGCTTTCTGGTGCTGGGATTCCTTGAGCCATTGCAGTGGTTTATTATCCGTTCTCAGGAGAAAGCATTGTCCGTCCAAAAGGTAATGGTACTTGCACATTGCCCACACTACCGCCAAGCATTCTTCCTCATTACTGTGGTACCATCTCTCTGTTTTGCTTAGTCGGACACTGGCATAATCTATGACTTACCGTCACCTCTCAGTATCTTCCTGGTATAAAATGGCCCTAAGACAGTTTGATACATGTCCGTTTGGAGTATCAGGGGTGTTCCTCCTGAGGACGGTGTAACATCGGGACTGAGGCAAAACACTTCTTGAGAGTGTCGAATACGAGTTAGTGTTTGGACGCCCATCTCACGCAGATGTCTTTGGTTAATAACTGGTGGAGGGAGACCATTGTAGAGGCAATATCAGGGATGAAATTTGGCAGCCAATTACACAGGCCCAGGAAACCATGGAGTAGTTGTGTTCCAAGGTATTTCGGCTACTAAAATGGCCCTAATGGACTTTTGTTGAAAAAGATTCCCTTCGGGTGTCACCACATGCCCTAAATATTCAATGTAAGTCTTGCCAAAGTGGCTGTTGGCAAGTTTATAGGTCAACGCGTGCACTACCAACCATTCTAGCACTAGTTGTAAGCGCACGCGATGTTTGGCACAGGACCAGGAGTAGATAATGATGTCGTATAAATTGGGGAAGCAAAATTCTCCTCTATAACCTGTCAAGACCTCGAAGGACATGAGTCGTTGAAAGATGGCCAGGGCATTCTTTAGTCTAAATGGCATCACCTTAAATTGGAGGGTCTCCCCATCAGGTGTGGTGAAGGCAGTGTATTTTCTACTTTCTGGGTGGACGGCAATTTGCCAACATTCAGATTGTAAATCAAGGGTGCTACAAATTTTTGCATCTCCGATATCTCGGAAGGTGTTATGTAAATCTAAAGAGGGTGGAGCGATGGGGTGGGTAGCATCGTTGAGGTCCTTATAGTTCACACAGAACCTCTCCCCCGTCTTTCTTTGGTACTAGTACTATGCGAGCATTATAGGGAGAACTAGAAGGCTTGACTAATCCCTGCTCTTTCATTTCATCCACTTGGTGTAGCATTTCCTGTTTCCTGCATGGCGAAATCCGGTACGGAGGGATGTAGATGGACACTTCTGTTGTTGGCCATATTTCGTGTTGGATGCTGCAAGTTTGTTGCAGTGATCCTGGAAAGGTAAAGACTAAGATGTGCTCATTTAAGATGCCATGTAGTTGGTGGAATTGGGTTGGATGAATGTCATAATGGATCTCATTTGGATCCACTTCAGGGGCCACAACGGTATCTGGGTGAACCCCTCAGTGAAATGTTACACTATTAAACTCTCCGAGATAGACTCGGTGGTTGCTATAATCCATCACACAATATTTCTGTGCCAATCAGGGTTGGCCTAAAATGACCTCTTCCTAAATGCCTGATGACACTGTGAATTTGACCGTGTGGGTTAAATAGTGGATCCTAATGATGATTGATTTTCCCATCGACCTCTAGGATCTGATTAGGTTGTGCTATATGGACTACCCAAGGCTGTGGTTTTAAGATTGCTTGATGGTCTGCCAACATAAGGTCACTTCTTATGAAATTCCCCGTTGCTACGGAGTCCAGCAGAGTAAACTGTTGACACCCACTGATGTCAATTGGTATGTGTGGGGGCTCAAAATAATTAACTTCCCTATTTTTCTAGTGTCTAGTTGGGAGACGTTAAGTGGCCGGGTTTGACCTGAGGTGGCTGCCCCACACACACCCCAGTTCTGGTGTTTCCCACCTGGGCAGGTTCCTTAAGTTGTGAGCACGGCTGGGCGCTTTGCAGGTGGGCGTTTTTTCTTTTCCTCTGCAGCGCAGCCTGTTCAGGCAGTCCTTGTTGAGGCGACAGACCAGGCAGTGCCAACAGCGGGGACGTAGCGGGCAATGAGGAGGGGGTGGGCAGTCAACCGCATGCCACTCGGGATGAGGGGGAGAGACTGTGACCTTCGAGGCGCATGGCGGGCTGTTAAGCCGCATCTGTGCTTTGTGTTTTTTTTTTCTATCTCTCTTATCCGCTCGACCTAGTCTCCACAGTCTGTGGTTTAGGAATGATAAGGAGGTTGCGATGAGAGGGGAGCAGAGTGTGTGTGATATTTTGCTCACAACTCACTTTGCGTCAAAAAACTGCAACACAACACTCCCACCACTGAAGTGGAAGGAGGCCAGTTGGCTAACGCAAAACAAAGGATTGATATACGCTGGTGCGAAGCGAGGGTCAGGGTGTTTTCCACGACAGCGGTCGAAGACGTCGGAAGGAGCTTCCACGTCGGGATGTCGGGCAACGAGGAGCTCGCTGCCTTGGGTGTGTCGCACATAGTGATCCGAATGAGCCAGATACAGCCTCTGGCCTCAAGATTCAGGTGGGGACTGTCCTTATTAGCTTGAGTCAAGAAGGCGTAATTGCTAGCCGATTAAATATAAATTTAATATAATTTAGTAGCACCCCGCGTCAATTAAGTCACACACTTAATTGGAATATTGTACCTAAATTATTGTGTTACAACATGGATTAAATCAGTGTATTTTACGACTTGCCTACCACTTAATATTAGCGTAGTTGGAACACCCCAAAACTATATGTATGGTGCATTGTGGAGCACAATAGCAACCATTTCATCTGGTGGAGGCAACAGACAGACCCATCCTCTCGTGTGCCAAGCGCCCATACTGAATTAAAATTACCCACCACTATAATAATAATAGACGGATCCGTCTGTTGTATATTATAAATTGCATATTGGAGTAGCTCAAATAATTTCATGGAAGCTTGGTTACATTTCAACATTTATTTGCTGCCTTGCAGAGGCGGTATAACAGCCATCCACCCTCCTTAATTGAATTACTACCCCACCCATCCATGCTTAGTAAGGTATTATAAAATTAACATTTTAATTCAAGCCCATTTCAATGTTGTTCAAATCCTACTAAGAATTATAAGTCATGTAATTTTCACTCGTATGTTATTTTATTTAGTATTAGAATTCAATACTATTGAGTTACAGGGTGATGGTTTATACAGGCAATGAGTTGACTTCTCGTTCCGGTCAATTGTAGGGTTATATAAGTACAGAGCTTGGTATGAACCACGAGTACGTTGTAGAGTGAATATATCTGGCACAGTATTTCCTTCGAATCAGAAAACCAGAGTGCTGCTCTTAGTGATTTCCTTAAAGTGTTTGTGTGACAGTAAGTCGAAATACCGTGAAGAGTGCTATTAGAATAAATTCATTGAATAGCTACATTATTTAAGTTTACATATGAGTTAATTTTATAGGATGTTGGCAAGTCACAACACTTGTCTTTCATATAATCAGAAATGGGGTCATTAGCAAATTGTATAAGGAAATCAGGAAATATTCTTACATTAGAATTACGGTAAGACGAACAGTTCAAAGCCAGAGGTACGTGACCCAGTTGGCGCATGCACAACAATGCACGATGAGCATAATACCACCTCTGCTCTTTCCCCATTCCGCTCCCAGTGCTTTTTCTACGTCAATGCGTTCACAGAAAACGAGGGGAACACAGGAAACCTCCCCCCTCCCTGCGTATGGTGCAGATTCACAGAGCCCATGAATTAAAATTAAGAATGGACATGGTAGTAGTTTGACTGTTGTTGGACGCCACAAGGTGTTTAGTATTGTGAACTCCCTGAAGTCTGGGACGAGGTATACTTAACCCGTTCAGTGGAACATAGTGAGCTAAAGTTGGACTCGGCCAACTGGACCTTATGTGCGTCTAGCAAATACAAAAACATTAGCAAAGACTATGAACAGTTACTTCCCTGATTAAATGTCAAAATCACTTGAATCGTCTTAACAAGGGTGTGAGTACTTCGAACATGCAAAGGAGAGAGTCGCTGGCCTGTCCGTAATGGCCAAGGCTTAACTATTTGCCAAACACTCAACGTTGACATCAGAACATTTGGAATGCTTGGTTCAAATATGGTGACCAGCATGGATATGAGTACTGAGAATGTTTTAAAGAGGGGGCAAGGCTGGCCTGTCCGAACAGCCTAGTCGAAACTATTGCTGTTAAGGCTTCACATTGGGCGCCAAAACATTTGAAGCGTTTTAAGACACCTAGTACAGTAGGTGCCATCGGCAGAACTATAAAAGTTGATGGGTTGATATGAGAGGTTTCGAACCTCGATATCCAGGGAAGGAATATCATGAGAACTTTAGATTAACATATCTGAAGCACAAAACAAGCCCTGATGATGACACAAGAACACTCACAAGCCTTCAGATAGCTCTGGTATGGGGTGGGTTCCCCACGTTGAAAGAATATGGTTTCAGCTTGTGATCTTTGCGAGTACTCAGCCTTGGCGGAAGCTTGGGGATTGTAACCCCTAACAAGAGTTTAATATTCTAAGTTCTGTGGTATGTGGTGCGTGCTCATGTAAGGGAGGTGGCCTTCAAATGAAGCGAAGCCAGGATCATGGTGAACATACCCTAGGAGGGCCTACTCACGCATCTGCAAGACGCCTGTATACAGCGTGGGCCGGGTTGGTTTGCATGTACGCACGAAGTCAGGGATTTCAGGCATAATCACTCTCTGTCGGTTTACCTGCTGTTCGCGAGGCTGCGGCACCCTCTGCTCCTCCGGTTGGCTCTGCAGGGTGGCGAGTCGCTCAAAAGCTGCCGGCACTGGCTACGGCGGAGTGGTGCTGGTGCTGCTTGTAGACTCCTGGGGTAGGCATGGGGGAATAATAGTGTAGGATACGAGCAAGAGTTGAGAGTCAGGTCCCAGGACATCAAGGTTGAAATGTACTATGAGTAGATGCTCTAGTGGTACCCTACCTGCTAATCTGGCAAGTGGTTCAAAGAGTGGATTGTCCTTGACGTTTCCCTGTACTGGTGTTTGGGTAATCATTAATTATAACTCAGCGTTGTGTACGAGGCACAAAGTTGAATTAATTACTGACAAGAAAATAAAATACAACTACGTAAGGCAAAGCCGGGTATAGTGGCGGTCCTATAGTGTACTTCTAGAAATACGGTTTGTCCAGGGTGACCCACCATACAGCTCCAATCCAGCTGTTCTCTAGCCAAGACGGAACTATATAGCAAGATCCCTGCGTAAACAATCACTGTCCCCTAGGTGATGTGTGTTCCTAGTGCTTTGGGCTCTGCAGAAATTGGTTTATTAACACACCTCGAGGTTGCCTCTTAAAATGTGTGTACACTGCCTTTTTGGCGAATACGCATTAGCCGGCTTTACCTCACGTGAAGGAAAGTTAGTCCCAAATTAAAATAGGAATAATTAATTAAAGATTCAATCCAATCAATAATAAATCTTACAGATCTAATCAAAGTGCTCTTAAAATAATAAGAAGGAAACAATTAAGTTGGTAGAAAATATAACACATTTTATTGATACATAGATAAATATAATACAATTATTTAACAAACATCGAGTCACACTCTCCTGGCATAGAATAATAATAATTTACATTTGTCATGCGAAAGTTCCAAAGTGTTAAAGCCAGGTGGAGGCAACCTGGACAACAAGGTAATATTTTGTGATGAATGGTAATAGTTAATTGCAAATAACCCAAATAAATTAATTTCCCTAAATAAATTAAATGGGGTTTGTCCGAAAGGGACATAAGATGTGAAACAACAACAGGGTGTTCTTCACCCAAGTGGTGAAGATGTGGCCGGGCTAGGGCCTTAGGGTTGTCCTGAGGGTACGTCATCGCCGTAATCTTCAATACCTGGTGGTATAGAGGAAGGAAGAAGTGGAGGAATGTACTGGGACAATGTCAGCTGTATCCTCTGGTAGCCGATGACAACTCCAGGAGTTGCTGGAGAAGGCCAAAGAGGTGGAAGGCCTCTAGATTGTGGCGGCCCTCCGAGGTCACTGGAGGCAGCCAAAGAGGTTGAAGGCCCTCTGGTAGATGTTGGTCCTCTGAACTGGACGTCATCGTCGTTGGCCACTGGTCTTCCGGATCACCGGCGCGGGTGAGGGACTCTGCCCAGTGCTAACACCAGTGACTTACACAGCCAGAAGATGAAGCAGAAATCACTTCTGACGCCTAGACTGGGATGCCTTTTATACTAATTTTCCCCTTTGTAGGTGATCAGAGGGGTGCGGGGGAATTTGCCCCGCCTCTCGGGGGTGGAGCTCATGCTGTTGCACGTAGGTCCCTGGATCCTTATCAGGAGCGGAACTAAGCACGAGGCGTTGACACATCTTGCCCTTATGCTCTTGTGGAGGCAATGACTTTCTGCTGGGTGACTCACTTCCCTACAGTGGTGCAAGGTTTGAATTTTGTGCTGTTCTAGGGGGAGCAGCAAAGTGGAAACTGGTTGTTTCAGTGGAGAGGGGAATTTACATGCTGGCTTCTTGTAGTGTTTAGATGAAGGTACAAGCAAAGAGCACGTGGTTAGAGTTATTGTTGAGGCTCTGTCAACTTTGAATGGACCACTTGTTTTGCCGCCATTACCGGGATTTCTTGGAGGTGACTTACACCTATGGTTAGTGCAACTTTAAATGGGGCAAAGTCATTCATATACAATGTGCTTCTTCTAAGAGTGGAATGCGACAAGCGCCAGCCATCTAGAAGTGCAATATTTTTCTGAAGTTTAGAAAATAAACATTGACAAAATTTACCAGTAATTCACCAGTAAACTAATTAGAATGCCTAGTTACATTTTGTAAAGAGAGTGGCTAACATAGCAAAACTCTAATTTTTTAATTTTTTTTATTTATTCACACATTTCATGCACAGCATCAGTTTTCGGTTATTGCTAAAAAATATTTATTTCCATAGTTTTTTAGTAAAAAAAAAAAAACATTACTTTCCATGAAAATAAATAGAACAGAAATTTGCACAATTTGTGCTGGGTAGTCATAGCATGTCACACATTAACATATAAAAAAAATGGTATGTTTTCCATTTATACTAAACACACAAATAAACCCAGTTAATAGTAAAGAATACATATAACTCAGGCAAATAGCATTTTCTTGATGATCGTATTCAACTAAAACATGCACAACTAATACAAGACTCATACACACACAAAAACCCTCTTCCACAACAAAGTGGCATAAAATGGTTCTTGTACGTACTCCCTAACTTACCATAATTAAAAACCAACTCATTCACATTACAAAATAAGCTTTCCTCGATGGCATCCAGACTAAAAGCAATCCACCAGCTACTTATAACTACAGTAGTCATCAAGGTGAATGGCTAACCTCAAGGGATGCCTGTGTACCAGACAGATCCTCTGTATTGTCGAGCTCCTGGCGGATTGTCTCGTGGGGTGGTAGGCCCATGGGGTACACGATCATCACAGCTCCTTGCAGGATGTCCAGTGCTGACTGCACCATCCTCTGGGTCAGGCTTACCTCAGCCTGCACTTGTTTCTGTCCCAAACCATGTCAGTCTTGTGAGTGTGATGATAGTGAGAGACAGGGAACTTAAGAATTAAACACACCCTGGACAGTTATGACTGGGAGAACTGAGTGATTGGCAGCAGTAAACCACATGTGTAGGTACAAAGAACTATTACAAATGAATGTACATGGCGTACACAAATGTGTTTAAAAGTTTAAATGTATTATTAGAAGTTAGAATTTTGAATTTTCGGTATTTTATAAACTTCAATGTGCAGAAAAAAAAATTTGTTAAATGCACTGCTAGCACTTTAGTTGCTATGTGATGTATGAAAACATTAATAAATATAATAATACAGTTGACAGTTTTGGTTATTCATTTTGTCGCTTTCCAACTGAGCATTTATTAGGTACGTACATTATGAAAATCACGTGAGTGACAAATGGATAAACTCTGGGGGAAACTTTATTACATGAGGTATTATCTCAAGCAATGAAATACTATAATAAGTTCCCAGCTGAAGTGATTATTATATCGGAAGAAAAATAGCTCTGTCAGGGAACAGATCCACATAAATCTAAATCATGACCACCACAAACAACACAATAGTATAAAAAGTCAGTTGGAGGGCCATACCATAATATGATGGTCACTTTGGTATTTTACAAACAACTAACAAAAATCTTAATTTACCCTATCACTGCTGTATTCAACTTAGAAAACATTCAATAAAATTTTCTATTTAGACCACACACCCACAAAAAGTACACCATAAATACTAACAAAACTACATAATTAAAGAGCTTAACGAGTTCATTTAAGACAACTTCAAATTCTGAATCTTAAAAAATGAGGTAAAAACCTAGTTTTGGGTTCAGCAAGTAAGACAGTAAAATTACCTTGGATACAATAGACTTGGCTTCAGCAACTGTCTTTGCAATGACGTCTCTCATTTTCTCATTGGGTTGCCGCCCGTTTCTGCGGCCCATGGGGTCTCTGTTGAAGGTCCACCCACCACTGGGGAGACACGTTTCCCCCCACTCGTCCACCAGCTTCAAGTCGTGCACCTGATCATCTGTCAGTCCCATCATGTTGGGCGGCAGCAAGGTGCCATACTTGGCCAGCTCTTCCATCTCTGCACACATGAGGCTCATGACAGCAATGAGCATGATGTTTGTACTGCGTGCCACATATCCCAAAGCCTGGACGACCGTTACAAACAAAATTAATATCTAACACTATCTCTTGGAGAGGTTACAGAGGAGGTTACCTGAGAACACATCGTGGACTTCTTCCAACCAATACAAAAATATTAACTACTTAAGTTCAGCACTGCGATAGTAAATCAGTTTTCAAAGTTTAAAGTATCTATGAAATAATCGTCATAGTGTTGTGCTGGAACACAAATAAATTATAAATGAGCAAACAGATTTAACACTTTTATTTGGCCAATTAATATTTATAATGACTGACAGAACCCAAAAATGGGGTTACAAAACCTTAGGCAATATTTAAAGCTGATAATCACAAACATTTCCAGACTCCAAATTTATACAATGATTAAAAGTTAAACAAAACATATTATGAAAAGTACAATAATTCAATGAATTGCTCAGTAAAATAGAGATCAATTAAAATATGATAGGCAAACTAACCAACCGAATACTATGATTAAGAACAATTAAAATTTGCAAACACAATCATGCTAACTAGAATAGTAAATATGAGTAATTAGAAAAAGGAGGGTAACCTTATAAGCCCGGCAAAGCCTCCTGTAATAAAAAAAATTCACTTTAAAACTTTTAATAAAAAATTAGTTAAAATATTAACTATTGGTAGAGGCAGTCAAATGACCTGTCAAGGCTCCAGTGATTAAAATGGTAATGAACAAGCACATTTAGAAAATTAATTAAGTCCAACATGTGAGTCATGGATGCAAAGCATAATGAAAAAGTGTAATCATTCTTGGGCAGCAAACACGACGAGACACTACACGTTAACAAACTGGAAGCACACAGCAAAGCTAGGGTTTTAGTTAAACTGAAACCAAATTTGTGTTGGTGATTGAAACCACAATTCAGAAAAAACACTAACTTACCGCATGCCCAAGATGACACACCTACACCACACAACTATTAAAAACATTAAAAATGGACCAGCTAATATACTGCTTGCAGCCTACGACTGACCGTTTTGTATTGCTCAATCATGATGGCCACTCAGGCGACTGTAAAAAAATTACGGTGCCACATTACAGCAGGCGTCCTAGGAACGACAAACTGACAATTTTAAAGCACGTTGCAGCTCCTCTGAGACTTGTGCAGGTGACGACCAGACGTAGAATAGGTTGCACAAAGTGTGCAACTGCCCCAATAACAAAAAAGTGATGCACAAGAGGGGAAATCAGGGGGAGAACAGGGGAAGAAATATGAGGGGAGCCAAGCCGGGCAAAGAGCAAGCCACAACACAGAGTCGAAAAAGATGAAGATGTCTGGCAGGACAAGCACTAGCGTTGCAACCCCCACCCCAAAACCTGTGCTCTGGTGACCAGTCCCTGAAAACCTTAACTAAACAAATCCAAACAGTACACAAATACAAAAGATTGACGACTTGTAGACAGAGAAGTAAAGATAGAAGAGTAGTAGAAAAGTTAAGAAATAGGATAGACTTCCAAGTTACACACAGAATATCACCTAGAACAGTTCAGCAACAATTCACAAAACATTTTGAGTGATCAGCTCCTTCTTGAAGTTGTAGTTGAGGATGTAGTCCCCGGGGACAGTGGGCAGCCAGGTGGAAAACCACTCAGTACCTTCAGAGCAGTCTCTTCAAGGTACAGTAGGATGGCAACCCCACGGGGGATTGCGGATGGAGGAACCAGGTAAACCTCTACCTCTTCCAGCAGATGACTCGCACCACATCTCAGCTGCACGACAGTGGCAACTCTTGGTGGGCTCAGCAAACTAAAGAAACCAAACTACACGTACAAACATGATCACCAAACAATTAATTACGTTGCAAATTGGGTTTTAGCTGAGACACAAGTTCTTTTCTAAACAACCGGTTTGAGAAGGGCTATGTTAAGTAATGGATGACTAAGTGGACAACCAAGGAATGGGAGTGAGGGTGGAACTCCCGTGGAATCATGTAAGACACTGCTGAAACCCATATTTATGAAATCCAAATCCTAATCCCACAAGGTGTGATCCTGGTTATAAAAAAATAGTTAAACATGTTTTTAGATTCTTGTTGAATCTTTCTACCTGATTACCCTTCGTATAGTATGGACAAAGTAAAATGCTTGATAGCCCAGAGAAAAACACATGTTCTTAAAAACATTGGAGGTGAAATACTTGGCATTATCAGTAACTATCTCAACAGGACCATTAAACACATTCCACGCCTGATCTGTGAGTGCTTTAACAATAGATGACACTTTATGTTTCGCAATGGTAATAAAATAACAAATTTAGTAAAGGTATACCACAGGATTAAAATACATAGGTTACCATTTTTTGGATCTAACTAAAGGACCAAAAATATCAAAATGAACCATGCTCCAAGGAACCTGGGGTATCTGCTTACCCTTTTGACACAGATCACACGAACGCACAGAAATGTTGCCCCTGAGACTAGGCCAGGCAAAATGTACAGCAATTTTATTGAAAGTCTTGCTGAAACCTAGATGTCCGCTAACACGGAATCATGAAAGTAGGACAACACCATAGGTCTCAGTGACTCAGGTATAATGATCTTATGAACATGTCAACTTTTACCGGTGAAATACAGAATACCATTATTTAACACATAAGCAAGTAGGAAAATCCTGTATAATGTTGAGGGATACCTCAGGAGCTGCCATCTCATGCATTTTAAAATCTGCCGGATCATGCATTCTAGATAAGGCATCAGCCACCTGGCTTTTGGAACCTTGAACATGATGAACCTTGAAACAGAAATGAGACAGACGTAACACCCAGCAACTAAGATTACCAAACTGTTGAGGATGATTGAGGACTCAACTCAAAGACTGATTGTTAGTGTAAAGATTGCATTCGTCGTGCTCAATATACAATGCAAGTTTCTCAGGCCCAAAAATGTATGCTAGGGTTTCCTTCTCATAGATTCCCAGCCTTCGTTCCTTTTCAGTAAGACTGCAAATAGCGAAGACCACAGGCGACAAACCCAACTCTGTCCACTAGCTTAGGACAGAGCCTAAAGCTAGGGACAAGGCATCAACCTGGAACAACAAATCGGTGCGAGAAATCTGGAAGACGGAGCACTGGAGGAGAAACTAGCTTTTCAAGGCGGGAGAAGGCAGACTCCAGCTCTTGACCCCAATGAAATTCTACTCCCTTCTTTTTCAAGGAATTCAAGGGTGCTGCCAGTTCTGAAAAACGATCAATGAAACGGGAGTAATAACCTAATTAATATTGCTAAAAACTTCTGCACTCCCTTCAAGATCTTAGATTGAGGGAAATTTAATGTAGAGGCCACACAGTCAGGATCAATAATCAAACAACTCTCACATAGCAAATATCCTAGAAATTTCACCTTGTTTGATCCCAAGGTGACTATGTCTGGATTTACTGTCGAACCAACTTCTCACATTTTGAGGAACACCCGACACAAATGGGACAAATAAGACATGAGTTCATCACTGTAAACAATATCATCGATGTAGTTGAAAAATAATTTGAATTTAAATTCAGAGAGAATATGATCTAACACTTGCGACAAGGCTTGGCTACCGAAATTGGAACCCATAGGAATGCACGTGAACTCATATTGGCTCCAGGTGCACTAAAAGCAGTATACTTCCTACATGAGGGATCCAGTAAACATTAGTGAAAGTTATTACTGAAATCTAGAACTGAAAACACACTGGCTTTACCCAAGTGCTAAAGGGTGCAATCAATTGTAAGCAATGGAAAAAAAATCTTTATGAATGTTTTGTTTACCAGGGAATGGTTAACCATCAAACGATACTTGTCACTTTCCTTTTTACACAGCAAAAATCCCGTGAACAATAATCTGACTTGGAAGGAACAGTTACGCTAGATTCTAACAGTTTATTTATAATTTCCCGGAAGGCTTGGAGCATAGGAGTGGGAAATTTAAAATGGCAGTCATGCACCGGAATATTATCTGTCAACAAGAACTTAAATCAGTGGCAGAACTAATGCCATCCAGTGAAGGAGAGAACACATACGGAATTGTGTCACATGCAAGCCAATCCTAATGCTCAGGGAAAACCCAAAAGACAAATAAAATTTGTCAAGGTTAACTGATGCCCTAGGCTTTATCAGAAATTCAAGACCTGATATCATGTCAAGTGAAAGGTGAGAAAAAAAACCAAAATGTAAACGTCCCTGAGAACCTACCCATCTTAAAATGTAGGTTCACAACTACATTACTCCTAACGAAGTCTCCATCAGCGAGACACAAACGTTTCTCTGACATACATAAGCATGCCCTTTCGAAATAATCTCGGAATCCAAGAGTTTTTTCAAAAAAGAATTACTCAAAACAAAATGGGTAGCCCCAATATCAACCAAGGTGGAAAAATTTTTATTCCCACAGGTGACCATTCAATTCCTAATAGTGCACGGGATTTTATCTCTAACCCGACTGGAAGACCTATGCAGATTTCCAGTCACTTTTCGTTTTCCGTCCAATGAGAGGATCTACGCAAATGTCCAAGATTGCCGCAATGAAAACATTTTCTCTCATGACATTGTAAGCCTCCTGTATTGACAATTCCTAGCTACTTGGCCAAACAACACGGAGTTGCAGTCACGACCAACTCATATGGTAGGTGGAAAACGTGCACGGAATTCACTAGAATCCACAAGGCAACATTGCACCTATACAGGAAGATGGTGTAACTCACATAAATTACATGGAACAGAAACGATGATAGTGAAATGCACAAATGGAATATACAAATTCATACATAGGCTCACCTGGCCTTTGAAATTTAAAGATAAAGTCACGTTCACATTGACGCTTAACACACAGGTGGAACAAAGCATGGATCACCCGGCATTTAAAGCCCACAAAAGTACCACCTCCTAATGACATAATTTCTTCACGAAGTAATTGTAGAATAAATCCTTCACATTTAATCAAAACTGCTATTAAAAGACTATCCTTACAACTCAAACACAGACTACCTATTTCACTCACAGCTATGAAGAAATACAAATAAATAACAGGTTCTAAGGATGTGAAAGGAGATAGGTTCTGTAAGGACACAGAAAATAATTGATCTAATTTTGGCAGGCAGTTGGTGACACTCACAGGGACCCCTTAGAGGGTTGCGCCATCAGAACATGTTTTCGTCAACAGTCAACCGCAGTTCGGCGAAGCTCAGCTAAGGTCATCGCTTCATCCACGTCATACTCAAAGTCACACAAAAAACTTAGAAGTTAATCCTTTTTCAAGGCGTAGATGAATGCAACAAATACAAAATGCAGATAAGAGAAAATAATTTAGCAGAGTTCCCGCATATTTTATTTGTGCAGGAGCACAAATAAATTGTAAACAAGCAAATAGATTTAATGATAGTATTTAGGCAAATAATATTTATAATGACTGACGGCACATCAAAAAAGGGGTTACAAAACCTTTGGCAATATTTGAAGCTGATAATAACAAACATTTCCGGACTCCAAATTCATACAAAAATTAAACAAAATATATTACAACATGTACGATAATTCAATATTGCTCAGTAAAATAGAGATCATTTTAAAACATATGAAAATTACCAACAGAACACAATGATTGAGAACAATTAAAATTTGCAAATACAATTACGCTAACTAGAATAGTAAATATCAGTAATTAGAAAAAAGGAGGGCAGCCTTATAAGCATAGTAAAGCCTCCTTTATAAAAAAAATACACTTTAAAATCTCAAAAAAAAAATTAGTTAAAATATGAAGTATTGGTAGAGGCAGTCAAATTACCGTCAAAGCCCCAGCAATTAAAATGGTAAATAACAAGCATAATGAAAAAGTTGACTGATTCTTGGGCAGCGAACAAGATAAGACAATAGATGTTAAAAAAACTGGAAGGACGCACACAGCAAAACTAGCTTTAGTAAAACTGAAACCAAATTTGGGCTGGCAACCAAAACCACAATTTAGAGAAAAACACTAACTTACTGCATGCCCAAGACGACACATCTATGCCACACAACTATTAAAAAAATGAACCAACTAACACACTGCTTGCAGGCCATGACTCGCGTTATGTATTACTCAATCATGATGGCCAGTTAGGCGACAGTAAAAAATGAACGGTGCCTTATCAAAGCTGACTTTCTAAGGATGACAAATTGACAATTTTAAAACATGTTGCAGCTCCTCTGGGAGTTGTGCAGGCGACGACCGAGTGTAGAATAGCTGGAGCACAAGGTGTGCAACCACTTACATAAACTGCCTCAATAACAAAAAAGGGACACACAAGAGGAGGAGAAATCAAGGGAGGCAGAACAGGGGAGGAAATAGGAGGGAAGCCAAGCTGAACAGAGCAAAGAGTAAGTCACTGTGCAGAGTTGAAAATAATGAACACGTCTGGCACGAGCGCTAGCACGCAGTGTTAATAGTGAAAGCATAGACAAAAATTGTATATTTTCATCAACAGTAGAGGGGCTGCAGTGGCTGAGTAATTAGCCTGCTCGCCTTTTACCAAGGCGAACTGGGTTCAATCCTCGGCCGGGTCACTCCCGGATATTCGCATGTAGGTGCAATGGTGACGCTGCCACCGTCGGCATTTATCAATTCATAAATAGACTTTTTTCATCAAAGTGGTATTCTCGGTGGTGACTCATCTCCCTTCCCTCCTGCCCTCAATTACCCCTCCTCATTCCACTCCTAGACCATCATAGAATGTTCTTGTCGAGGGGTATGTTAATATAAGGGCTTGCATGCTCGTGCCCCCTCCTATTCCTGCGCCATTCCTACGCTCACCCAAGTAGAAGCTATGCCTGTACCATGCCTGAGAAGAGTTGATAATCGCTAATTAATTTTGCACAATGCAATTTGTGTTAACATGTTAGATTGCAGTCCTTTCGGAGGCAATGTATTACGTCCTGTTAAATATGTTTTGCGGTTGGGTAGACTGCAAGAAATAATTGTGAACGGGAGTCGTGGGTGCTATTTCATGAATATCAAGGTTAGATGGATTGTTATTAATAGTACTGTGGCATAGTTTGTGTTGTTTGTGAGGCATGCAGTAAGATAGTATTTTTCAAAAATTGTGTTTAGACCATCCTTCCAAATTTACTTTTATGTTAACTAAATGCTGACGCGTGCTCCTATTTGTGGATAAGTGGTTAGGGCGCTGACTGCCCTCTCAGACCTTACGAGGTGGAGGGGAGTAATTTGGAGCGTTGAGCTATCCCTTCCAGGTCACCTTACTCTCCGCACAACAAGGGAAGTCAATAATCGGGATGCCAGATGTCCCAATAAAGGTAAATGAGCTCAATCGGTTACGAGATATGAGTGATTGTGTGGATGAGAGATCTGGCTTACACTGACAGGATTGATCCGCCGCAGCCTCATGGGTTGTCAAGCGGGGACAAAGTTGGCTAAGGACTGTTCCAGCTGCGTGCGGGGAACTGCCTTGGGAGGGATTCAAACCCTAATCATCCTTCCAGAAGCCAACCTTGTTGTACAGAAGTTGGGGAGTACTTCTGTTCTCCGGTGCCAAACCCGAAGTATCCTGCCAGAGTTTAGTCCCACAATGCTTGATCGGCTAGAAGGGCTCTGTGTGTCTGTATTCGAGTTTTATGCCTGTATAAGGGTTGGCTGAACGGAGGTTTCCTCGGAGTCGGATTCTTCGTCTGGTTCACACCAACCTAATAAGTGTTTTAACAGGGTTTGATGGTCAGGGGGTGATATTATATTGTAATCAATAGGGTCGTTCTCGGATTCACTAGTGACCAGTGTACTTGGATTGGAGGTATTAATTGGCTGATTTAAGAATGCTTGTTGCAATAAGGCACACCTCTCGCGTCGCCTCTGACGGCTTCCAGTACCACCGTGCTGTTTGCTCATTGAGTAGTGAAAAATATCAAATAAAATTAAGGTTGTCAACAGGGGTTGCATACGAGCAGTCCTGGGTGGGGCGAAATTTGCAGTCACTCCCGCAGACCTGCTGTTCACAAGGGCAACCTAAGTAACTAAACCTTGCGCCTTGTATCGGTGGCGGGTGCACTGGAATCTCAGGTGTTAGGTCCTTTGTCAGGCCCTGTCTCCTGAGGGATACAGCACACTACACGGCCAGATAAAAATGTGTAGTTAGTTAGAATTAACTGCACACTGAATGAATATACAACACTGAATTAAATACTGAGTTAATAAAGCAATAAAAATGACACAGGATCTAAAATTAAAATTACGGTACTCGACACACAAAGGGGTTAAGTTTGTAACTTAATATTGCATTATGTTTATAAATTACACCGTAGCAAGACCCGGCTAATGAAAAACACTCTAAAAGCTACGTAAAGAAATGTTATTAAAACTCGGTAAAATATGTAGGTCTCAATCAACATGCGAAGGCAAGCCTGGGAAAATTTAAAAAATAAGAAATTAATTTCCTACAAAAATTCCTGATTAATTAATTAAACAAATGTATAAATGTATATACACAATTTACAGCATGAACATAACAAGGAAGCTCTATCCAGGGGGACGTAAATCGCGCAACGATCTGTTACCACGGAAGTCAAGGGAAGTTGACTGAGGTAAAGGTTACTGGGTACAGGTGTTGGCTTTACCAAACGTGGAGAGCTGTCCCTGGGCGGTCAGCTGAAGGAAGCCTTGTCCAAGCTGGGGCTGGAATGCTGGTGGCTTTCTGCAAGCTGCTGGCGGGAGGTAGTGGTTCGAGCTCTGCATCGGGCTGCTGAAGCGAAGGAGGTTGAACCCTGGGCAGGCTGCAGAGAGGAGAGATTCTTCCGCCAGACGGTAGGAAAGTTCCCGAACCTTACGACCTACGAGCTTCGGCATCTCTGCTGGACCACGGGGCTGTACTTCTATTTATACGAAAATTGCCCTGTGTCTGCGATTCTCAGGGGACGAGAAAAAGGGGAGGGGGGTGTAGTCTTCCAACACAGGGGCTGGTTTATCTGCTGCGGGAGCACCGCTCAATTTCTTATCTCCCCTGGTGGAGGTGATAACATTTTCATGCACCCCGGACTGAGGCAGGCGAGCCGTGACATCAGGAGGTCACAGGGGTAGTATAATTTAAATAAATAATATTATTTCTTCGTCTATGTTGCTCTAGCACATTCCTTTTTGATTGGATGTGGAAGAACATAAATTCAGACGTGAAGTTCAATTACATGAGTGACTAGCCAAAGCATGGAGTGATTTTAATAATATTATTTCCAAGTCTCAGCGGCCAATGAATTTGAATTCGCCCCACACTTGGTGTGCTCATATGGGGTGAAGCTGGCCGAAGAGTGCACATCTCGGTAGCGCAGCATGTCAACATGCGTCAATGCTTAGATACTGTGTTTTTTCACCTTTTAACATGTTTGAGTAAGTTTTATCTGCAGCCCCATTTGGCTGATCTAGTCTAGTATGAAACATTTTGCATCCACGACTCATGCATGGGAATTAGCATCTTTTTTCAATTGTGTTGTCATTTATTTTAGATATGTAGTGCTTTGGTACGGTTGCTGGCCAAATTGCACTATAATTGTAATACCTTTAAATAAATTTTTTTTATACGATTTACCAGGAGGAAGGCTTTACAGGTCTGCACTAGACTTGCCCTTCCTCACTTAACACATACCTTGCTAAGCCTTTTGAAAAGACAGTCAATATTATTTTTCTACGTAATTATTTACTATCAATATTCTAGTCACATATAAATGTTATCTTGTTAAACAAGAAAGTAATTTTTTATCATATATGCATCATTGCAAGTTTATGTTTAAGTGTACCTTTCAAGGCATTCTGTGTTTTATGTAATTAAAGGAAACCGACTATATTTGTTTAGGTAAGCTTCACGTCTGAAGCAGTTTGTTTTAATGTAAGCCAATTTTAATGTAAGACAATTGTCATTGGATATGAAAAGAGCTTTTTATAAACATTTGAATGAGCTTTGCACCCTACTATTATTTTGCATACTTACTGGAATGAGAATGTATAATGATTTTATTAATTTGTAAAAGATTTTGATGGTCTGTGAGCTGACTTGTGGCATAATGTGTAATGAAATCAGAAAAAACAAATACATGTATTAAACCAATTCTTTGTCAAATTTATTTGAGATAGTGCTGTATGTCACAAATAAATAACTGTGCTACTCTGCTGGTCTCTTGCTCATATCTCTGTTTTGGTTTTTTTTATGTCATGTACAAGGTCACTTTTATTTATTCACTCAAGAAGGAGGAGCTCCTTTCTTTCTACAAGACCTAAAGGTTCCCGTCGACGAGTGTTTGAAGCTGGCCAAGCATCATCGCATTGCTGTGCATCTATTTTGAAGGAAAAGTTATCCTCTGCACCAGCTGTCCACCTGCAGAATTTCTCCAAACAATTTGTCATACAGGTAGATGCTTCATCGCAGGCACTGGATGCAGTCCTAAGCCAGTGTACGAATCTAGGATTGGCACCCGTAGCACTCGCCAGCTGCAGTTTATCTTAAGGATGAGCGGAAGCTCGGAATTTATGTGAAAGAGACCTTACCCTGTATTTTTGGATTAGAAAAATTTGCCTAATATATAGAACATGATGAGTGCGATCTGTACACAGGCTAGGCCTTGAGCTTGGCACTTAATCATCCACAACAGTTAGGAAAATTGGGCCATTGGGGGTCTTGCGCCTTTCACGATTTTGTTTGAAAGTGCACCACGTCCACGACACCGAGAATCAGGTGGCCAATGCATTGTCTCAAATGCATGACCCAGACAACTTTGAAATGAGTGAAGTGATTGCCCCCAAGGCGTCTCTAAATATCATTCAGGGATTTCCTGAATTTTTTGTAAAGTTGCGACAGACCCAGGCTGATGATGTTTTCTGCTCTCAAGTTCTTGGTGATGTGAATAAGGGTTTTGTGCTTCCCTATGTTTTGGAGAAAGATATCGTGTATTTTACTGGTGGCAGTGGGTGTGCCCATAAAATTGTTGTGCCGGTATATCAGAGGCCCATGGTGTTAGCCTATTTTCACGATTCTGTGTTCGGCGGACACTTGGGTGTCAGCATAACTTTGAATAAGATTGCTACCTATTTTGCCTGGCCCATACTTAAAGGTGACGTTTCAGATATGTGCACTCTTGTGATTCTTGTCAGAAATGCAAGCAGGTGCGACATGCTAACGTTGAGCAAGCTGTTGCGCAAATTTCTCAGGCACTATCCGTCTTGACGTATTTGGTCCCTTAGTTCATCCTAAACAGGGAAACATTTGTATTGTTATATTGCTAGATACCTTTTCTAGATTTGTGATATTGCTACCACTGAGAAGCATGAAAGCCTCCACAGTGGTTAAGGTTTGGAAAGTGTTTAATGAACCCGTGCAATTGTAATTGACAAATGCTAATTATTTTACTTCTAATGTGTTTAAGGATATGTGTTTCCATTGGGCAATAAAGCAATTCACCTGTCCGTATTACCCAAAGGGCAACCAGGTTGAGAGATTCAATCAAAATCTGAAGGTGTGTCTTACCATCTTCTATAATGGTGACCACACCTTATGGGATGAAGACTTCGATTTCATTAATATGGCTTTTAATTGTGTCTTGCACGACTCTACAGGAGATCCACCTTCTCTCCCATTCCTTGATCATCCTTTGAGCCACCCACTCCTTAATATCTGGAATATCCTACCTTTTCCTTCCCCACTTGGTGATGCTGACCGGGACCGCCTGCTCGAGAGGTGCACAAGCAGCTTGGCGTAGCAAAGCAAAAAGTTATTGAACCAGGTCAGATTTTATGTAAATTTCAAGTTAGGAGACCTGGTTTGGTGTAAGAATTATACTTCAACTGATTTGGGCAAAGGCCTGACAGGGAAAAGGATAGATAACAGGGTGGCTAGTAGTATCTTTATAGCTAATTCCCTGATATTTCCCCAACTTCTCCAGGTATCCTGTTAAATTTCCCTGATAAACTTACATGGCAAATATTACAAAAATCATTATGTTTTTCCTAAAATGACTTACAAAATGTTTTGTTGGTAACAATTAACAATAACATAGCATTCATTAATGGATGCTTTCTTATGCAAAAACAAATATTTATAATTTAAAAAAAACATAGGTAAAAAGATGGTAAATGGTAAAAGGTGACACAGAGGTTAAATGCTAGTAGTCTCAGAACCCAAAAAAGTCACAATACAAAAACAAGAGGAAATACAAAGTATCAACTCTAGGAGAACTACTAAAAGTGACTAAATGGTTATTTTGGTAAAATTTAAAAAAATCAGCCAGTAAATTATATGTAGTGAAAGTTACAACTTAAGACACGACAACAAAATTGTCCACAGGTTCATAAATCTTCATATGAAAGGTGGATTAAACTAAGTAACACTACGATTCATAAGATGGCATGTGACGGAAGTGCAAGAATCTAATATTAATTTTCCTATTAAATACGTTGTTAACTATTTTATCTAAATTTCCTGACTTCAAATAATTTCCCCTGACAATTCCCTGACTTTTCCAGAAATGTAAAATCCCCTGACTTTTCCAGGTTTTCCCTGATCCTAGCCACCCTGGATAAGTTTATGGCGCCTAACACAGTTAGTTTAGTGTCTCCTACTTCCGGCCGCTTATTTAGGAAGGTTCATGTGAACCAGACTAAACCTTACATTCAGAGGACGTGATTATTTTAGTGATAGTGCCTGCATGGTTTAGTTGTTTTGAAATGTTTGTATACACACTTTGTTTCCCTATACCATTTCCCATCAATTTTGTGGTGTTTATTTTCTATATATTTCTAATCCTTGGTACTTTGTTTGTATCCCATCTATCCACAGCAGAGTCATGCCAAGGCCACTTGCATTTTCTCCGTGCTGTGAAGGGATCCTTGTGATACCAGTGGAGTCTCAGTGCTGAGCTGTTGGTTCCTGTGCTGTCAACCCCCCTACAGAATGTTTGGGAGAGCCTTTGTCTCTCGAGAAGAAACCTAACTTCTGGCGCTTGGTTTTTCTTCCACTCGGCTGCCCACCGTCCCCGGGGATTGAATTTCATCAAAGTTTTCAACAGTTGAGGGGGCTGATCACTCCTTGTAATGTGTATTGTCAAGATGCTGAACATGTGTACACTTATTCATGTACTTTGGGAACTCTCCCAGTTCTTGCTATCAAGTTCTACTTTCTCGTCTTTTGTACCGGTACTTCTACTTCTGTGAAATTGTGAAGTGTTTGTTCTTCGAGACTGAGAGATAATTAGGTTGCAAGAGTGATGAATTTTAGGGGCAGGGATTGCGACAGCGGTGCCGCCGACATAGGCAGTAATCAATTCATAAATTGTCTTTCATCATCAAAGTGGTATCCTCGGTGGTGACACGTCTCCCTTCCGTTCTTCTCATCAATTACCCTCCCCTCATTCCCCTCCTAGCGCAATATAGATTTTTCTTATCGAAGGGTATGTTAATATAAGCGCTTGCACACTCATGCCCCCTCCTATTCCTGCGCCATTCCTATGCTTGTCCACATAGAAGCTACACTTGCACCATGCCTGATGCCTGAGAACAGCTGATGATTGCCAATGAATTTTGCAAATCGCAATTTGTGTTAATGTCCATTAGATTGCAGTCCTTTTGGAGGCAATACATTACGTCCTGTTAAATGTGTTTTGCGGTTGAGCAGCCGGCAAGAAATTGTTGTGAATGGGAGTTGTGGGTGCTTTTATATGAATATCAAGGTTTGAGAGATTGTTTTTAATAGTACTGTGTGGCATAATAATTTGTGTTGTTTGTGAGGCGTGCAGTAAGATAGTAATTTTCAAAAGTGTGTTTAGACCACCCTTCCAAATTCACCTTTAGGTAAACTAAATGCTTAGCTGCTGTATATTTTCTCATCTTTTAACGTGTTTGAGTAAGTTCTGTCTGCAGCCCCATTTGGCGTCTAGTATGAAACATTTTGCCTTTTGCATCCACAACTCATGCGTGGGATTCAGCCTTTTTTTTAAATTGTGTTATTTCTTTTAGATACACAGTGCTTTGGTAGGGTCGCTGGTCACTTGTACTATGATCACAATACCTTTAAATCAATTTTAGTATTTTTTTTTAATACGTTTCACCGGGAGGAAAGCTTAATGGGGCTGCACTTGGCTGCACATCATCACCCAACATGTACCTTATTAAGCCTTCTGAAAAGAAAGTCAGTATAATTTTTCTACGTAATTATTTACTATCATTATTCTAGTCACAATTACATGTTATCTAGTCAAACAAGAGAGTGATTTTTTTATTGAACATGTGTCATTGCAACCTCACGTCAAAGTGGAAATTTCAAGGCAATTTTGTTTTACATAATTAAAGGAAGCTTACTATATTTGTTTAAGTAAGCTTCACGTGTTATTACATTTCAGTATAATCAGGTATGAAGCAATTCGGCAAAATAGAAAGATGAAATATTTGTTTCCATTTTTAATATTCCGTTAGTCTTCTCATCAACATTATACAATTATCCCTCAAATTACATTCATAATTCTCTATTCTTCTCATACAAATTAAACTTTTCACAAAATTTCATAATTATTCCAATTCAAACATCTTGCAGCAAATTAAACTCAATATGCATATATATCTTATTACTTTTTAACTTCTTTAAAAGTTTATTCTTCTAATCATATAAAAGATCTTACTGCACATCAAATAAATATTAATATACTGATGCCGGCTAACAGCCAGCAGTGTTAAGACCATGACGGCACTTACCACTCATGTGACACGTGGGCATGCACGTGCGCAAAGAGGCCAATATTTTTTGACTGTCACATCAATAATATTTTGCAGTGTAAAACATGTTTTGTATTTGTATTTGCAGGTTTCAATATGTCTTGAAATATTTTAAAGTGTTTGTTGTTTTGAAAATTTTTGGTTATGAAATTAAGAACAGTGATATTCCGGCATGAATGCCGTAATAAAGAGACACTGAATTAACATGAAAATCCATAAGAAAATGAAAAATGTAAAACTTGTTTAATTCAATTTGTGCCATTTTTATTTTTCAAAGTATAAATATTTTACTTAACGTGCATAGCACTTCCGCTTATGTGAACCCTGTAGGCTGCCATGGTAGGTCCCTGTGATGCTTGCCTCTGGACAGTCTGTCATAGGGAGCTGGCGAGGAAAGACACTGTTATGTGCGCACTATAACTTTTGTTCACTGATGTAAGTTTCCATAGTCAATTTAGTTTACCAATCAACCTTTGCTTGCGTACGTTTTGCCAGACATTTCCCTAGCATTATACTTCAGCTTAAATAATTTATTTCGCCCGTGTGGTATTTTTCAAACTTAATCGAGGAGAGAGAAGAAAGATGTCGGAGAGGTCACGCAACCCGCATAACTTGAATCAGGCGCCATCCTCCTATGTTAGTAGCGTTCCAATGTAATTTCTGTATTATTGCTACATGCAATTTTGAGGGCTTTGTTTTTATGTACGTATTTTAAGGGTATTTTTATGACTGAATATTTTACGGCAATTTCATGTACAACCACGTGGCTAACCTATGTCAACTATATATCTGGGCCATCCATGCAGTTTGAGAGTTTATTTGCGTTAAATCATGTGCACTACAATTTATTTCAGGGTTCTATGTATGTTTCATTCAGGGTTAAATGTATTTTTCGTGTAATTGACGCTTTTTGTACTTGGCCACGCGGTCATGTTAATGTTATATTTTACCGCCATTAGGCCTGCTACACGCCTGCAATCACTTAAATTGTAAAGAGGAAAATTTTCTCTCTCAGAATAACATTTTTTCTGAACATAATTTGCGTTTTCAAGAAAAAATATTGCACTTTCATCTGCGTCCACGTGGTCTGCTATGAACATTATCCAGTGGCATCCACGCCATCTAAGCTTGTTTTCACACATTTGTGTGTTTATTGTGAATACTCATCTCGTGCCCCAAATATTTTAAGGGTCTTTATGCATTTTGTGTAATTTTGTAATTTGTGTATGGTGCAATTACTTCTGTCCTAGCAGGCTCTGTGTATAGGCTGTCACCACACTACCCACGTGCTGGCAGCCGAGCCCAGACGAGTTTGTGTTAGTGATGCCAAGTAACGTGTTAAAATGTTTTTATTAAGGGTTTCATTTGCAATTCACCATGTCCTGTCTTCTGGGAAAAACCGTCAGTCCACCCTAGTGGCTGTCGGCCCTCTTCCCTTGTGAAGGCTGTGCTTTCACGCACCTCGGTGAGATCATCCATCTAGGCATGTGCTAGATTATTTGCGGGCTGGGGAGCACCCAAGCGGAATTGGCTAGTCATGACTGATATAATAATAATTTCATTGGCATGTTGATGTGTATGCATAGTAACAATATAAACAAGTCTACAGTGAACTTACCTTACCTCTTTTATTCAGTAGTGACAGTGTCCTAGCCACACATATTTTATTAAGTGTTTATTTCAAGGTGATGTTTAGAAAAAGTTTAATACTGCCAACATGTCTGTAAGTACGCACAGGTGAGATGGACACACATAACCCACAGCATCCTTGAGAACCCTGAGTCCCAACAGTGTGGTGACTAGGAAACACCGCTGGCGCCCATCTACCGTAAGTTATTGTGTCACAGTTCGTCTAGTGTCTCACCCGATGGCGTCAATACATACATACTCATCTTATTATATACTATTCTTCAAAGTATTCATTAGCATTTAACGCACATCCATCTCTGGAGGTGGTGAGAATTCCTTCTAAAGAAAACTTTTGTTCTGTTTTTAACAGTCTTACTTATGTTGTCTCATGTCCTCTGATTAGCTGTTGCCTGACCATGACACA
Organism: Dryococelus australis; assembly: GCA_029891345.1. Taxonomy (NCBI): domain Eukaryota; kingdom Metazoa; phylum Arthropoda; class Insecta; order Phasmatodea; family Phasmatidae; genus Dryococelus; species Dryococelus australis. The sequence goes on along the minus strand of CM056999.1, from coordinate 151,187,845 downwards.
TCTCTCAGCCAATCCGCAATGGTGAGACGAGAGACAACCAGGACAGTCTTATCATAAATACACATTTAATTGCTTTATACCCTCTAGGAAGAAAATTAATATAACAAACATTATAACCGTAAATCATCTAGGAACTAATGAATCTCTATGTAAATACTATTAAAATAAAGTGACAACATAAGCAAGTATTCTTGAATTATATACATTAAAAGTCTATGAATTATTATAAATATAACCCAAAATCTGCAATGTTACAGTGTGAAGCAGTTTGTTTTAATACAAGATATTTTAATGTAAGCCAATTGTTGATGGATACGAAGAGAGCTTTTAATTAATGTTTGTATGAGCTTTGCATCCTATTATTATTTTGCACACTTACTGGAATGAGAATGTATAATGATTTTAATCCATATGTAAAAGATTTTGATGATCTGTGAGCTTACTTGTGGCATATGAGTTAACGTGTAATGATATCAAAAAACAAATAAATGTAATAAAACCATTTCTTTGTCAAATTTATTTGTGATAGTGCTGTATGTCATGTGAGAATCTGGTTTGCTGGTTTTCTCGGGGATCTCCAGTTCCCCCCCCCCCCTCTTTTTTTCCTTTCCGGTGCTGCTCTATAACTCGATCACCCTCATATCAGCTCTCACGACCTCTCTGTTAAGAGCTGCCCAAATCTCTTCACTCACTCATCAACAGTAGTGGACAGATTACGAAATGTGGCACACTCTAATCTTCTCAGTTACGTCCCCACCCCTCACGCTCTATCTAATGGATTACAGGAACCAGAGACGTCCCTCTTGACTGTGCCATTGCTAATACTGCAGATACTTGGAGTGCAGAGTACTGCTATGCTAGAAAGAACAGCTGTCAAATCCTCTTGTTAAACTGTTACCAGACAATGCAGTCATCTATCACTCTCAGATAACACAAAATGAAGGATATTTTACATTAGAAGCACACCACATCCTGTGAAAACACCCACCCTTCCACTCCCCTAAAAGGTTGAATGATAACTTATGGAGCTACTTGCTCGTACAAATCATCTGGCAGCACTGAACTCTTCTTTTGATGTAAGTCCCTTGCATTGCAAACTCTTTGTCACTTTTAACTAGCCAGCCATGTATTGATGTCATTTGAACATGCACCAAAACACAGATATTCAAGAGATTAAAAAATAATTAACTTAATAGGAAAAACTGTTTGTGTTTTGACATCAACAATTAAAACTAGCTGAAGGTGCCAGTACACCCAATAGTAAAGAAATAAATTTTTTCTACCGCATATTTACAAATTAAAACTGCTGTTTTAATACCCTACAAAAATAAACAGCATTAAAAAATATATATAAACACTATTAAAACCACTGTCTGTCCATTACATGACCAATGAGCAAACATAAACACTCTGACTTGGAGAAAAGACAAAATTATAACAAAATTTCTCAACACACACTAAGAAATTCAATGTCAGTATCAAAATTTCCTACCAAAGCAAAAGTTAAAGTTGTAATTTTTCATTTTAGTTTGAGTATACCAAATATTTGCACAACAATAAACATTATACAAATATTTAATAAATATACACAAGTTCCACAAATACATTAGCTACAGTAATTTTTGTCGCTTTAATTTACATACATACCAATGAGTTTACATAAAATACACTAGCAAATCATCACTAAAAGAAGCAAGGAGAAAAATTGTTCTGCTTTAAATTACATAAAGTGTTAGTAGCAAAAGAGTGAAAAATAATTTGCCTAATATTTTTATAACTTGTGTTATTATTGCAAAATAATTAATGTTGTGGCAACCTTGCTATTTTTTACACATAACATTAAAACATTTCAGTGTCTTAGCTTAGGCCACATCTGATCGCAAATGATGAAAGCTGTCATGTCTTCATAAATTTCTGACACACCTGAATCCAGAAATGTGCAGTTTATGTTGATTATTAAGTTCATCTTTCTTAGCTCTGTCCAGTAGGTATTGCGAATTGTACACTATGTGAACTTAAGTATCTGAACACCCGGCAAAACATGTGTATCATAAAGGATGAGAGAGCACTGCAATTTACCATGTGGAACATAGGTCAATGGTCAGAGTAGTCAGCAGACAGTGCAAGACAACGAAATGGGGTCGCTGGAGGAACTTGTAGACTTTCAACATGGTCAGGTACTACTTGTGTAAGAAGTCTGTGCATGACATTTTCACGCTCCTGAATATCTCTAGATCCATTGTTTCCAGTATTATAGTGAAGACGAAACGTAAAGGGACGTGTACAACCAAAAAGCGTGGAGGCCAATCTCCCATGTTGATTACCAGTCAGTTGAGTGTGTAATGTTGCCGTCATTAAAATAAAGACTGACATCACAGCTCGGGTTCACTGTATCGGTAGAGTTACAACACTTAAAGTGCCATATTACCATTAGAGAGAGAAAAAAAAGTTCCAAGTATCTGAGCATTTCTTTTTTATTTTTAAATTCCACATAAAAGGTTCGCCATTTTACAATATGGCAGAATCATTAACAGTTCAACGAGATAACATGAAAACGAACATCACCACAGTAGTTCAATTACTAATGACATCACTCCAAAGCCTGCATAGCAAAACAAAGACGAGCACGTCACCTGCCATCGTGCTACCTTCACAGCTAGTTATAATTTGCGCCGCTTGTAGCTGAAGTCGCCACATGTCGACCGCCCCGCCCCCCTCCTTGCACCTCCCTCTCTCTATCGAACTACGTCGCAGCTAACTTTAACAAACTTCTAGAACAAAAAATGCTTACGAACGTAATAAAAACTTATATCTACAAACCTGACGAAACCTTACTAAAACTTCAGAAAAACAAACGCATTACAGATAAATGTTCGAACACGGCCAAGAACTTCAAACTCCTATAAAATATTCCTGTTCCATGTGCCAGCAATAAAATTAAATATTACACTCACCTGCAAAAGAAAAAGGGAAATTAATCAAAAGTCCAATTGAAAACCATTATAATTACTATTAATAAATATATTGCATCTTTACAATACCCCCCCTCAACTTGGGAAAGATTTTGAAGAAACCTTTCCCAAATCGAAACCTACCTTGTACATATGTGGCTACTCTGCAAACTACTGCGGCTCTGTTATTTACAAACAATTCAACTTTACAACTCAATAAACAAACTCAATTATATAACAAAAATCATTCACTGTATACATAAATGAAGAGCGACTCAAGAAGTTTACTGGGTTGCTGGAAAAAAAAGACAAATGACAAATATTCTTTTCCCAAAAAGTATCAAAATTGTTATAGTTACTGCCTAGTCAAAGAAATAAAAAACAATACAGATCTGCAAACACCTCCAATTAAAAGTCATACATAGATAGTTCCTTTTTTTTTAATTAAAAAAAAAAAAAAAACTAACTAACTTACAACATTGCAAAAAAAAAAATATTACATAAGATTATCCCTTTTCATTTCCAAAATTATACAAAAGAACACAATATTACCTAACAGCAACATTATCACCATTAAATTAAAAAATATGGTTCACCTAGCCAGGGATCAATGTCGCCTGCTCCCCTCACGTGCGGCAGGTTGTAGCACCCCTCCATCCCTTAACAAAAAGGTGAAGTAAGGATCTGCAGGGGAGAAAGGCCACCACCACGTACAAAGCTACCTGGAGCTGCACCACATTTGATAACCTCTGGACCGAGCTCAAGCCGCCCGATAGCAGGTGGAGCTTAACCCTGCTGCACCCTCCCTTCTTTCCTTTCAGCCTCCAAGTAGATGCCAGGGGCATGGCACATGGTTGCTGCATTTTGCAGTGGGGAAGAAGTTCTGCTGCCTGCCCCTGGTTTCACACGAACCGCAGCACCAACCCAGTCCGGACGTCCTTTAGCGATGCCAGCCGCAGCAGCATTTGGGGATCCACCTGCTCCGCCAGCGATTCTAGTAACCGCTATCAGTCTGCTCGACCAACTCCACAGCTCAGCTGTTTAGGCACCAGCGCAGGTAACAGGTGACCGCTAGTCGCACCACCAGACACGTAGCCAAGCCAGGACTCGATTTCATACCTATCCGCCAGGCAACTCGGCCCACCTTGTACACTGGTCGAGCCCCTGCCGTCAAGTGAACTTGGACCAGCCAGTAATAACCTCATGTGTGATGAGCCTGCACACAAAAAGCTAGTTCTTGCCATACGTAGCTTCAGACTGTTCCTGAGAGCATCATGCATTAGTATAATATCTCTGTATGCTTTTATATTCCAGTAAAAATAATTTTTGCATTGTGTGTGGCCAGTACCCCTTGATGACGATAGACTACTCCCCTCTTCACGGGCTGGTAGCTAAGCAAGGACTGAAGATGAATCTCATCTCAAGGAAGTAGATTTGCCATTACGCTTTTGCACTACTCTGCATTTCATTTTCATTTGAAAACTGCTCTAATCTTGACTTTTGTCAGACTTGCAAGAATGTTTACTTCAAAGGATATGCAATGGAAGAGGAGCACCACCACATGGACCCTGTTCCTGAAGAAGTGAGGAAGAGAGCATGCAGGTAAAGAAGCCAAAACAGGTAAGGACTAGGTAAGAAGGAAGAACACTGAGTTAAAAGGGAAAGGAAAAACGTACATCCTAACAAAACTAACAAGCAAGGATGAATAATCTGACCTCACCTGAGCAAATCCTGGAAACCTTTAACCTGCCATTGTATACTGCAGTGACATCAACAATAACTTTATCTACTGTACTGGAGACACTGGTGTCATACAGGAATTGGCTCTCATCCTTTCTCTTTACATGCAGCTTCACCATCCTGCCTGCAACATGAGAATACATCACCATGACAGTCTTGTTACTCTTTACTGATGATGTTACACAAGGCAGTGAGTAAACAAAATATTCATAAGCAATTTACAGTGACACACAGGTTGTTCTGCATTTCATCTCAGCACAGTAGTGTCCCTAGACACTCTAGAGTTGTCCAGTTTGCCACTGCACAGTACCTAGCTGCCTTGTTGAGACAAACCACAATCACCACCGCACTAACCCTTCATTTTGTTGAACAAAAAACTTAAGCAACATAAGCACAAAACTAATTTGGTATAGACCATTCACTGAAAAGCAAGCACTTTAAAAAAAACCTTTAAAAAAAATCACTACCCTGTGTTGTGTATAATTCAATGAAAAGAATGGCTGCATCATTGTCCATACAGCTGGCAAAGAATTATGAAAGTACTTCAACATAATAATGTCTTCTAAAATAATATATGAATCAGTGGCAAATCAAACCAATAACTTTCAGGGTGGCTACAGAGAACATAAAACTAAATTCACTAACTTTCCCAGATTTTCCATGTCTGTCATGTGTTTTCCTTAACCCATATTATGTACTGGACTAATTTTTTGTAGACATTTTATTTTGTCAAAGTCTAGTAACATAACAAAAAAAGTGTTTCAATGAAATTATATTCATGTGAATAAAAACATAAAGTAAAAGAAATAATTTCAGTATTCATAAATGTATACCTAAAACTTTTTGTTTCACATTAAGACAGTATTGCAAACTTTCCGCTGTACATGACAATCAGCGTACCCATGTCAAAATATACTCAAGTAACATTTTGCAAAAGGTTGATTTCAAAAGTGCTCACTTTCTCCGTGAACAGTCTTTACCTTAAGTTGTGCTGCATGTGGGTGCAGCACCCTAAATATCCAAGAGAGTTATGTACCCACGAAAAGACTCAAGTAGAGGTAAGACTTGTTTAACAAATTTTTTCTTTGGCACAGTTAATAAATCCTCATGTATAATTAAGTGAAAGCAAACGGACTCTGCTCTAGGCCAGCCAATAGCTTAAGCAAATAATTGGCATGAAGCCAAACAATAAAATTATGGTTGCAAGATGCGCTATTTCCTGGACTGGAGTTTCAGGACGCAGACAGTCTACCCCTCAGCACTATATGCTCAAAATGCTCTAGAAGTTAAGTCAATTGAAATTTAAAAGTGACCACAGTCAAAAGTTGAATGTGCTGAGGAGGGTCACGCAGAGTGATGTTATAGCCCTGCTGCTTGGCTCGAGTGCTTGTACCGTCACAATTGTCACAAGTGTGACAACTGTAGCATTACCCCTCTGGTTCACTTGACGCCGGCTAACAGCCAGCAGAGTTAAGATCATGACGTTGCTCCCCACTCACGCGACACGTGGGTACGAATGTGTGCAAAGAGGCCATAATATGAACTTTCAAGTAACAGGATATTTATTTTAAAGTGTAAACTATGTCTTTCTAATTTATTTCAGGGTCCAAGTGTTTTAAAGTGCTAAAAAATTGTATGTTCCCAAAGTGTTGCGCAATATTAGGTTAAATTTCAAAATTGTGTTGGGCGAAGAATAAGGACATTATTATTCCGGTGTAAACGCCTCCATATAGAACAATCAACGAACAAAAAAATTCACAATTTAAAAGTTTAGAATGCTTGTGTATGCAAATTATTTACGTGCCATTTCTTTTTTAATATTAAAAGTTTTACTCGGCGTGCATAGCTCTTCCGCTTTGTGAACCCCGTAGGTAGCCATGGTAGGTCCGCGCGACCCCTGCCTCTTGTCAATCCGTCAAGGAGAGCTGGCGATGTAAGACGCTGTCACATATGCACTTCAACTTTTATTTGCACTGAGTTAGATTTACATAGCACTTTTAGTATACAGGTTAACCTTTGCTTACGTACTTTTAGCCAGACATTCCTAAGCATTATGCTTCCGCTTAACTAATTATATTTTGCAGCCCTTCTGGCATTTTAGAACTTAAATGAGAGAAGGAGAAATGTCAGAGAGGCCACACGGCTCACGCAACTTGTAAATCAGGCGCCAACTTCCTACACCAAAGACTTTCATTGTATTTTCTGCTTAATTGCTGCGTGCAATATTAAGGGCTATGTTCCTATGTAAGTATTTCAGAGCATTTTTCATTTTTAATTCTGTTACGGTCACACTGTCAGATATCGCCAAGTACATCTCTGCGCCATCCATGTGCTTTAAGGGTATATTTTTGTAATATCATGTGCGGTATAATTAATTTCAGGGAAATATGTATTGCTTTATTCAGGGTTCCATGTATTTTTCATGATTGACGCTTTTGTACGTATGACCACGCAGTCTTTTGCACATGTGGATTTTCCGCCATCAGGCATGCTACAAGTTCGTAAATACTTAAATCTTCTAGGGAATAATTTTTCCCAATATCGCTACCACTTTGTCCGATAATTATTTGCAGTTTCTACAGCAAACTATTGTAACTCCACCTGCACCACGTGGTCCGCTACGTATTGCATCCAGCGGCATCCGCGCCACCTAAACATACTTTCACGCATTTGCATGTTTATTGTGCCCATTCATGTCGTGTCCCATATTGTAACATCCTTATTTGTGTAATTTGTACGGTGACATTATTTACGTCCTAGCAGGCTATGTGTAAAGACCACCACCACACTCACCACGTGCTGGGAGACGCCCCCTGACAAGTCCGCATTAGCGATGCCAGATAATCACGTGTTAGCTGCTCATTTTGTAATTCTCAGTGTCCTGTCTCCAGAAAAAACATACAGTCCATCCTAACGGCTGTAGACCTCTTTCCTTGTGGGGGCTGTGTTTCCAAAACCGTGTCCATGCCGTCATAACCATGCCTGTGCGTGCACGCACCGGATGTGATGGGGTGGGAACCAAGTGGGCGCAGTGTCAGCAATACAAACAGGACTTACATTTTCGATGGATAGGACCAGATGAATATGTAACCTTCCGCGATGGTGTTATAAACTGTGCCGAGTGCCGTAAGACATCGTTACATATACGCCACAGGGCCTAACAGGTCCTGATAGGAATGTACTTTTGCAGAGCACGATTTGGAAGGCCCAGGTACTTTTCTGGTGGTTTGCGAAGAAAACCTGAACCGACACCGCATGCATAGGGAAGATTGAACAGAGGTCACTGCCAACCGACTAAGGGGAACAGCCACCACGTGGTGGAACTTGGTAAGAGATTATCGGGTAACATGGGAAGAGTTCTGTGACAGGTTACTAGGCAGGTTTGATACGGATGGAAACTCCATCCAGCCCCAAGCGCGACTGTACCACGAACAGCAGCGCGAACATGAAGGGACTGAAGAGTTCATCCAGTGCAAACTAGGTCTTTACAAACGCCTAATCCCAGGTCAACCTACCCACGGAGTGTAGAGATAATTGTAGCCCTGTCAACACCAGACATTACACCGTACCTGCAACGAGCAACACGTGTGAGAGTAGAGCAGTTTATGCGGGAGGCGTGCCTCTATGAGCAAGATGTACGTGCGGGACAAGAATACCAATCCCCGAGACAGAACTACCATACGTCAAGACCTACAATGATGCCAGATGTTACACGACCACCGCCGCTGTTTACGTCACTGAGATCAAACCGTGGACAGAGACTCTTACACCCCAACAGCCGTGAAAATTACTACCAGGGTAATCGGTTGGGAAACTGAGTAGGGAGGTTGGCAAAAAAGCACCTGCACCAATCTGACCACCAGATTGTAGGAATCCGCCTAATGAAGGTGCAAAAGTGTTTCAAGTTAGTGACAGTACTGTAAGTACATTAAGGGTCAAGGTAGAACTGGATGGGAAAAATGTGATCGCTGTGATAGACACTGCCACAAGCCATAATTTTGTACGCAAGGGACTTATACAGGCAATTACAACTAGAGTGCTGCTACGTCATCTGCAATTCGCTACTACCAACTAACAGGGTGAGGCAAAAGTGTAATGCACCAGACTGCAGGAATACATGAACTCCGTACAAAAAGTGATGTTTACATTGTGCCGGACCTGTGTGAAAAATGATTTTGGGGTTACCATGGTTAATCGAAAACCAAGCACTGATTAAGCCACATCTCGACCATCTTCACATGGGGACACGTGGGAGGTGGACGCTGCATGCAGTAGGAGTAGTGCCACCAACAACGCCTTGCCACTTGCCGAGTTGTCCGAACGTGGTTGACACGAGGTGTCCGAACAACATCAGGAGAAGCTACAACATTTGCTAGACCAGTATGCCAGTGTATTCCACACTGACGGGAAGCTGCAGCATACTGACGTCACTGAGCACGCTATCATCACGATGCACGAGGATCCGGTGTACTCCAAGCCACGAGACCCAGGAATGTTCTTCCGGCATGTCATCAACCAACAGGTATGTGAGATGCTCTGTGATAATGTTATCTCTATAACTCAGGCATTACACAAGCCCCTAAAAAGGACGGTGAATGGAGGTTTTGTGAAGACTTTCAATCTCACAACAAAGTAACTGTAAACATGCAGCCTCCAGTAATTAACATCAAGGATACTTTGTCAACACTAGGGCCAGCTGCTGTTCACTTCTCTCGACCTTAAGTCAGCGTATTGGCAAGTACCTATCCGCCCACAAGATCGTAAAAAGACTGCCTTTACCACACCCGATGGACATAGATTTCATTTTGTTGCAATGCCGTTTGGCTAAAAATGTGCTCGTACCACTTTTCAGAACTTAATGGTAAATGTGTTTGATGGTTACAAAGGAGACTTTGCGATGGCTTATCTTGACAATGTACTTGTATGGTCAAACAGCTGGGAAGAACACCTACACCACCTGAGCCTCGTGTTTGAGGGGTTCGAAAGCAAGAAACTCACCTGTAAGGTCGACAAGTGTAAGTTAGGGAAGAGTAAGATGGAATTTTTGGGACACTATGTAACAGGGAACAGACATGAATCTGAACAACATGTACAACAGATACAGGAAAAACCCACACCCAGGTCAAGTAAACAAGTTCAAAAATTTTTTGGTTTGATAAATTGGTTAAGAGAATTTGTCCCAAATTTTTCTGTAATAAATGCACCATTAACTGAATTGTTATGTGAGAAGTGTAAATTTGTATAGACTACTAGCCAGGTTTAGCCCGGAACTACCTGTTGTTGTTAAGACAGATGCGATCCAAGAAGGCATTTTGGAGCGGTGTTATACCAGGTGGGAGAAAAGGGGAAAAACACATCATTAACTACCACAGTGCGAAGTTTGGCGATGCAGGACGTAAATATCACATAAACGCAATTGTACACGCACTGAGGAAGTACCGGCCGTATTTGTTAGGGAGACAGTTTACAAAGAAGATTTATTTAACCATTGTTTAGTTTGGTTGGAAGGCATGCATAACAGAAAGAGTAAACTCGCCCGCTGAGCTTTGTTGCTACAAGAGTTTGAGTTCAAAGTAGAACACGTGGTGTATTGATCAGTGTTTTGTAAAGATGCTCGGGTGAGATAGACACACAGAACCCACAGTCTCGAAGTAGAGTGTCTGGGAAGAACCGCTGCCACCCACCTACCGTAAGTAACTTGTGTCATTGTTCATCTTGTGTCTCACCCGAAGGCGTCATAGTCGGTCGATACATGAGACAAAGGCGCCATGTTGTAATTAGAAAAAAAAAATTTTTTTAGTTCTGCCTCCTTTTTATTTTTTAAATTCCACATAAAAAGTTTACAGTTTTACAATATTGTAAGATCACTCACAGTTCAAGAAGACAGCACGTAACCGAACATTGTCGCAGCAGCTCAATTAGTAAATATGTCACTCCAAAGCTACATTGCCAGGAAACTTTACAAAGGCAGAAGGGAAAAAACTTTCCCCCCTGACGAGCTCTCACATCCGCGGAAAGAATTTTGTAGAAAAGTAGTTCTTAAGCCGACAGTACTTGAAATTAAGTTGAAACAAAATAGACATTTAGGTTGCGGGGGCTTGTGGGTGTGGGTGAAGTTTATCCACCTCGATGTTACATCTTCAACGTCTGTTGATCATTTGCTGCAGGGCCTCTGGCTCTCGGCACATGCCTATCCCCTCTCCTCACTTCATTACTCAAAATACAATTTTGACGGGGCTCATTTCCCTTCCTAACGCACTTCAATATGAAAATCCTGGGCACAAACTCCTACTGTTGGCTAGATTTAAATGCGTCGCTTCCAAACTCATTGAACATTTAGAACAAAAATTGCATACAATCAGAAAACTGCACGTGAAGTCAAAAAAAAAAAAAAAATCTCCAAAAGTTACGAAATCTCTCTAAGGCTCTAAAAACTCGAAAAAGCAAATGCATTATAGATAACCACTTGATTACTGCCACGGACTTCAACTACAGTTAAAACCTTACTATTCTACGTGGCACCAAGAAAAATTAAAAATACTACACTCACTCGCATAACAAAAAGAGAGGTTCCCTAAAAATCCTACTAAAAATATTATAAAATCTATTAAAAATTACATAACCTACAACACTACATTACCCCCCTCAATTTAAGAGAGATTTTGAAGAAATGTTTCCCAAATCGAAACCTACCTTGAACTACTGCGACTCTCCAAACTACTGCGACCTTGTCCTTTACAAATAACTTAGTTTATAATTCAATAGACAAACTCAATTACATAACACAAAAAATTATTCATTTGACCTGTCACAGAAGAACTGTCAAAACATTTACTGGGATGCTGCAAGAAAATGTCACATACCACTTATTCGCATTACAAGTACACTTACACGTTAATTCACAGATAATATTGAGTGTATAGACATAATATACAGGATGGTTAACCTAAAACTTTCACCACAAATTTTGGGTATGAAAGGTGCTACTCATGTGCTGGTTTCAAATATGTATCAAGTGCTTGTTTTTCATTTTAAAATAATGTCTTGAGTGTTTAAAACACGTTACTTGCTTGTAATTACATAATTTTATAGGTTTTACGTGGTAAGGATGCACCACAGGTGTGTAGACGAACATCATGGAGGAGGAGCATTTGTTATTATTTTTCTTTGACATCAGCCAAGTCCAGCTGATTTGGACATATTGAGCCACGGACATATTCCTGGTACCGGTAATTCTTAAGAATAGGGGCTTTTTTGAAAATTGGAAAAATAATACCTGGATATGTTAGATATGATTATTAGTAATCATAATTACTAGGAATTTTGGAGGGGCTTCAAGTATATTTCTGAAAAAATAATAAAATGTAATAGTGAGGAGGGTTATCAAGATTGCTGTGTTTATGCTATAAAACACGTATAATTTACGTAGAATATATTTATATTGGGTCGCAGAATTGTGTTACATGTACAAATACAGTTTTAAATAAATATTTAATGTGTAAAACATAATTTATGGGGTAGGTATATTTATTGCGTGGTGCTGAGGTTCTACAGGTAAACAACATAGGTATTTTAAGTGAGCACGGTGTTTTGGTTTTTATTCTTTAAAATCAAAAATTAAAATCAAGTATTGTTGTTAGTTGGGCACCAATAAAACAAATAGTGTGACTGCTCTGACCACTAGATCTTACGTGTAATTATAGGATACGACAATTTAAAACGTTTATGTATAGACAACCCTTAATGTTCATCTCTTTTGAACGTACTGATAATAATTATCCAATACTCAAAATTGAAACAACTTCGTATAGTTAACACTGATAGGACACACTTAAATAATGATGTCAGTGCAATCAGTAACACCAAACACATTCAAAATCCATGCTAGAGATGAAACATAAGTTCATTTAGACAAATTTAATAAATAAACAAATTGAAACGTAAAATAACAAGAAACATGCACAAAACAATACACTTTCAAAGCAAATCTTATAACTAAACTATTTAAACTTCCTGCTGTCAGATAAAAAATTGAGACTGAATTTGAATGACTAATGAAAATGTTAATCTAGTCTGCAAATATCATATGACTGACACAGCAGTGGAGAAATCATAATGTGATCTAGCATTTTTAAGGTGACGCCGGCCAACAGCCAGCGGCAGTTAGACCATGACAGCCCTCACAGCTCATGTGATGTGGGTGAGCACGTGTGCGCACACGCCACAACCATGGACTTTCCCAAAATGGGATAAATGATATTTTTCAGTGCCATGTATGTTTATTTCAGGTTGAAAATGTTCTAAAAGTGTAACATGTCTTTTCGAAAATATTGTGCAATGTTACTTCCAAATTTAAAATGTGTGCTGCACGAAGAACAAGGACATTAATATTCCGGCTTAAATGCCCACAAAAGGACAATCATCAAACACCAATATTTAATGATTACAACTGTTCTTGTTATTCTGTATTTCAATCGCTTTTGTACCTTTTCAATTTAAAGATAAAAGTTTTACTCTGCCTACATAGCACTTCCGCTTGTGTGAACCCCGTAGGCAGCCATGGTAGGTCCACGCGACCCCTGCCTCTGGGCAGTCGTCCTAGGAGAGCTGGCAAGGAAAAATGATGTCACATATGCACATCATATTTTTGCACTGAGTTAGATTTCCATAGTTCACTTAGTTTACTGGTTAACCTTTGCTTCGTGTACATTTTGCCAGACATCCCCAGCATAATGCTTCCGCTTAAATAAATATTTTGTGCACTTGCGGCTTTTTGAAACTTAAATCGAGGGAAGGAGGAAAGATATTGGAGAGGTCATGCGGCCCGCGCAACTTTGAATCAGGCGCCATCTGCCTATGTTAAAGGCTTTTGCTTTGTAATTTCTGCTTCATTGCTACAAGCAATATTAAGGGCAAATTTGTATTTATGTATTTTAGAGTTTTGTCATGTTAAATTGATTTACGGCCACATGATTTGCGACCATGTGGTTAACAGCCGCCAAGTCCGTATCTGCGCCATCCTCGCGCTTAAAGTGTTCTTGTTTGTTATTTCATGTGTGCCATAATTTTCTCAGGGTTTATGTATTGTTTCATTTAAGGGTTCTTGTAATTTTTCCATGACTGACGCTTTTTGTAAACGACCAAACTGTCTTTGTACATGTTTGATTTTCCGCCATCAGGCACCTCAGATGCGTTTTCATGCTCAAAACACAATAAGAATAATTTTCTGAAGAGCACCGTAATTTTCTCAGACAGGTTTCCAATGATTTTTACAAAAAAATATTGCAATTCCACCTGCACCACGTGGACCGCCAAGAACTTCATCCAGCGGCATTCGCATCATGTAAGAATGCTTTCACGCACCTGTGTGTCTATTGTGCCTATTCATGTCGTACCCCATGCTTTGTAATTAATATTTGTGTAATTTGTACAGTGACATTATTTTCGTCCTAGCCTACTAAGTGTATAGACCGTTGCCATACATCACGTGGTTAGAAGATGTGTCCCGACGAGTATGCGTTAGTGACGTAAGTAATCACACATGTTAGTGTTCATGTTTGTACTTTGTGTCCCATCTCCAGATGAAATCTGCAGTCCATCACAGTGGCTGTAGACCCCTTACCCTGAGAAGATTGTGCTCTCACGCACCACAGAGGAATCATCCACCGGAGTTAGCTAGTCACGCTCGAGATTAAGCGTAAATCAGTATTGGCACAATTTGTAATACGTGAAAATAAAAGCAATTCTCAGTGTACAAAATATGTTTATATTTAGTGTCAGAACCCAGCAAACTCTTACTTTTGATAGTGTTTTCATAAAATGTTTAGTAATGCAAAGTGCTTTGTAAAGACTAACATACAGAGCCCACAGCATACCTGAGAACCCTGAGTCTTGAAGTGCGGTGTCTGGGAAACACCGCTGGCGTCCACCAACCAGTAAGTAATTAGTGCCTTCGTTCATGTTGTGTCTCACCCAACAGCGCCAAAGTCTGAACAATCATTTGGATTAAAATGTTCAGTTTTTAAATCCTCGGTTAATTTTCAGTTGTGAGCTCTTTAAGATCATATAACTAGGCCTCTGGACTTGCAGTGATGAAAACTATCTTAAAAATTTTTGAGCTGTGTAAAATTTATTAGGATTTTAACTTTACGGAAAGCCTTTGAATATGCTCAAACAAATGATCAATTATATGATTTTAATTTCAAGTAGCTTTGGCGAGTAGGCCTCAATGAGTTAATTTGACAGCAGGACTAGACTTGATACAGCTGATCTTACTTAGAAGACAAACTCATGGAGAAGGCTGTTGGTTCACCGTAGGCATTGAAGTTGAGAAGTCTGCGTTATATGGAGCGGTCCTCTCCAAACTATGCATATAACATCCACAATGTTGGTACCACGCCTATGCAACACTCAACTGGCATCCCGTCATGGTCCTTGTCGACTGAAGGCTGTCCTGGCGGAGCTACATCATCATTCAACGCTCTCGTTCCGTGGCTATCTTACGATGACATTCTTACTCAATGTTCGCAAGCCTTCTTGCATAAAATTCTTTTATAACAACCAATTTTCGAGACATTGTTGTATGTTCCAAACAAACAACGTGACTAGGATAAAATAATTATCTTCGTTGTCTGTAAGTCAAAGACTTATATAATGTCAATGCAAAACCACACAAGAAATATTTATTACGAAGTAAAAGTTATATTCTTAAGATCATGACTGTCCTAGAGAGAGATGAATAAAATTATACTTCGACAAAATTAATTAATAAATTTTGTGATGCATTTTGAAGTTATTAAGTTCACAAGAAATGAAACAATAACATAGACAAATTTTCAAAGATAATGAGGCAACATACGAAACAATAAAATTTGTAAATAATTCTGGGTAATCTATGGTAAGGAAACCCCTTACCATATCAAGCAGTGTCGGGACATTATGTAATTATGGTGAATTACTCAAGGCTTACCTGAACTATATTCACGAGAGGATAAAACGTATTACTAGTAGAATAAATATACATATTGTAGATGATACAGAGCCCTGTTCAGAGACTGTGTTTTAGAAGAGGTTATGTATAATGCAGCGTTACTTTTGAATATACTGTGACCAATGAGACAGGAAATCAATATGCATCAAAGTTGATTGACATCAGGTGGATTGTGGGAAATTGCCGGACGTTAGCAACGGTTAGAATTTCGCCCTATCTGAGGTTTCGGATTTAGTAGTGCCTAAACGCGTGTTTTATTGCAATTCATATTGTTTGAAGCATTAAATATAACAATTGTGTGAAATTATGAGTGTTTCTATTCTATTATAGCAAGGGAAAAATTAAATTATAATATATGTGCGGTGATTAGTGTCTGTGTAGTGTGGTCAAATGAATTGACATTGTGGTGTGCTTAATAATGTACGACGTATGAATAGCAATTGATTCAGTGAGTAGAAACCAAATTAAATGTAACTTTCGATAGTGGGGAGAGCGATAAAGGTCAGGGTAATTGCAAAGTACAACATATGTAAAATATGTACGTTTTGATGATAAAATATTACACCATAGTGTCCTTCCATTTCATAGCCCTCTCCACTATCGAATTTGTAATTTGTATTAGTAATATTGTCAATTTAGGTATTGTTTGGTTAGATCTTCGTGCAATTAAATGTGTTTTCATGATAAAATATTACAATTATATCAGAAATATCACGAAAAAACGCTATATTGCAAAATTACATAACCAAACAATACCTAAAGGCACAACATTATCAATACACACACACCCAAATATAAATGTTACTGTGATATTATATGAGGTAATTCTCAAGAATAAGGGCTTTTCCGGAGGAAATTTTTTTCGTAAAGTGGTATAATTCCACTATACTAATTACACAGAACATGAATTTAGGCTACTAGCGACATCAACATTTGACCAATAGAAACCCCAAAAAGATAGTGGGGAGGGTTATTAAGATCAAGGAAATTGTGGGGTAAAACGAGTGAAATATATTTACATAATGTAATACTTATTCATGAAAATATGTTAAATTGCCAAAATAATGCACAAGCGTGGCCAAACATTATGCACTGAGCCAGCAGGGAAGTAAATCACCAAAACAATGTTTTAAGGAGTGCAGACAATTTTTATTGGTGGTGATGCGAAGCGTCATGCTTCAGCAAAGCTTGCAGCTTCCCCAGAAATCATTTTCAAGCATAGCCCAATAGCACTTGAAAATAATGTGTGTGTGTTTTGCAATTTAACACATTTTCGTGCTATTTGTAATATTAATTGTAATATTGTATCACGAAAAAAAGTTTAATTGCAAAAAGATTGAACTGAACATTACCCAAATTGACAATGTTACCACTAAAATTTTAAAATATGATAGTCGGGAGGTATAAAACTAGAGGGAAATTGTGGGGTAAAATTTTAACATGAAAATGTACATATTTTCTATTTTTTTTTACATCACGATTTCCCTGATCTTCATAGCACTCCCCACTATCGTATTTGTAATTTGTATTAGCAATATACTGTTAATTTACGTAATGTTTGATAAGTTTTTTTGCAATTTAATGAATTTTCGCGAATAAATATTACATTATGTAGATATTTTTCACTCTTTTACCCCACAATTTCCCTCATCTTCATAGCCGTCCCCACTATCGTTTTTGGGGTTTTTATTGGTCAAATGTTAATGCCCCTACTAAATTTGTGTCTTGTGTAATTAGTAAAGTGGAATCATACCACTTTCTGAGATTTTTTTTCTTTCAGAAAAGCCCCTATTATTACGAATTACCCCGGTATCTTAATCTCAGACAGCTTCTTACAAAAAACAGGCTGTGACTGGATATGGGAATATTGCTCCAAAATCCTAGAAGTGAGCTGTTAGTTGTATCAGGAACTTTCTTTTTGGACCAGGCTTCGGCGAGTTAACATGCTCATGAAGGAGCAGTCTCCAACTTGCTATGATAAAATGCCAAAAATACACTATCTACCAAAAAGTAATTGAGCACCCGTCAAGATACGTAATTCATTACATCAGTTGACTTGTGTTTCACTGCCTTCGGCGTAGGACCGCTGGTGTTTGTCCATGGTAGCATGAACACAGAGGCTTATTGTAACATTCTGGATAATAAATGCTCCCAACATTGTGGCGTTTTTATGGAATGGACCAGTGTTACTTCCAGGATCATAATGCCAGGTGCCATGTTTCAAGGACTACTATGCAGTGGTACGCCAACAACAATGTTCGCTGATTGGACTGGCCCGCCCAGAGCTCCGACCTCAACCCTATAGAACATCTTTGGGACAAATTGGATGGCCGGGTGAGGTCGTCAGGCGTGGCCAAAATCCATTGCTCAACTCATGGAATGGTTGCACGAGGAATGGCGACGAATCCCCGTGGATGTCCTGCACACACTCATAGATAGCATGCCAGACAGGATGGCTGCTGTTATAGCGGCAAGAGGTGGCCCTACGAGATTCTAACGAGGTGACAACCACCAAACAAACGTTGTCGAAAGGTACCCAAGTACTTTTTGGTAGATAGTGTATGTCAGATGTGTAAATAATCAGTTTTCAAGTGCGCACTAGTATTCAAGTAAGGCAGGTAAAGAAGCCTAATTATGTTGGATTTGTGTTAATTTAAGAGATACAATTTTCCATCAAAGCCTGGGTCCAGTACTACTTAACGGTTGAACTTGGGAAGGTATACTAAGCTATCTTTATATTGTATGTAACAATGTTGAACTTTGGTGTCACATTTCAACTCAAAGTATGGAAGCAACTGTATCATATTTCCCAGTTAGGGCCTAAGAAGATTGAATGCAATAAAACATTTTTCAATTTAATCATTCTTGTGTGGTATTTTTCCTGAGTTGTTCAATTTTTTCACAATCACTATGATCTGCAGTTAGTTAACCACTGCCCATAAGCGTTACCCTGTAATTAAGAGTGTCTTTTGTAACGATTGTGCTTGCACCCATTAAAGTAAATATATTTGTATTTTAATAATAGAGAATTCAACTTGTGAACATTACAAGTTGCTCGACAATTACCAGGATCAGTAGTGACTTTGCAAAATGTTAAGATTTTTGTGTTTAAACTTTGCATCAACTACAAAATATTTTTCCAAAGAAATGTTAGAGAAACAACGGAATGACAAATACAATACTTTTTTCCTAGGTAATTGCTTACCCCAAAACACACCCAAAGGTCTGAATGTTATACTGTCATACTGTGCAAATATACTAATCTCTTTACATCCTTAGCTTAGAAGTGAATTTCATTTGGATAAGTGGAGAGTTGTTGGATACAGCTTTTGGTGGTAAGAATCATTCTTCTGCAGCAAAAGTATCAAAGTGCATTTGGTATGCTAACACCACGTACCGACACCACATAACTTACACTTGGATTGCAGTAGTAAAGGTCCAATCAGGTGTTCTACATTTAGTAAGTCAGAGTGGGTACCAGCTGTCTAATGTGTGTTAGCATCGAAACCTAACAGCCATTATAAAACAATTTCCCTACTCCACCTATTCTCCACACACAATGCAGAGCCAAAACAAACCCAACCTATTACAACACTTACATTCATAAAATACTATCGTGGGATAAAAAACATTTCTTACCGCAACGTGCAGTTACAAAAACTCACAAAAGATTATTTACATTAGTTGCCATGGCAAATACAAAGATCATTATTTCAAAGGAAGGGTTAGGTTTCAATATTTTTCCTTTATTCATGTTTGTGATCTTTGTGTCTGAAACCTGGTGGATGAAATATGTACTATTGTAGAGGAACAATGAACTGTTGAAATATGGGATCTATCAAATATAAGTACATAACATTTTAGCGCCAGTACAAAGCAACGCAAATAAAACTTCTCTGCACAAGCACCCATAACCATGCAGTTAAATACACCGAACTACAGTGGCGAATGAAATAATTTGGAACAATGTCTTCACGAACACATGGATACACAAGTTACAAAAGATTATTAATGCACTACAGTGTTTTTAAGTGGCCGAGAATAATGTTTTTATCCTAAATATGTTGATATTCTGTAGTAGTTATAAGCTTTATTCATACTCGTTTTTAGTCCGGACTAAGGAAAGATCATCCTCCGACCAAAATTCGTAATCAGGGAACAGTTTTATTGCTAATCCGAGGACCATCATGCTTTAGTACGACCTAACTTTTAGTCTGAACTGAGAGTAAGATTACCGAACTATTAAGGTCTAAAAGAAATATGCCGAACAAAAAATCAAACAATTTCGTTAATATTACCTGCAGGTGAAATAAAGATAAAGTTCGCAGAACATAAAAATTACGTTTAAGTTTGATTATGTCATTCTGCATGCAAAAAATATGCTGACCTAAAGGATGAAATGTTCCGTGAATTATAATTCTAAGGAAATACACCTAAAGTTGATAAAGTATTTTTGTAATATAATCAACATTACAACACACATTTAAAAACATTATTAAGACAGTATTGAAGTAATAAAATGAAATCAGCCCATATTACCAGGACAGTGCAATGTAAATTTTTAACAATCAATTTGGAATAATAAGATATTAGTATATTAATTTTATCGTCCGGTATTACCATATATGATAGAGAGTAATCAAACAAGGTTACCGGGAATAAAGTGATGTTAATGTAATGGAGAATGTGATTTGTTTACACAAACATGCAGAAAATAACACAACACATTACCGAGGTCACTTTTGAATGGAAATTATCAAAACTAAATAATTTTTTTCTTTCTTTAACTGGCGAGACCCCGAATCCCGCTACACCAGCGTGATCACCTTCACAGTTCTGTGTGCCCTCCGGCATGCATGTTAGTAGGTAAGTCGGTTTCAGAATTGGATGCATCTCAGTGCAAGCCCTTTATGCCTTAAGTTGGGTTTGTCGAGTGCGTCTGAAAACCGGACAGCTCAGTCATGACACCGTCTCCATCTTCTTCCTTCTAAACCGATGCCAGGCTCTCCACTCCATTGCTATAGGTGGGGAGAGTTCTTTCGGGAAGACACCCCCGCTCCTTCCACCAAAATAGCCCATCGGTCTGGGAAACACGAGACATCCGAGACATCCGGGGCCTACCAGTGATAGTGGCGAATCTGCTGGCCCAGGAGAAAAGGCTGACATCCAGCAGTGACTACACTTCGCATTTTTCAGCACCTCGAGACCCCCCTCAATTCCCAGCGAGCGAGCAGCCACGAGCACGGTGTTCATACTATGACAGCTTAGCTCATAATTATTTTTTCTGGAGAGCCCCCAAATCCCACTACGCCAGCATGAACACCTTCAAAGTTTTGTGTGCCTCTAGCATGAATGTTAGTGGCTAATACGGTTGGAGAATAGGATGCATCTCAGTACAAACCCTTTATGTATTAGGTCAGGGTTAATTAATAAACTTGGGCGCATACATCGGGACTGAGCACGATTGTCTGGTGCCATGGCTGCAATCGTAACCATAGACACACCACGAAAGAAGAAGGGTTTATTAAGGGGCATAGAAAATCAGGCAAAGCGGAGGGGCCTGGAGAAACCTATGTGATTGCCACAGAGGATAAAAATAATTCCTTTTATTGGATTAGAGCTGGAGATAGCAGGGTTATTGTTACTTCGCTAAGAAAGACTTTGTGGGGTTAATGAGGGTGATATGAGATGTGTCGATCTGCTGCTGGAATGTGTCCAGGGTCGTACCGCAGTAGTACAGCCCTGGAGGTGGGGACAGAACTGTGCCACCTGCCTGCAGATACCAGTCATCTCTCTGGAAGCAGAAAAAAAAGTGTTAGTTTCCAGGCATAAAAATAGGAATAATTATGAAGGGGAAGGGGGTGGTGGTGCGATGTAATGAAATGGCATTACCTACAGTGGAAGTTCGCTTGCAGCTAGTGTGGTGTTGTGTGTTAGTGTTGGCAGAGTTGTGTGTGACAAGTGTAGTGTCGAAGAATTAGGTAATTAGTAATGAAGGGTATAAATAATATAATCGCCAGCCTGGAGGACACCATATTGGGTATCAGTTAGGTATATTGGGCCAACGCACAGACCTACACCAGACCGAAACTCCAAGTTGTATCCCACGATATTGACACTCGGGTGCGCACATTGTGTAGCATAGAAAAAATTTGTAATGTAAAGCACAGGGCCATCTCCGAACCACAAGCTGTACAGAGCCTGCTTTGCCTTGTCCTGTGTTCACATAGGGCTTCGCATCATTGTATGTGTTTGTGGGAATTATCACGCTACTTCCTGGGGTAGTTTAAGGAGATTATGGTGGCCTATGAGCCAAAATGCTTTTCGGCTGCTTATATTTTTGTGTTTCCTCGGGGTCTAAACCCTGAGGCTGGATATTTTCGCATTTGCACTGTTTCCACAATCAGGATGCCCGCTCATGCAATATACCTACATGAATCCCTATAGTGATGTAAGTGTCACCGTGGCCCTAAGTGTATTTCTTTGATGTTTTCTGTTATTTTTATTTCACTTGTGTTTTATCCTCACCTCACTTCATTCGGTGGTTTTTGTTATTTTCAGTGTAATTCATTATGCCATAATTGAGGGCAATAGAGCAATGTGTGTATGTATAGTATAAATTTCTGTGTGTAAGAAAATAGTCAGAGCTGCTTGTTTGCCCGCCAACCTGGCTAGCACGATGCGCCAGAATAGTTAGTCATCCTACAGTGTCTCGAGGAGGTGGACGTGAGGACCAATCAAGTCTATTTTCACGCGCTCAGATGGCGCTTCAACTCTTGAACTTATCATTTCGTCGCAATAGACTGTTAGTATACCAGAACATGTGTTTATTTAGCCACCCGAGAATACCCACTCCTCTCCCCCTGGATTAGCATCACCTCGGAAGGCATAACTTTTCCGTAATCTTTTGTGGCCATCTGCCATTTATACAGTATTACCCTGTCGGCAGGTCACACTCAGCAACTGTTTGTAAAGTTGTTTCCTAGGCGAACGTATAATAAAAACCCAGTAAACTTACATGAGATGCGTCTTCATTCTGGTTGCCTAAGGGCTATAAGGTTCTGGGGACATACCTTTCTCACCAATTCATTAGAGTTTTATGTAAAGTGCTTTTATTTGTATTTCAATGTTTTGTATCATAATTTGCCTAATTAATGGGTGTGGGTCGCCCTAAGACCTCACTATATAGCACGTGTAAAACAGGTAAAGTATTTAAATCATTAAACATCTGGGGCAGCATCGGAAGAATAATGCAGTGGCCATCGGCACACGACCCGGAGGAAGGAGTCAGCGATACCTAAAAAAAACTTGACATTGCACTACTGCGATGTCTGGCACCGAAGAAGTACAGCAGAGGTTTGATGAGAAATGCCAGCAAATATCCTAACCGACACTCGACCTTAAAGTTGACCACATTTGCTCCATCATCACATCATCATACTGTCAAATGTCACCCAACTTATGGCGATATTCTTCTGCCATTTTTTTCTAGCATCGTACCAAACTGCAATTTGTTCCTAATATTTTCCAAATTTTTTAAAATTTCGAAATTTCTGCTAAAATCTGTCTTGCTTTCCGTGACCAATGCTAACACCAAGGAGGCATCCAAAAGAACTACTGTTCACATCCGGAGCCGTGGGATGCTGTCGCAATGCCCCACGATGCCGGAAAACCAATGCACATTGTCAGTGTGAATAAGCGCTCAGAATCTGTAGGGATGCCGCCATCATAGCAACTAAGAAGGAGAACCGAAAAAAGTAGAAGACAGAGGCCATCTTTGTGAGCTGTGACGTCAGTCACACAGCAACAGCCCGGTGCCCAGTATGATAAATCCGTAATGATGGATTGTAAAACAATTCCACATGACCAAGAACATGACTGTCGTCAATAGTACGAACTAATTTCCGAAACAACCAAATCTGATCATCAAGTTCCATCTTCATCTTCTTAAGTGAATACATAGACACATTACCAAAAATGCTAATTACAGCAGTATTGTCCATTTTTCCCTAATGAACTGGAAAAGTCTTCCAACAGATTATCCTGTTTGGATCACTCTCACTAATATCCTTTGGTACAGGCTCCGTCTCGATATGAGACCTTCTGAAGAAACACATTTCCAACAAACTACTGCCAGCTTTAGCTTTAATTCCTTGAAGACCTAACCGGCACAAAAGAGAAAACAAAATATAACTCTCCTCTATATCGAGGATCTTAACTGCCCAAGACCTATCATCTTTATTGGCATCTTAGTAAAAGACACAATATTACGATAGACCTTCCTTGGGTAATACCCAGAAGAACGAATTCGCCTCTGATTCATGTCAGGACGAAATCTGCAAAAACACATAATAAATACTGCTAATAGTTGTAAAAATAATATAATATGCAGAAAGGAATTATAATATTAATACGATATAGATACATGCCTCAAAACAAGGTAAGAACACAAAAAAACTGCCCTGAAAAGGTGGCTTGGTGGGACCCAGAAGTAAATGCAGTGATAAATTCTCAGCATGTATCGGCAATGAATATAGATATGGTTCCTTGCCGCCCAGTTTCCCATTCCCATGTTAAATGCCGAGCGAGAAGGGTGAAGTAGAAGTATGGGCTCATCCTGGACTTTTCTGGTTTCTGTGAGTATATAAGATGATGAAGAATACTCATAATACGTTATTTATTTTACTCTCAATACCCACACAGGACACGCACATTTGTTATTCACCATTGAAGTGGACGACCACTGAAACTGCAAAATAGCACAAGGCCTACATGATTTTAGTGGCGAAAGTTAAGCCCACGATCATTAACAAATGGACTGAGGCACGAGCCAGCCTTAGCTACGAGCAAGCAAAAACAAGGTTTCGATATACTAAACTTAATGACGAAAAGAATTACATGGTAAGTGGTTGATAAATGGCGAAGGCCCAGAGCAGTACATACTTGTGGCTGTCTCAAAACATGTCCAAGAAGCTACTGTCATGGTGGCGGGCCTCGAGGCCCTGTGATTGGTTGCTGCTGTGGCCAAATGTCATGTGACTTACGTGACTCTCGTATTTATGAAAAATATGCAGTGGAATGATGTAACACAGGTTTACATTAAATAATACACGATCTGAGCATTCAATAATTATAAAATACACCACATACAAAAATTATCTTCAGGCTCTTGGCCACTGTTTGCCATACCAGCAAATTAACCTAAAATGTCCCGCTTTTTTATCTGTGGGCGCATGGCCAACGAAAATGTACACAATTAGAAGTTATTTTATTATTACACTTAATTTTCTGGGCAGAACGATCTGGTATGAACAATTGCACATTAAAGGCACTTAAAATATTTTCAGTATAAAACACATGGCTTCTCGCCCCTCCGTAAACCGTGTTGCCACATCTATGGTTGATAACACCTATGGACCGGCGAGGAGGACTCTGTTATGACATGGTCAACATGTGGTCGCTGATCAAGTGAGTATCAAATGTAAACAAAACACTCTTAACCTATCATAACTCTGGGGCAGTGTTTGCATTGATACTTATGTATGAGAATACAGGAACATGAAGAAATAAATAAACAAACACATAGCACTCACAAATAAACTTTTCAGAACTCTCGGTACGAATTGTGGCATTACTTACGTGTACCAATAACACACGTGACACTAACACTGGCAAATAAACATAATCTTACATATACACTATTACACTTCAAAATGCATTACATAACACAACCCTGAATACACTCACCTTAAACTAGTGCACCCTCTGCACGATGTGGAACACACACACAAGTAGCAATTAGCTGCATGCATGTAACACTTTATAAACTAAAAAGGCCTTTCAAAAACACATTTACACACTAACTCGCACTCGTGGTTCATTCTCATGTCACTGTTATGACGTGGTGCCTGACCGTGCTGCAGGAAAAGGTGTGGTGAATGGGCTCACCGAAGTTGTTCTCGTCAGAAGACATGGAAAAGGACAGCAAGGCATTAGCGAAGATCTCGTTATTAGTAGAGAAGAAGTTGATTCACCACATCGAAAAGTGCGAAATCATCGATGCAAGCATGGGCCACATTCCAGACTTTATTTGAAGATTCTGGCCTCACATTAAAGTCGGATTGCTGCATCAATTGACTTTAACTCGACTAGATAACTGTAAATCAGTTCAAGAGTATGTAAATGAAATTGCATCAACAGCTCAGCATCTATGGGACATTAGATTCGAAATTTCTGGGGAATGGGTCGGAACCTTGTTACTAGCAGGCCTACCAGATGAGTACAAGCCAATGACTATGGGGCTGGAGAGCTCAGGAATTCCAATTACAGTGATGCAATTAAAATAAAATTATTGCAAGATGTGAGAGCTAGTTCAAACCAAGATCGACCACTAAGTGTCGATACGGTGCTCTAAAGTAATCGATCTTCGAGGAACAACTCGTGCGAGGCGACAGCTACAAGATCTACAACAGTAAATAAAATAAGCTGCCCCGCAAATGTTTCAACTGCAACCGGATTGGACACTTTGCTGCAAATAGCAGAATTAAGACAAAAATTAACGAAAAAACAAGGTATAACAAAATTGCAGAAAAGAAAAATAGTAACACATTTTTATCATGTTTGCTTATAAATGTGAAAAACGACCCTGCGTGATTTTTGGAATTGTGTGCATCAGTGAACTTGACAAAACATGAGTTGGAGAATTCTGTGTCCGAATCTGGATTGAAAATTCTTATGGCAAACAACGAGCCCCTCACAAACGAATTTGTGGGAAATGTTGACATTGAGTTATCGGTCAACAACAAAACCAGTCTCATTACTGCCCATGAAGTACATCATGTGCCGGACGTGGCAGCTAACCTCCTCTTGGTTAGTAAAATCACAAGTAAAATGAACTTTGTTACTTTCAAGAGAGATAGTAGCAAGATAATAAATTCAAAAAATGTACTAATTGCCTTAGCAACATTAAAAAATGGAATATACCAGTTAGACACATCACTGTCCTCGTGTGTTGACAAAGCGTATTCTGTTTCTTTTGCCGGTGATTAATGGCATCGCAGGTTAACTCATTTAAACAGGAGATACATGAACTCCTTAAAAACAAAGGTTGATGGAGTACATAACACGAAAACTAGTAAAGCCCCATGTGAAGTTTGTATCAAAAGCAAACATACTCATTTGCCTTTTAAACGAAGCACATTTAGTGCTAAGGGACCCCCAGGATTGGTGCATACAGACGTTGATACAGACTTATGTGGGCCCATGGCGACAGAGTCAATCAGAGGCAGTAAATACTTCTTGGTCTTAATCGAAAATTATTCCAGGTACACTCATACCTATATCTTGAGATCCAAGGAACAGGTTTGCGATGTGTTCAAGGAGTTTTGTACACTTGTAGAGAACCAGACAGGCAAGAAGATGAAAATTTTGCATTCAGATAATGGAACAGGGTTTGTGAACAGTGAGTTCTCGAGTTTCCTGAAGAGTAAAGGCATCAGAATATCAGACACCAATACACTGTGAGGGTTTCACCACAACAAAGTGGCGTTGCAGAGCAGTATTGCAGAGCTTGCAAACTAAAAAATTGTTGAGAAAGCTCAATGTCTGTTGCAAGATGCAGGACTGCCAAAAATATTATGGGCCGAGGCAGTAGCAACATCTGTTCATCTCAACAACATATGTCCGAGTAAGAGCTAGTTGCACCAACATCGCCCCTGATCCAAATTCGAATGATCTTTGCCCTAATATAAAAGTGTTGCACCAACGAAATTTCATAACTCTGTATTTCCGATTCGTTGATGTTGCAAAGCTCGATATTAAGTATGAGACTAATTTTGTTTGGTTCGTAATATATGACGTTATGGAAGTAGGCGTATTTTTCATAATAGATAGAACTAGATGTGCGATATTTTATATGTTTTAAGTGAATTATTATTGTACGAATTTACCTGAATAATATTCAAGTACATATAATGTTGTTATAATTTTCCAAGAAAACAATCTGTTGGTGTATTTTCAATCTAAATTTGTCGACGATGGCTGCTGATCTAAGATCGAGAATTCGAACCGCCAATTTCGCCGGCTCGAAATGAAGTTAATCTCGATCTCCAGTCCAGCTCTTAACCTGAATGTTGCAACAGTTTTCTGTGTCGACCTTAGATACAATCTCAGCTCGAGTTTCGAACCACGATGGTGCAACCGGCCCTAAGGCAGTCGAACGGAAACCCAATTCGAAGCTTGGTGCTCCAGGCAGTCCAAACTCAGTTATCATTGGATCTTCGGTTGTGAGGTCATGGCTCAAATCCCAAAGGATAGAAGAAAGAAATGGGCCCCCAGATCAAAAAAAAAATAATAATTTTGTATGTTGCTGCGATGACACAGAAGGTTATCGCCTCATGAACACCAAAACAAAAAGGGTGACTATCAGTGGAGACATTATTTTCTGGAAGAAAAACCAGTGATGGAAATACCTAGCAGAGATACATGAAGATTCGTCCAAGCTGCAAAATTTCTGTGACTCTGAGCAAATTATCTTTCAAAAACCTGAACAGGTAGAACATCAAGAGGATATTGATCCGACTCCTGAACTA
Source organism: Dryococelus australis (assembly GCA_029891345.1). Taxonomy (NCBI): domain Eukaryota; kingdom Metazoa; phylum Arthropoda; class Insecta; order Phasmatodea; family Phasmatidae; genus Dryococelus; species Dryococelus australis. The sequence continues at coordinate 151,159,574 of CM056999.1, read as the reverse complement.
GATGAAGAACCTTTTTGAGATTTTTCAATAGAAATGAAGCAGAAGATACATTCAGTCCTCAGCAGGTGAGAAGATCATGTCGTACTCCAAGACCCAGAGGTGTCCGGGTTTTGTGTCGTACTTCCTCTGAAAATAACGAGCCACATACACGAGTGGAAGCACTGACAAGTGCACAAGCTACAAAATAGAAACATGCTATCGATGGAGAGTTACCATTATTTGTTATCAATGAAGCTTATGAATGGGCAGATTTGCCTGAAGGAATAAAGGCTCTAAATTTAAAATGGGCATTCAAAATAAAAAATCCAGAATTCAAGGAGCCAAAATAAAAAGCTCGATTAGTAGTCAAAGATTGTGCACAAAAGCCCCGGATGGACTATGAAGAGATTTTCTCCCCTATAATCAAACATTTTTGGCTGAGATACCTTTGTGCACTAGAAGTTAAGAAAGATCTCGGCATATTGCACATTGATATTAAGACTGCTTACCTACATGGCTATTTAGATGAAGTTATATACGTGCAACCCCCATAAGAGCTCGAGGGAAGAGGAAGGCCATGTACGGATTGAAACAACGTGGAAGAAGCTGGAACCATCGCCTAAACCAAGTACTCACTGGGATGAGACTCAAACAATCAATCTAAAGCAGATTCTTGCATCTACTTTGAATACAATGATAAAGACATCATCATATGTGCCATATATGTTGATGATCTCATAATTTTCACAAGTTAACCACAAATTCAAGAGAAGGTGCAGTTGAGGCTAGGACATGAATTCCACACGAAAATCTTAGGTAGGATTTATAATTGTCTGTGCATGAAAATCACCAGGGACAGAAGAGATTGAAAACTTTTCATCGACCAGACAGCTTACATTGACAGAATGATTCAGAAATTCGGCATGTCTGAGTGCAAGCCGGTCTCAACACCAATGGAATCTTGTATCAATCTTCGAGACCCTTCGAAAAATGAAGCAAAGGGTACAGTGAAAGTGTTATGGATTATCGTGAAAAAATGCAACACCAACAACCAGTGGGTAGTCTCTTGTACCTATCTCAGATTTCTCGTCCAGATCTTTTGTGTGCAGTTTATAGCTTAAGTCAGTTTTATATAACAACCAGCAAAAGTACCACTGACTTGCTACAAAGAGGGTATTCAGGAATTAAATAGTATTAGAGAACTGAAACTAGTGTTTGACAAGAACAGTAATCATAAATTACTTAGCTTCAATGATGCTGATTGTAACGTTTGTCATGGTGTCCGAAAGGTGGTAGAGATCTGCCACGCTTTCGGGCAAGCCATTTGACGTTTGTCTAATGTGCAGGAGGCTGGCAACTAGTGCTAAAATGTTGGTCAATAAGGATATTGGTTGGGTGAGAAGCGGTGAATATAGTGTTGTAATCTTGGTGGGGATAATTACCTAGGATGCAGATATTGTCGGGTTGACAATATTGTGAAGTCAGAGAGCAGCTGTTGACTCGTGCCTCAGGGTCGTTCAGCCGTCGACCACGGCAAATCCTCAAAGTGCAATTGTTGTCTCCTCGTAGAATAAAATTATTACTGACTAAATAACTCCCTTACTTGTTGCATTGTGGGTTATCTGGGCTCCCCACACACCCATAAGAAGCACTGTTACTAATTACGCTGACTCGTGACCATTTCAATCATACTTGCACAGTAAGTTACACTTTGAGAAAATTGGCGGGAGAAGGCCTTACCTTAAATTCTCTGCAGCGAATTGGAAATAAACCACACATGGTAACACATCACTGTTGCGATTTATTAAGTTATATGATTACATTCCTGTCGTGAAAAGCTTACATTCGGTGCTGCTTACGAACCCGTCAACTCGGGCAATACTGTGCAAAACACATGTGGTCACATGAAATAACTTAACTATAAAACTGGATAATAGGTTATGATTTTCCCAGCGTCAGGCATCATCAGAGGTGCTGCCAAATTTGTAGAGCTGACTTGCTGATGCTCCAGATTGTGTCGCCGACAACCAATGCCTTACTTAACTGGCTTCTTAAATAATGGTTAATAAAACTTGAATGTAGAACTTCGTAGACTCTCAGGACGGACCATGTGCCACATTAATTAAATACGTGGAAATAATGCAATACAAAACACTCATGAATAAAACACGTACAATACACATTTGAGAAATGGCAGGAAATTAGAGTCTCATGCTCTTACCTTCTCTGAAGCATAGACAGAGTTAAACATCCTCTTTCCTGAATGATGATTATTATTCATTCATAACTTTACACACTACTCTCGGGAACAACATAACAATGGTACCTAACGCAGACCTCTCGGTGACGGTTACCCTGCTCAAAAGCCACATGGGCTATGTAATGGTTTGTTGAACAATTAAGCTACCAGTGGTGATGCAAACCAACCGGGAGTGGAGAGGAGTTGTCCCAGATGGCTGAATATAAAGAGATTCCAAAAAATTAGTGTCTGTTGCAAGTTAAATATGATTCTTAACAGAAGTTGTATGCCACCCGGGCACGCGCAATGCGAGACACGACGTCACGACTCACCCCTCCAGCTGCCGAAAGTTAACTAGTTTGGCGTGTGGACGCGAGGACCGGCGGTGGCGGGGCTGCCTGTCACACTCCACTACTTTCTTGCACAAAAGTTCTGTTAAACTTATTTGGGGTCTAGCTCAGGTGTAGGAGGCACACGATAAATTAAACAACACTGAAAAATACACAATAAATGCTTAATACAGGTTGATGAGTGAGATGGGATGAAACATGTGAGATGTAAACAATTATGACATCACAGAAAACACGTATAAAGGTAAATTTACCTAAGAATGGCGCTTATGCATATGTCACTCCCAAACTCGAAATATATCTGAGTTTAAATGAGCCATTAATTACACATCTCACCTTTTAATCACCACTGGCACTTAATAAATATTACTCCGCTACGTGGAGTAGCTAGCTTGTTGCCCACACACTTACACTCCTACACTAGGGGCCTTTATGATCTCTGGATAAAAGTTTGGAATAACTGTTCCATAGATAAGCTATTTGTTGGTAACCTGTATTATGAACCTTACATTAGCTAAGTTATCCTTTAGATAAGTAATCCAAGGTTTTGGTTCGTTACTGTGCATGTTGGCAATAAAAGTCACTATATTTGCGTCAGAGTGTGGCTATGGCCTATACTGTGCAGTTTTAGGCGGTTGTTTTCCGGTTAAAAAGGTCACATGATCAACAGTAGACAAACACATTGTATCGACCTATCTTCCATGTGTAATTTTATGAGTTTTAAAATCGACATAAATTAACATACAACAGTTTTGGACCTAAACGATAATATACATAAAGTGTGAGTGCGCTTGTCTCAGATATATCTAGATATAAATTTCGCCGGTAAATATGTAAAGTAATGAATTGTTTACATTTAAATGGAAGTGTTGTATACTGTGTTTCTGTTTGATTTTATTCCTGTTCCTTATATATTCGCCTTAAAAATATTCCAGGAAATAATTTTTGACAACTATACGAGGTTTTAAAAGTTATGGTAAACGAAACAATACTACAATCATATATGATAGGCTATTGAAGTTGTCTGCGTGTGCGTTACAAGTGAAACAGCCATGTGGGAGAGACAACTTTTGTTTTACGTAGAAATTGAACAGCCTTGCGAGTGCTATATGAACTCACTAGTTGTTCTGAATTTTCTCTAAATTTGTGTTATTCTTGGGTTTGTGAAATGTGAATTTGGCATGTAAACACGCCTTAAAACTAATCTATTTTTCATTTATTCGCCGACGAACGACAACTGATATTAATGTATGCAAATGTGTACGAGCCGGGCCGTGTGAGTCCAGTGTTTAGTGTATTTGTATATACCATGGATACATTCGTGAAAGATATCGCACAATTATTGTGTCTATAAGGATATGTTATCCGCTTAAGTTTATAAATTCACAATTGCCATGTGTTTAATTTTTGCAAGTGCGGTTGCGATCACTAATGTGCCGTGAATTTAAGGCCTAACCTGTAAGTTGCGGACTCGTTAGAGGTACAGGTATTTTTATAAAACTGTAGATATGTATTTTTCTAAATGCTGATTTGATATTTCAGCGTGAGAGTTTAGGGAATTAATTTTTTAGTAATGGCAAATCATCTCATAAACCAATACAAGGCCACACCTTATAAAAACTCCACTATTACAATTTTTTTCTCCCCAAGTCAGCAGTGTTGCAGTAACAAACAAGAAATCAGCTGTTTATCAATACAAGAAAATAGGCCTACAACCAAATCAGTTCCCATATTTTAAAAAGCTACTGAATGTAGCCTTCATGATTTATAATTTCCATGGTTTCTCGAACTCATTCCATGCAATTTCTGGGATGACTCAATAAAGACAATTTGATCAATTCCTTCCTTGCATTCCCTTGCTGTGTTCTTGGTTTACCATTCCCTAATGAACCTGCAGTCGACAAGATGTTAAGTTAAATAAAGAGGGTTTACTTGTAGTCAATCATTCTCTATAACTACACCATCTGCGAAATAGAAAAACATCGCATAATGAATGATATATTAAACCCTTATGAATGATATATTAAATTCTAATTTGGAGGGTAACTATTTGAACATAAGCTTATTCTAGTATTGATGATGAATCATGGATATTTAGATGGACATGTTAAATGTTTTAAAAGCCTATTTGTAAATGAAAAATGGAATGATGTTTATACATTAACTGAACCAAACATTGCCTGAACAGTTTTATTAATACATTTCTTTGTCATTTTAATCATGCCTTTCCACTCAAATCTGTAAAATGTAACAGTAGCTCGAAAATAAAACGGATTAGTAAAGGTCTTGACAGTCTCATGACAGAGGTTTAAAACAATGTGTCAAATGCTAAGAACCCTCGCCTTGGTTGAGGAGGGTGTGGGGGAGGGGGGACCAAAAATTTATACTGTAAGCAATATGAAAAATTAAATAACAAGTTACTTGGAGTAGCAAAGCAGAAATAGAATGAGGAAAAATAGCCTCCTCCACAAATAAAACAAAAGCAATGTGGAACATTATTAATAATAAATTGAAACCTAGGCAAAGACATGTCAACCTTTCCTTAAAAATTGATGGTATCAAAATCGAAAATAGCAAGGAAATATCTAATAGTTTTAATGACTATTTAACAAACATCCCACTAAAATTGCAAAATGAACACAGAGCTACAAATATTATTCCCGCACACACATACCAAAAAGACCTAACACTTGGAATGCTAACACGCTGTCTTTCACACCTGTCTCTGAAGAAGACATCATATATGTAATTAAAAATTTCAAATGTTAAAGTTGCTGTGGAATAGATGAGGTACCTATGATTCTGCTAAAAAAAAACTGCCTTTGACATACATTTTCAATGAATGTCTTGCCCAGGGAATTTTTCCTGATACTCAAATATGCAAAAGTAGTACCAATACAAAAAAAAAGTGACAAGGCATTGATGGATAACTATAGGTCTATCTCTCTTCTTACGTCCTTTTCAAAAATCTTAGATAAATTTATAGCAAAGTAACTGCAACACAATTGTTAATAGAAAACAAGGTTATTTCATTGCATCAATGTGGCTTTGTAGAGGGCAGATCCACAGAACAAGCTATTTACAGTTTTACTGAAAAAATATTAACTTCTTTTGATAAAAAGCAATTCTTAACAGGTATATTCGCAGATTCTTCAAAAGCTTACGATTGTGTCGACCACAATAATTTAATGCAAAAACTTTAACAGTGTGGTGTAAGAGGTGTAACCAATAGTATGTTTAAATCATATCTTGAAGACAGAAACAAGATCACCTCCATAAGATATTATGACAAAAATCACATTACAAATGTTAAGTCCAATAACAGAACTACTCGAGTAGAAGTGCCACAGGGATCAATACTGGGACCAATATTATTCTTAATATTTATTAATGATTTTACAGAACAAATAACCAACGACTCAGCTATAATGTTTGCGGATGACACAAACATTTTGGTGACTAGTTCAAAGAGCCCAATCATTCGGCGTGTGTGTCTGGAAAATATCCCGGATGTGATGTGCTGTACATAATCAATGTACATCCATAGCAGCAAACAGTGACTGAGATGTCCAGTTGGTTCCAGTATAATAAATTAATACCTATTAAATGTTGTTGATGCCTTCTGCCTTATTCACAGAATTTGTTGAAGGAATGTCTTGAACAGTATCACTGACATCTTCACTACTGTTATCACCTGATATTTCATCATAAATATCGACTTTACTTTGCTTAAAAAGGCTAGGTGTATCGTCAAAAACACTGTTCTTCGCAGCTGTTTGTGGTAGGTTATGTCGAAAATCGTTATGTTCACGTGATATTGTATATTTCAAACAATCCGATTCTATGTCATTTCTTGTAATTATGTTATTTCCCTCGCCTTGTGTGACATTACATATTGTAGATGCTACATTTACTTTCTCAGGAGGAAGATTTGTTGTCTGTACGTGCGAGCTGACGAAAACGATAAAGAATCGTACGAGATGAATTCTTCAAACATTCGCTACTCTCATGTCTGTGAACATTGTAAGCGAAAGTTTAAAGTTTCCCACAGTATTTGCAGTTTAGTTTATTCGGTGATGTCTCCATTATCATCAATGTAGAATTCACCTCACAATGACAGAATGACAACTGACTTGTGTCTGTATGAATTTTCTGTTTTAAACAGTATCAGGTTTCATTAATGACTATAAAATGTCTTCCACCCTAATATTTGTATGTTAATTGCAGCGGCTTGCATACTAATTCACCATGTGATTAAATCTATGTATGTTAAATGGAGTTTCCCTTTACTTGATATTCCACTAGAATGAGTAAATAATAATTCAATTTCAGGAATGTAGAATGGAGAGATGAGTTTAGAAGTATTTTGTAGGGAATTTTTAAAGACATGTTTACTAAACGATTGTGTTAATATGACGTTAGTCTATTGAGTAAACTATTTTGAGCTGCGATTGTCTTAATTGTGGTCTGTTTTAAATGTGTGTATGTAATACGAATTTCGTTTTTCCCGCTAACATTTGTCGGATAATTCATTATGTCTATTCCTAAGTTGTATGGAATAAAGTTATTTGTCTCGGATATCTCTTTACAATGTAAATAATTTATTGATAATCTGAATGTATTATCCTAAAAGATGGGTTATACGATTACGAAATTGATACCTTTTTCCTTTAAATTTTCCTTAAATGTATTGAAATATCGTGGAAATTTATATATTCAAACTCCTATAGATGTCATTTCAACCTCCGTTCGTGCTATTTATTTAATATTACGTCCAAATTTTTTTCTAGGGAAATCGATTTGTAAATAAGTTCGAGTATATACACATTTTATGGTAAATAGTGTATCTAAAAATCTTGATTGGGAAGCTTTTGAACTGAAACTTTGGTTAGAAGAAAACTTTATAGTAGTATACAAGTGTACATGTCAAATGCATATTTTTCTCTGCTGTACACATATATTTAAAAACAGATTGAAATTTGGAATATATATGCATTTATCATGTATCTCATTGTAATAGTTCAAACTTAGGTAAATGGAATAATACATGTTTGAAAAATTGTGATCTTTCAGTGTTTTAAAATAAAAAATTAATCTTGTGAAAATATCTCTTGTACCAAAATATACTTATATTCCTGGAAATAATTTAATAATTTTGCTGGAAATGTGATAGAATTTATTGGATTAAAATTCATTTCTTAGATTAAGATATTAATTTTGTTCGAATTTTATATGGGGATTAAGATTTTGGGCAATATTTAGCTTCAGGGATATAAATTTTGATCAGCGGGACTTGTGAAATTCTTATTTCACTGGGAATACACCAGGCACTATCGATAGCGGAGCTCTTCATAAAAGTAGAATTTCAAGGCAAGTCACCTTCGAGACTATAGGCGAGAGGGGTGTGTTGACAGGGGCACTATCCTCTGGAATTGGTCCAGTTCTGAAGGCGAGGGGTGTAGGGAAGGGGTGAGAGGGGTGGCTACAAGCAAACTGCCCTGATCTGAGCGAATCTACCCGGTTGTCGCCATCTTGCTACATTGCCCCCCAGGACCTTGGAGACATGGCTTGACGGGGAGAGGTGTATGGGGTGCCTGGCATCCTGTATTCGGGCCAGTTCTAAGAATGTGGGGTTGGGAGAGGTGACTACAAGTAGGCAGGGCCCTCCGATCTGAATACCACTAGGCAGTTGACGCCATCTTTATACATTGCCGAAAAAAATTGACAGTCGAGAGCAGCCTGTGGTAGTACTTCTGTGAGAGGTGGGTGGTGGGAGGGGGTGGCAGGCAAGGCCCCTCCGATCTGAAGCTCTCTGGAGTGTCTGCGCCATCTTTAGTTGGCCCTCGACGCTTGGACTAGACAAACGTGTGCCTCACCAGCTCTCTCTTGTCTTCACCGCACCTCTAAAACTTGGCGGCCGACGAGGTTACGATCGCGGGTTACCGCATCCACAGGCTGGCGACCATCGCACCTATCTTCATCTCTACTGTTAGCCGCGATTTTCGTTAGGCGATATTATTTCCTCCGGGGTTCAGATCTCGTTCACAGTATTCGTAAACTATAAGGTGAAATATTATTTTAATTCATCGGAAAATATAGATGTTCGTGTTATAGTGCATTTATTGTGTAAACCCTGTTTCTGTGTTTGGTAGACGAAACTTCATAGCAGTTAAAAATACCCTTTGTGTTAACAAGTGTGCTCTATTTACCACATTTTACAGAAATTTGTATTACAGTTCGATATTTTGAAAATAATTTCTCTTTTAGGATGTTTGTGCATTTTTTCCGTTATATATAAAGTTCTGTGGGATTAATCTCTATGCTTCGACTCAAGTTGATTATTTTGAAACAACTCATTTGGGATAAGATTCTCTATCGTTAATTACTTTCTTGGAGATCATTATATATTTTACTTATCACAATGACATATGCTATTGTGTCTGGTTTAAATGGTATTCAGAGTTTTTTGCTGTAAGATATCATTTGCCAGCCTGAACCGTGTAAGGTACATATAATTTGTATGTGTAAACTTTTTAATGTGTTATTTATTCATACTGACTAGCTGGATTTTGTTTTAAGACGGTAGAACGTAGTTGTTCATTATACTTGTTTCCTGTGTTATTTATTCATATGTAGAACTCATTTGAAATATATATTGTTTAAAGAATATGCCTTGTGTAATTTCATACTGGCTAGCTGGATTTTGTTTAGGCAGTTTGCACTTGTCGACACCAGATGTTATTCACGTAGTTAAAATTCTCTCTCATGAAAATTATATTTCTAAGCTCGAGTCTCACATTATGTTTAATTCCATACTGGAGTAATTGCACGTATTATTCACGTAGTCGTTCGTATTATTCACGTAGTCTTTTGAAATTTCCTATTCGATGCATGTAGTTTATTCATATGTAGAACTCGTTCAAAGACTCTGAATTTCTCTCGTGTGTTAAATATATTCGTAGAAATCACCGACCTACCACCAATAGCCTTAGAAAAACATCAAAATTAGAAAAAGTAAGATAATTTACACTTAGCCCACTCTTGCACTCAACTCAACACCTATTTAACTCATTGCTACCCACCACTCTTGTCAGTCGCCTCCAGGACATTACACCGTCAACATCGTAGAGAGCTTCTGCTACCCCCTTCCCCCACCCAAAAGAAAGAAAGAAATACAAAATCAGGAAAAATTATTTTGTTATCCGATTAAAAATTAACCCTTTTTAATAAATCCTTTAAATACATTTAACCCTTTCAATTTTTGATCGGATTAAGATGGGATTAAGATAGGATTAAGGACTAGCCCTTTCAATCAAATCGATAATTCATCAATTAATCCCAGGTGGAGTGAAACCCGCCTGCCCCTTCTACTAGTGCCCGTACTGGTGCGAATGTGCTGAAGTCATGAGCCCAGCTAACTGTGGAAAACTTTCGGATTACAAAACTCAATATTGCGAAAGACGAAATACAGCAGGAATCACTGCTTGCAAGTGAAATAATCTTTTCACACTTAAGGGCCACGGTGGCTGAGCAGTAAGACTGCTCACCTCCCGCCAATGTGAACCAGGCTCAATCCCCGGCTGGGTCACTCTCGGGTTTTTTAAATTTTGAATCGTGCTGAACGATGTCGCTGGTCTACTGGTTTTCTCGGAGATCTCTCGTTTTCCCCGCCCTCTCTTCAAGGCGCTGCACCAAATTCAACCCGATCACTCTTCGGCTCTCAAGACCGAGCCGCCCAAATATTTGCACTCGCCCTATTCTTTTACTGTGGGAAATCTGTAGGAAGGTTTAAGGCAGGGCCGTTGATTAGTTTTGCATGTATTTGATGAGTATATTTTGAGATATAGTGCTTCGAAAAAAATTGTTTTTAACCGTTTTGAATACTCTGAAATGGAGTTTCTAACTTTGTGACATTCTGAAAGTACTCAGCAGCCCACGTATAAAGCGCGTGTTCCTTTCGTAGATCAGATCACACATTGGACACACGTTTGATAATTTCGTGGAAAAACAACGTGCATTTCAAACACTCTGCAACCAAGTAGGCGGCAGCCTTAGTTAGTCTTCGAAGGTTTATTTGTGTGTGACTTCAATAGGCTCGCAGCTCAGAGCCTGCCAAGGCCATATTTATCATTAAAAGAATTAGGCCTGGGCTTATAGCAGCACATTTTAGGGGGTGGCGTGAAATCATAAGCAAAATATTAAAAAATAAGTGTGTTTTCCATTGTGCGTGGTTTATAGCTGTTTGCTAAAATAACATTAATATCGATTTTGGTATAATTCCGGATAAAGAGAAAGGTAAATGTTTGAGAGTCAATTGTTTATGACCAACGCTATGCAGTCTTGTTGCCTCCATACTCACCATTGTCAGCTTCAAGTGTTTTCATCAAGTCAGAGAAACTAGTGCAGACAAAGCGTGTTACCTTTTTTGTAGATCTCTGTGTTTCGGGAATTGAAGTTTCGCTGCGCTAGTAGCTGGCGAATGATTGTTGTTTGTTTTCGGTTATACCAAATGTTTTATTTATGCCTATTAAAATATAGTTGAAGATTTCAGAATTCGTGATTTATAATTAAAAGGTTTTAATTATACTGCAAGTGACAAGCACAATCGCGGAGAGTAAATTAGCTGCTGTAACCAGATCATGAAATGGAAACATGTTTTACTTCATTAACAGCGAAGAACAAGAAATATATTATACATTTTTTAATTCTGCAAATGCAAAATATTTTAGATAAGCAGTGAACGTATATAGTTTTAGGGATAAACAAATAAACTTCGTAAAAATTAGCATAAATAATATAGTTCATAGTAATTGTAATACTAATGAAATAATAAAATAAAATGTGATCGTAGACCTACATGAATTTCGTCTGAGCTTTAACAGAAGTTACTTTAACGAATAAAGTTAATTACTTAATTAATTTAAATCACAGCATTTAACTTAAAAGAAAATGCTCATATACTCTAAATGTAGAGATGATCGTTATAACATTATTGAGAATATTATTATACGATGGCTAATTCAGAAGTCATGGCAACTATTCTTTATCATCTGAAAATGACCCAACACAGGAAATGTATTATGTACAGTTGAAAGTGTACGACATGTACGTTTTAAAGGTGACACCTCATGGTGTATGGATGCAGGAATGTCCGGCAAGAAACAAAGACAAACATGGCTGCTTGGAATCACCGGTTAATTGATATATTTCCATACAAACTGTATACACTCATGTGAAAGGATATGTATTGTACGTGTATGAGCTGTTAAACATCCTTCAAACTGGTCTCGAATGATGTTTACTGTTCGTTGCCAACGATGAGGCAGACATGGTCACAGCATTTGGCGAGAGGTGGCGCACATTGCCGGGAGATAACAATAGTTGCTATGACTTCCGAATCAGCCATCGTATACACTTAAAAAATTATGTTACTGGCAATTACTCGGTGTCCAAATAGCTTGTGATTGTAATCACAGTTAGCGACGATCAGTCCGCACGGACTGAAGGTATGGTAGACTAGTTTTTCCTTTTCTGAGCACGCCTCCGATATTATCATGCGGTTTGCTAATAGTTCTTCCAAAGTTATGTGACGTAAATGTGGCATTGCAATTGTTTACATTAAGTTTTCACAAGAATCCCAAGGTCGAGTGTTAGGATGGCTTGATCACTCGTCTTACACTACGACTAACTAGGTTCAGTTCCTGCGTCGCAGGCGTTGCCATTGACTGGTGTGTTATCTCGGGGTACTTCAGTTTTGCACACCATTGCACTGGCGCTGAATAGAATTGTTAAGAACAACCGAAAATTTCTCACTGTCCCACAACACATCATGCTTTTACAATAAATAAGAAAAAAAATCATTTTTCATATGTCTTACCTTCATCACATTAAAACTCTACCAGAGAAAGTGTAACAACCTTTATCCAATGCCGTCAGTAAACATAGATTTCGGGCAATTTATTACTAACATGTACAGCTCACTGTCCAAATTTGATGCAAATTTAAGAGAAAAAGAATATTTTTATCATTATGAACTCTTTGCACAGTCCTTGGGCAGCCTATAAATGTAAAGTTTTGGATGATGAAGCTGTGTGGGAGGGGGGGGGGGGGGGGTAAACCCATTCTGAGGCCAGATGGATCTAGAACTGGAGAACTAATGTCTAGGAAATGTTCGAAAAAATTTGTTGTTCATAAATGTAACATAATCATGGGTACACTGAGAGGAGAACTAAAAATGTGGAGTGTCCATTATAATGAGCTTGAAAAAAGGTTTTTGTTAAAAGATATCTGAGCAGAAATGAGGAAGCACAGATTTCTTCATCTGTACGTGAACTGACTTTTCTTTCTAACATAATGACATTTAACTATCCATAGTAGAATAGTCCTTGCATATAAGAGGACATCTGAAGCTATACACATCTGAAGACGAAGGAAATGCCTATTTGAAAATGTTCTGCAAATTTCTACATAAGGAAGGTTTCGTTGACATGTGTCCAGTGTAAGAATTGCATTTGGAATAATACTGCTCCAGTGACCAGCTATTCACTCCTTTTTAGCTTACCTTCCAAAGGAAAGAAAGGCTAATGAGATCATTATATTGTTTGTGCGTGTCCCCACTTTCCAGTTTTGGAATGCATCAACCAAATATCACCAAACTCGGTACACATATAGTACTTGTAAGGACACTGTACTTTTATAGTTTAATACCATGCCAAACAATTACTTTCATAATAACGGCCATTAAAAATGTGTGGTGATACATCATATTTCGAGAATCATTCAACTGATTTAAAACAAATTTTGTATGCTGGGAGAGCATCGTATAAGCATTAAATTTTATGAGGATATTGTTGTTGGCCGCCATTTTGGAAGATGGCACCAAATAAAAAACTAAATATTTTTCATTATATCCATTAAAAAAATTATCATTCAATTAAGCACATGAGTTATACTACGGTATGCCAAATAAACATAAATGGTTGAACTTGGTTAGAAGCTTATTTCCAAATAGGCGACCATACAAATATTTTTGGTTTATTTGGTATATCTACCATACCATTTAACCAATTTCGCCCAAATTTTGTATACTGAAAGTATCAATTACATGCCTCATACATGTCAGAACATATCCACTTTTGTGAGCCATTTTCTAAGATAGCCCCACAAGATAAAAAAAAAGATTTTAGTCATATCTCTGTAAAAATACTAAACGATCCCTACCAACCATGGCAAAAAAGAAGTTTTGCAGCAGATGATGTTAAGTGGTGTGTTTTAAGTGTGTAAAACTCTTTTTTTCAAATGTAATCGATTTTGAATTAACTTTGTATGCCGGCATTATATATTACACTATCAACTGTATCTACATAAAGCATCTTTTGTCTGCCATTTTGTAAGATAGTGGCACACAAATAAATAAAATTGTTATGTTGTAATACATTTGTGAACCCACATTTACATGTCCCAGGAACTATGAGCAGATTGCCACATATATTGTTTTTGGACTGCATGACACATATTTTTGGAGATATTTTGGTATTCTAAATTTAATTGGAGCTCTCCTGCAATTTTACATTTATTTCGTTATTTTAAATATGTAACATGAGTTAGGCTTCACCATTCTTTTCAATACCTTTTATGTTTATTAATGTTACTTTATGTTAAGAAAATCATTATTCTGAACACTTGATAACTTTACTTGAATATATTATTTACTATTTATTATTTAAGATTTTTAACTCTGTTTACTTTAATTTGATTGCAGTTTTTCATTTATTTTTATGTTAAGCTATAGCCTAAATATATCTAGTTAGGCCGGATGTAGCTAAGCTCCATTTTATATTTGAGTAGGAAGTTTCCAGAAGTTAGGTGCTTTTGGGTACGTATCTGAAGATTCCTAGACCTGATTTTCATAGCCGGGAATTCGAGGCCGATATCCCCGGCACCTGTATAAATTAGGTTGGCCTATTTTGTCCCAGAAGTTAGTTTTCAACCAGGTGTAACTTATTAATTTGAGAAGAGACTTAGTCTAGCATATTAGATGGTTTTTATTAGTGAATGCTGCCGACTTGATGTATGCTACACTACATCAAGATGCCATGGTGGAGGCATCAGCTACAAGCTATTGAGTAAGGTGATACCATCGTATTTTTTACCAATGGACTTGTGCCAAGTAGCGATTCCTTCAGTTTTCTTAATGCTCCTGATATTAATGATGACAGATGCTACAAATATTAAATGTTAATTGCTAATCAGTCCAGTGGTCCCAATCGAGCCGACCTGAGTAAGTTTCTGGAGAAAACTTTAATGTACGTTGACTTAGATTTAATTTGGAGTAAAGAATAGTTTATTCCTTTTTATTATTTTGTGATTTGGACTTTATTTTTCATTGGACAACACTAAGATTTTTCTCAAAGAAATTACGATTCTAATAAGTATGTGGGAAAGTTGCCTGAACTTGGAATATAATTTATGTATGGAGCTCGAGATATAAAATTGTATTAAGAGGCACTAATCTAAAGACACTTCAATTCTGACACAGTTTATTTGTACTACATTTTATTTGAATTACCGACAGCAGCTTTAAAGACATTTTACTTTTCATTTTACTTAATTTTATTTCTGATTACGTAGCACTTTGTTCGAATGGTGGTAGTATTTTAGTATGCTACTCTACTTGCAGAGCATAATTTTATGTAATTGGTTTTCACACAGTTAAACAGATTATATATTTAAATTTTCTGTTTTCTGATTTGAAATTAAAAAATTTAACATTATTGGTTTTCATTCTATTTTTTATGTCAAGTAATACTAATTTTATTTCTATTAAATGCAAATATTTCAATGAAGTTCTTATTTTAATGAGAATTCAACGTATTTTGAGTGCCAGTGTCACGAATGCTCTTTACAGAGATCCTGAGTTTACCACTGCACCAGAGGAGTGTAAGTTATTTGGTAATAATTACATGGCATTGTTTCACACAAGGTAACCACAAGTATTTCCCCTACATGCACTTGAGGTAACATTTACATATAAGATCCTATAAGTCACCGAATTCTGCACAGTATCATATATTGGAAAACAATTAACCGATTCCTATCAAATTTGGTAAACAAGTAATACTACAACAGATAATGTAAAATTGCATGTTTTAAGTATATCAGACACTTATTTTCAAAATGATGGACAAATAGCTATTTTATCTTAGAACACTATATATTCAAAATCATATAATCCATTCCGACTTATATTTGTATTCTGGCGGTATATATTGCAACTGTCAACTGTATCTACACGAAGCATATTTTGTTCGCCGTTTTGTATGATAGCGCCATATGAATGCATACATTTTTATGTAATATCTCGAGAAACCATTAAAAAGAATTCTAGCAAATTAAGCAAAAAAAATTCCTGTAGTAGGTGGTGTAAACCGGCAAGTTTTATGTAGAAGCCCCAATTATTTTCAAAATGGTGGATATATATATTTTTCTTGCTATATTTAACTAACAAAATACATTTCACCTTAAGATTGTATGCTGATTATACCTATTACAAGCGTAACATTCGTATTTACAGAGCCTCATGTGTTTGCCATTTAGTGAGGTAACCCCACAGTAAAAAGTAAAGTTTTTATCTCATTTCTAGGGAAACAATCAAACCATTCTTTCCGAATTTGGAGAAGTTTTACTGAGGTATGCCATATTAATATAGTATTTTAAAAATATTTTCAGAATGTTGGCAAAAATTATATATATATATATATATATATATATATATATATATATATATATATATATATATACACACACACACACACAGTATTCATTATAATCCTCAGTTATGAGCATCGAGATATTATTTTTCAAATAAACTTGTAAAATAGTGCCAGTTGAAAATGTCTGGGTTCGAGTCCCGGGTATGGCACGTGTGTATTTGTAATCGTCTCACTACCATTGCATATGATTCTGGTTTCATTTCTAATGATATTGCTTTCAAAGAGACGTCAGGCCCTATTTACCAAATCAGCTTTTATGAACTTATAAAACAACTAAGCGCACCCATGTTGAGGAAAGTAGACTCATAAGCAATATCAGTAACTTCTTGCCTACTATATGATGTGTGAAAAATTGCTCATCGCCAACCATTGGAGAAGAACGGTGCTCGGGCTTGGCGTGATTTCATGCTGGAAAGTAGAAATTCTACAAAGAAGAAATTAGATTTTACTTATACTCCAAGTTTATATAAATGAGTGAAGAGATTTGGGTGGCTCTTAAGATCTAGGCCTAGAGAGCCGATGAGGGTGAAGTGAGGTCGGGGATTGAACCCGGCTCGTCTTGATGGAGGGCGAGCAGGCTCACAGCCACCATGGCACCTGAAGGTCATTTAGTTTCGCATCTTAAACAGTATAGCATTTTATAACTAGTCAATTGAATTCCTTTGTTTTAAATTACATTTCATTTAAATTATATTTAATTTATATTTAAATTATGAAGACGCCTGGTCTGATTGCTGTAGATTGTAAGGTAATAATGAAATAAGAATAAGTGGAAGAAATAAAACACAGAGACAGGGGAAGGGGATGGGTATTTTCATCTTATATATATATATATATATACTAATACGCGCTGTAGCTCGCACCTGCCACGAGCTCCCATTATGCGTGGTCTGGCTTTGTGGAGACACAGATCTACTCCCTCCTCCCAAGACGGATGCACTCGCTGTCTTGTCGAGCCCCTCCTCGCCTCCTCCCCTAGAGATAGCCCAGGAATGATTTACAGTGGCGAGACATGGTTGGCGCCAAAACCCCTCCTCCTCCCCCTGGTGGAGAAGTCAAAAATGTAGAGCAGGCACAAGAATATTCTAGATACTATGCTTACTTTGTAAATGAAATGCATTAGTGAGTTTGCAAATCATCGGAAAGCAGCAGAGTATTCACTAAAGATAAACTGAAAGTGTAGAAAGTTTCAGCAGTTCCGACTGCCTGGTAAGCTTCAAATGGGACACGCTTGTGGTGTCGTCTGGTTCACTTGTTTACCTGAAAGAAGGGCCCTTGAGTAACATGAATAACAAAGCTGTATGAAATTTAATATCTATAAACATAATTTTTGTATCAAAGTTAGTGTTGTGAAAACACACATAGAAATAATTGAATTAATTGTGATTTTAAGGATTTTCATATGTGTAATTTTTTATATTGTAATTTCAACAACTAAAGTTTGTTACAATTTGAATATATGTAGTACAACTTTGTTGCTGCTCGCCCTAGGAACGACACACCCTCTAGTTTCATGCCAGTACCAAGCTGCATAAGATGTAAACACAGTGGACACCAAAGCACCATTACACTAGCAGGTGACCGGCCAGCCATAGTTTGTGTTTGTATCAAAGCCACGTGGACACGGAGCGAGAGACACGGGTAGTAGATGCTGGGCATTGGAAGGGAGGAGTGCCATCATCCTCATGACAGAGACCAGCTGCAACTACCGAGAGGGGGACAACCGGCCAGCATGGGGTGGGGGAGCAGCGCTCGCCTGCCCACTGCTGCGATCGATACTCCGCAAAGCTGACTGGAGAAGAGTTGGTTGGTTTGACATCACACCACCAACCCAAAATGGCTGCTCTTCTCCTCTGTGCCTTGGATGCTACTCCTTTGGTTTGGCACACATTCTGACTGATGCCACGTGGTTGTGTTCTGGGCATCCTGCATGTGTCTGGTTGGCATCAGAAGTTGTTGGGCCCATCTGCAATGCTTTCCTGACGTTTTTTCATTTCTGCTATCAGAATAGCAGTTGGGAAAACTTGTAGAGTTTAACTAAGTGGAATTTGGGGTCCGGGAGAAATTGTGAGAGAAATTTCACAGTTTGCCGAAAGTTGGCAGAAAACTATGGCAACTAAGATGGGCGCCATTTTGACACCTGGCTGGGTATCTCCATGGCTTGGAGAAATGAAAAAGGAGCATTTAAGTGGTAAGTTGGATAACAGGTTATGATTTGCCCAGTGCTAGGCATCGCCAGGGCAGTGCCAAATTTGTAGAGCTGACTCTTGCAGATTCTCTGGGCAGTGTCGCCGACGACCAGTGCCTTCCTTTCATAGCTCCTTGAACAGTGATTAATATATCCTGAATGTAGAACTTTGTTGACTCTCAGGGGACCACATGCCACATTAATTAAATACGTGGAAATAATGCAGTACAAAACACTCATAAATAAAACATGTAGAATACACACATGAGAAATGGTGAGAAATGAGGGTCCTGTGCCATTATGCACCCTAAGGCATAGACAGAATTAAACACGCACTTTCCTGAGTAACTGTATTTATTTGTCCGTAACTTTACATGCTCCTCTCGGGAACAACTTAACATAGGTACCGAACTCAGACCTCTTGGTGATGGTTAAACTGCTCAAATGCCACGGAGGCTACAAAATGGTTAATTGAACAATTAAGATACTGGTGGTGATGCAAATCAACTGGGAGTGTAATGGTTTTGACCCGTGTGGCTGAACATAAAGAGGTTCATGTAAATTATCATCTATTGCAAGTTAAATATGACCAGTAACAGAATTTTTATGCCACCCAGGCATGCACAATGACAGACACATCGATACGACTCACCCATCCAGCTGCCGAATGTTTGTCTTGTTTAGTTTGGCGCGTGGTTGCGGGGACCAGTGGTGGCGGGCCCTCATATCATACGGCATTACTTTTTTGCACAAAAGTACCAGTAAACTTACTTGGGGTCAAGCACAGTTGTAGGAGGCACAAAATAAATTAAAGAACATTGAAAAAATACATAATAAACACTTAACACACGTTGATAAATGAGATGGTGATGAAACACGTGAGATGTAAACAAACATGAAACCACAGAAAACTCTGGTGAAAGTAAAAATTAGAATGGGTCTTATAATACATCTCTCCTAGTATCACAATATATTTGATAATTGGGTAACATATTAATTTAACATTTCACAATTTGATCACCCTTGGCAATCATTAAATGTTACTCGACCATGCAGAGTATATGGCTTGTTAACCACACCCTAGCATTCCTACACTAAGTTGCCCCCACTACACCAGGCTTGCCCTATTCTACAGTTGCACTAACTTGCACTGCATTGAGAAAACTTGCTGGACATCACACGCTGGTGCGCCCCTGGTAGTGTGCGCGCCCTGTTGGCGTAGATCCCTTGTTGAATGGGACAAAAAGTCAAGGGGGAAGCCGTGGTCAGAGTCACAGTGCTCAGTAGGGCGAACAGGAAGAGAAGTGGAGTAGTGTGGTCAACTGCCCTGAAAGTGGCTTCCTCCCAAGTCTACTGCTGGTCTTCGCTGCCCATAAGTTCTATGACAGCCTACCCCATCTCTGCAGTATGTAACAAGGCCTGAGCTAGTGTGCAGAGTCTCTTCCCATCATGACATATACCAAACATTGATGTATTCCCAGAGAATACTCCAAGTGCCTTGTCTAGTGAGGGCTATCAGCCTCCCTCATACACTTATACACTCCCACAGAAGCTGTTCTGGTCTCCTCCACACCATTAAATTAAAAGTTTAGGTTAACTTTGAAACAGCCATAAAGTGGCCTGTTCAATTAATAATAATCCGTCAATTCATGTGATATCCTTGTTTATTCAAATACCTTCCTTGGAAGCACTTAATTCTTTTGCCCCGATTTAGCAGGGTGCACGTTACTACAGAAAATGTGGCATAAGTGCCTACATGAAAATATGAGTATTTAAGTCCCGGCCATGTACAAATGGACCAGGCTGTGAGACGGTTCTCTTCCCGGGCTAAATAAAAGAATGAGGTTCCTGCAATTGACTTTAACATTTGAAAACTACATGATTGAAACAAAGCGATGAAGTGCTCAGGGAGGACACCGACGTATGTCTGTCCCATTCGGCACTCGAGAAACGACTGCCTAACATTGTGATGGGCTGTCTCCTCTCTGGCTCCAACTCCCGTCACAGTATCACATTATAAAAACTTACACTCAACTCAATATTTAATGAAGTGAGGTGGATGAACATTACACTATAAAGCTCACTTGATTATTAAAAGAAATGAAAATGTATAAAAACATAAAAATACACTTACTATTTAAGATGCTCTAACCTAACATTTGTGGTTCATGTCGTTCCCCTTCCCCTTCACGGTCCTGCTCTTGCCAGGATTTCATGCATTCATGTACATAACCTTTAATTAATTCGTAAAATATAATTCAAACACTCTTCATTACAAATTCAATATAAAAGGAACATTTATTAAATTCAGGCCGCTTTTGCCACTTCATTTATACTTCATGTCATATGTGTCTATCGTTCATAATCCATATAACCCAATACTGGTTATGGTCGGTATCATATTGTCCATAATGCTGTTCAATTAAAAGAAATGTTAATTTGAGAATATTTGCAGCAGATACACATACGAAAACAGGGTAAAAATACTTATAATAATTTAACACAAACATCATGATCCAATGTGTGATAGCATGGCTTGTTTGAAATAACATTAGTTGCACATGACTATACACTCAAGACAATTAAACATAATAAAAATATACCTTGTTTGCAGAAATCCTTGTAAACAAATAAAACACACATAACACAATTTATCGCATGTGCGTAAAATAAGCTGCACTGAGGCAGGTTCTTTACAGCCATGGTGAACATTTTAGGGGTCAGAAACATCCCAAACATCACACCCCCCTCCCCCCCCCCCCCAGCACCAAATTCTGGAGACTGTTCACTCATGGATTCCAGGTTCTGCTCAGCTGCAACACGTGCGTGGCGAGTGGAGCCCAGGCCACGACCGTAGGTTGTAGTGGCTGCCATTTTGTATAACTCCCGGTAGGTGTGGTTGCTGATCCCACCTGGCCAGTTGTGTTATGACAGTTGCGGTGGGTGTATCCTGACATCCGCAGACTGTGCACACGACTTACCGTTAGGCGGGAAGGGGAAGACATCGCCTCTGCCCCTGACTCTGTGACGCTGCTCTCGCTGTCCTCACTGTCAGTCGACCATGGACGACGTAGATCGCATGTGCAGGTATCCCCAAATACAAATGTGGTCAGCCTTGGCGTCCAACATGGTATACAGAAATTTATTTATAAATAACATTAGATTGACAAAAGACATGCGAGAATGGTTCAGTTCATTCCCCCCCGCCCCTTTTCTTTCACGATGTGAACCCTTTAACATGCCCGGAAGGAATAATTATGTTTGTTTAGTTGATGATCAAATGTTTATGTTGGTCAACATGTTTGCACTTGTGTGTGTGTGTTGCATATCACAGGATGTTATCAGTTGCGATAGTACATTGCGCTTGGTTGTAATTGGAAATAACCTATATAGGTACTCCTGGAATTTACACTCAAACTCCGTTTTCAGACATGGGCATGGAATCGCATGGCATCTCATCTTCACTGACGCCCGCTCCCGCATCAGGTGGGGGCGTCTTTGAAGCTTCCTCAGGCGATGTTAGCACTTGTGAAGTGAGAGGCAATTTCCCGGGCAGCTAACAAAAAGGTTCTTGAGATTTATTAAACTATTGTGGTGAAAGTGGTTAGTACAAACGATATGTGTGCTGTCCGGGCACAGAACCAAACCGTATGCGACCGACCTCTCCAAGCTCTCAGCATTTAAAGGCCATTCACGTTAAAGTGAGCATTCTAGAAATCGATCTTTGAAAAACTCACCACCCGCGACTGCATATGTATAACCATGTGTCATCACACAGGCTGGGGATGAACACACCCAGTTATGTTGGCAGTGAAATGTGAAAAGTAGTTATACGAAATAACATGGAATTGCAAGTGTAATTTCATGCTCAGCATCTTATACAGAGATTTCAACGAAATTGTGACATTGGCAATGGTGAACTCAGCTGAGTGATGTCACAGGAACAGAGGTTAAGTGCACAGACTGGGTTTACAAAGCCCCTTGACGATCGCAGGTTAAGACAGTTTGCACACAGGCCATCAGATCTGCCAGGCTGGTGCATAAAAGTGCTTCTGCTTGTAGATCGGCATTCATCTCTTCCACTGTGTCCCAAAGCCTCAGTACTGACATTGCATCTCTCTTATTCACGAGTTAACCCACAAATCGACGAGTGAAAACGGATCGGATTTTTGTGCAGGTCATATACACTTGTGACAATATATTGGTGGTTTGCCATTAGTTGTGTGGAAGTCCAGGTATATACGGTTGGTAATATGGCACGGTGGTCCCCTGAGCGTGGGGGTGGGGGGGTCCATGATGTCTGTTTCTGCCGGGCCTTGTGGCTCTCTGCTCAACACAGTGTGGGAGGAGGCAGCAGGTGGTGCATTTTCCCTCAGCTAGTCATGTGGCTAAAATGGTGGTTGGCTGACATCAAGACTGTGTGCTCACAATGAAGATATGTCCCAAGATGGCCGACTCCATACATACTAGCCAATAGCGATTTGGTGCCAAATTCCTTCTTACAGTTGTCCAATTATCTTAATTTTTTCCATCTCTCATAGATTGGGATTGGTAACTTCAGAAATTTGCCAATAGTGATACTGAGGACAATTACAGTCCAAAGGGGAAATAAAAAGATTATGTGGGAGCACGTAGTCACATGTGTCGCACAATGGTGATTTCGAAGAGGAATTTCAGGAAAAATACAGGATAGCACAGTTACAAAAGTTAATTTTGCTAGGAAAACATTTGTTGTATGTACAGGTGACTTGTGTGCCAGCAGCAGCACGAGTAGGTTACGGAAGAACATGTGCTATAAGGCACAAGGAAATTCAGGATTTTTGGCGGGCGTGCATAGCCTTACACTTGTGCAAGTTAATTGACGTTAGTAGCCAGTTTCCTTGACTAGCCCTTAGTTGGGATTAGCCAAACGACAGCTCTAATGACTCAGGGATAGAATAACACTATCAGGAAGGTTGATTTGGAGGTGGAACGTTACCAGGATGGGCGCCATTACTCAGTAGGGCGAGCACGAAGAGAAGTGGGGTCGTGTGGTCGACTACCCTTAAAGTCCACAACTGGTTTGCGCTGCCCATATGTTCTAAGGCTGCCTACTTCATCTCTGCAGTATGTAATAAGTTCTGGGCTAGTGTGCTGAGTTTCGTCTCGTCTCAACACTTTCAAATATTAACATATTCCCACAAGATATCCCGAGTGTCTTGTCTAGTGAGGGCTGCCAGCTTCCCTCATACGCTTAGACACTCCCGCGGATGCTGTTCTGGTCTCCTCCACACCATTAAGTTTTACATGCAGGTTAACTTTGAGACGGCCATGCAGTTACTGGTTAAATAAATAATAGTTCGCCAATTCACGAAGCGTCCTTATTTGTTCCAATACCTTCCTTGGAAACACTTAGAAATTTTTCCCCATTAAAGCAGTGTGCACACTACAACAGAAATGGTGGCAAAAGTGCTTACAAGAAAACATATGTATTTAAGTCCCGACTATATACAAATGGATCGGGCTGTGAGAAGGTTCTCTCCACTGGCTAAATAAAATAACGAGGTTGCTGCAATTGACTTTAATAATTGAAAACCATATGATTGATACAAAACAATGAAGTGCCTGTGGAGGATACCAACATACATCTGTTCATATGGCACTCAAGAAGCGACTCCCTAACATGCCATCAGGCTCTCTCATCTCTGACTCCAACTCCGGCCGCCGCGTCATGTGATAACAAATTACACTCAACGCAATATTTAATAAAATGAGGTGGATGAACATAACCCTAGATGAAAAATGAAACACATAAATCATTACACTATAAAGCTCAGTTGATTACTAAACGAAATGAAAATATAAAAAACGTAAACATTACCTTTTAAGACGCTCTATCTTCACAATTGTGTTTACGTCTTTCCCCTGCACTGTCCTGCTCGTGCCAGGATTCCTTGCATTCATGTACATAACCTTTAATTAATTCGTACATCATAATTAAAGCACTCTTCATTACAAAATTAATATAAAAGGAAAAGTTATTATTTTCAGGCCACTTTTGACCACATGATTGATACGTAATGTCATACGTGTCTATGGTTCATAATCCACATAACACAATTCTGTTTATGGTCAGTATCATGCTGTCCATTATACTGTTCATTTAAAATAAATGTTAATTTAAGTATATTTGCATACAAAACTAGGGAAAAATTCCACAAAAATAATTTTACACATGCGTCGCGCTCTAACACGTGGTAGCATGGCTTGTTTACAAAACTTTATTTGCTCACGGTAATACACTTAAGACAAATAAACATAATAAAAACATAAATTGTTGCAGAAAAACCCTGTAAACTAATAAAATACACAATACACTTAATCGTATGGTCGATAAATAATAGTTGGAATCATTCCAACTATTTCGCAGTCATCACACTGTTGCACTTGGTGCGGCATGTTCTGTATCATGTTGTTACACGGGAATAACAATGGTTTTTACCTTTAAAATAGCAATTAAAACTACGTTACCATATTTAGCACTTTTCAATCGATGAAACAATACTTTATAATGAAAAACAATACACCATAGGCCCACGAAAGAACATAAACAAACCCTATGTACATATTCACAGTACGCTTATTTACTTATACACTGTCATTTATGCACACATATCACTGGTTGCACTCACTTGCTCTTGTGTGGCACTGAGCTTCACTGAGGTGGGTTCTTCACAGACATGGCGTAGGGGTCAGAAACGTGGCACAAGCCAAGGTGTTGACAAACCAACAGGCTGCGTGGACTGCTTTGTTACACCACACAATATGAATAGTAATATACATGTTGTTTACATGCTTACAAATGTAACATAAATAATTACGCAAGACAGAGGACCCATTTATATGTAAAATTCACTGAATGAAATGAAGTGAAAATGGAACATGTGACGAACGAAATTTACAAGAAGTAACTAAAATACACACTAAAAGCTGCGGGGCACAAATCGCTATAGGGGTCTCTTTTATGTAATTGTGTGCTAAGGCGTTGTTGAGTGTATTATGCCCTGTCGCACAATCTTGGTTCCAAACCGATCCTAAATAGGATGTATGATTTTCACAGAAAGCTGTTGCACCCTCTTTTAACATCTTTGGTTAGAATTTTAAAGGTCCTTACACAATTGAAAAAATGTTAATTTGACTTTATGTTTGCTTTCTGACATGTTGTTTCTTATGGAGCTTGATACAATGGCACTGTCAAATGTAAAGTTAAGCACTCTTTACTTTACAATTTAGAATAGTTGAAATTTGAAGCCGAAGTCAAGTAGCCACTATGCCGAGAATCTAAAAGATGTTATGTGGAAAGTGTGTTACTTTATTTTAGGGCAATTTTAATCTCGGTATATTAAACAAAGCTAGTCTTAAATTAAATAATTTGCAAAAATATATAATATGAAGAGGAAATGTATGAATTGACACATTTTGATAAAGTAAACAAAAGAGTTTTTTGTATTGAAATAAACTTTTAATGTTATATTTATTCCTATTTTTAAAAGGTACTTAAAATGCATTCCTGGATAATTTACTATAATGCGTTTCTCGTAGTGTACAGGGAGTCTATGTACAGTAGCAGTATGCAGTTTTTCCACACATTGAGAAATTAGGTTACTGTGTTGTGCTCCCACGAGTCACTGTAGATGTTGTTGCAATGACAGTGTAACTGTGTACGACTATACTTCCAAACTACCCCACTCACAAGCGAAAAACACGTACAAGTTTACAATACTTGTATTTAGTGGTGTACAAGTATTCGAAGTGCCCAGAGTGATGGAAACACGCAAAGGTAAACAGAAACCAAACATTCTTACGAGCTCCACAAGACCTTGGCATCAGGTGTCTAGCTTGTAGTAGTGTATGTGGGAAAGCCAGTACACTTGTCTTACTACTAATAGTTAGTATTTCACGTGCAAACATAAATAGCAGTGCGGTGACTGAACTCATCAGTCATTTGGAATACCAACTTTATTTAATATTTCCCATGCATTTGACGACTGGCCACAGAATATCCAACTAAAATTCATTAAATTAAATTATAACTCCTGTGTTTCTGACCACTTCTATGAAAGACATCATCAATTAAAATAATTTTTACCAGACAACCTACAATGATCGGAGTCAGGTCACCTTTTTTTAAATCACTTTACTATATATCAAAACAAAGCACTTGATAAATAACACATGAGACTCTTTAAACTTAAAGAAATGACACATAATCGAAGAACATCTTAATTCAGCAAAAATTCATCATTATACGAAATCACACACAAAATAGATCATTCTACACAATCATAGCATGAAAAACCCTTTAATTAGAAACAAGACAAAAATCATTAAAGAGAACTTAGGCACAACTCATTTAAGACACATTGCATTTTTCAAATATGAAACATGGGCATAAATCACATACACATAGACACATTGTTACAAATGGAAGAAAATACTGCAGAAATATATCAAGTTTCACTACAATAAAACACTCTGAGAGCACTACTAAGAATACTAAAGAAACTACAGAACTAGGGAACTGTTCTGAGAAGACACCAAACTTTCATGACAGTGTATAGGATTTTGGTGTGGGACATTGAGCTTTGCAACAAAGTATTAAAAGTAAAATTACATTTGATTTATTTTAAGGCCAGACTGGATCTCTCTTTCTCAGCAAGGGTAAGAACTCAAATAAAATTCATATTTTACAGTTCTCTATGCACACAGCTTAGCCAAACAATTGAATTATCTTTAATGCGCTGCTGGATTATTCGAAAAGAAATTAAGCACATGGACATTTAATTAACTTCATGTGTTGCAAAAGTTAACAGTTCAAAAGTTCATGATACCATATTTTAACTTCATGTTAGCCCAATCAGAAGCAATTCTTACATGGATTGAACTTAGTTATCATTGTCGACTTTAGGTGACTTCTACGTCACATTAACAAGCACCAAGGACAGGGACATCCTAATGATACCCATGTATCATCATCGAGCAGGAACAACAGCATCATTGACGTCGACACTCGTTTCATGCATAATTTCAAACTCCTGGCTTAGGCTGTGAGCTGCTGAGCACAGGAAGTCACAGGGCTCCTACTTACATACTGAAAAATTAACAATTGAATCCAAATTAGGTGTCAAATCTTGAAATATTCCTAGTAAAATAAGAAGCTAAAATTGACGCCCGTGCATTTCCAGGGCTGCCAAAGGAAGAAGAGCGAATTCGGGGCTTACACACCCCCGCCAACCGCGATTGCGGAAACCCCAAATTGCATTTTTATCAACTAAACCGAGATTGGCTGATAACAATCCTATTTGAATTCGTCTCCTTCCAGGTCTAGCGCATATAGTGAACTTTTCGAAAATCCAATGTAAACAAAAAGTATGTACGGGACAAAACATAAAAAAAAAATGCAGATAAAATGGTGACAAATAAAAATGTACAAATATGAAATGAAAACGGCAAATACGAATTTTATATTCCTTATTTTAAAGGTTAAACAGTTTGTAATGTGAGAATTTATAAATCGGTCAATGCCGTGGTAAATAAAAGATAGTGTTCATATAAATCCACCAGGAAAACATGTGTCACTTAGGAAAACAAATAAAATGAACTCTGTTAAAAAAAAAAAAAAAAAAAAAAAAAAAAAAAATTATATGTAAATATTTCGGTTTCTGCTTTGAGGTGTAATTCATGGATCAATGAGGGGTGTGTTCAGTAAAGAAAAGCTGTTGTTTTTGTATGGGTTTTTGAACTTGGTAAAAGTCGTTGCATGGAGGGCATGATTATCTAGTGTGATATCCTTGACGTATATTTAATTCAGTCCGTATATTTAACAGCATAAAATAAATGTTCAAATATTCTCCCCTCAACACACTCCCTTTTTTAATATAAAGAAATTGAATATACA
This sequence comes from Dryococelus australis, assembly GCA_029891345.1. Lineage (NCBI taxonomy): Eukaryota > Metazoa > Arthropoda > Insecta > Phasmatodea > Phasmatidae > Dryococelus > Dryococelus australis. The sequence continues at coordinate 151,131,109 of CM056999.1, read as the reverse complement.
AAATATGAAAATGATGTCACAGTACAGTTTGTACTTACAAGACATTTATTTTAAAAATAAAAAAATACCTTCACATAATCATGTATTTACTAAATAAAAAATACAAAACTCTTATTCACGAATCGAAAAACAATTCCACATGATTATGACTGATTTTTTAGAATTTTAAATCACAACAGTCAATAGTTTAGCTAAAGTTATCATGGTATTGAAAAAATTAGCTATTTTCCTCTTCTGGTTCTCCAGAAAGCTGCTGCAGCAAACATCAAATAACATAACTTCAAGAGCCTACAGAGCTCTTAAACTATAAGTTGTAGCAATTATAATTTTGGTCAATAGTTAGTATGTACAATACCTATATGTAGGCATAATAATCAGCTATAAAAGAAATTTGTGTCCAACAGCCTTATGATGCAACCAAAGATGTTAGAATAGGATGCAACAGTTTTCTGTAAAAATCTTACATGCGATCTAGGATCAGTATCGAGCCACGAAGTTGCAACTGGTCATTTTATTCTCAAGCCATTTTCCTTCGCCCTGTTTCACGAGTGTTGTGGAGAGTAAAGTGTGGTGAAATAAAAAATTATTGGGATGTAAAATGATAATAGTGTGAATACATAATACAAAGGTGAATGTGCAACTAAATTAAATTATAGCAATTTAAATATGTAATAGATGTCTTTATAGGTGAATAAATTGAAAATATTAAAATCTGTAATGTTTTCAAGGAAAAATAAATAACGATAAGAACTCGTGTTAAACAAACTCTTTAAAACTAGTAGTCATTCAATTGTATTGTTCTGAAGAACTATTGCAACTCAACTAAGCACCCTATATACAAAGAACGTCAGATGATTCAAATATTGTGCCATTTTTAATAAGACGAATTAAAATATTTGTATTGAAAAATTACAGGTTTCACTAAAAAAAATATTCAATGATTAAACGAGCAAAGTGATTATTATAATTGCTGCCAGATGTGTAAAATAAATGAATTGAGTTTAGTTTTAATGGCTTGAAAAACAATTTCTATTTTCCCCAAACATTTTTCATCTGTGTACATGATTGTGAATTCATGTGCAATCGTCATTATTTTAATCGTACACCGTATCTTGGAAATTGCTAATAAATTAAGCATGTAAGTGTCCGACAAGTCATAGCTCAGTCCTTTTTAGATTCACGATACATTGTCCCAAGCCACTAGCCTCTTGGTATCTGATTAGCTTGCTAATGTATTTTGAAACACTTACTTGGCTTTAAGCTGATAAAGCATGCAAAATAGGATATTGCAATCTTACATTAATTTGCGACAGCTATTAGACTAGAAGTTCTCGATGCCTTCGAAGCGCAGGTAACCAGAGCAGTTCTGAATAGGATTCAGGAGGACTCCTGAATTTATCTCGTCACCATATAAGTAAAAGCCGTTCTCAGCAGAGGAACAGATCTCCAGGCCGATAAGACATCAACCTTTTAATGAGTTTGTGGCTCTCCTTCTCCATCGTGGAAACTGCTTCGTCCAGCCGTGCAGCTATCATCTCCAGAACGTAATAACTCTCTACTTCTCCAGCCAAAACTTTCTACTCAAAAATGTCCCAAACCAAATTAAAGATATAAGCTACACTTAGCAACCATTCCTGAGATCGGCATTTTATATGGTCATACAATTATTCTCCATGTCGATACGAGATGTATGAGAAATTTAATAGGAATTCATCAACTTGTGTGTGTTAAAAAAAAAAATCAAATATTTTGTTAAAAACACATTGTAAAGTGTGGATACACGCTGCAGATACAATAACATCTTAAATGAATGTTCCATTCGTGACATAACCTCAGCAAAATTTTTTTTTAGATTGAAAACATACCCAGTTGGACATTTTAAGGATACGTTACTTTATGATGAGACAAATAAGATAAATGAATAACGAATAAATTGATAAGTGAGGAACAACTGTAAGGGAATTCCTTACACAAGGACTATATATTTGTTGCAGACGTGCGCACAGACACATGGGGTTGCGCTGACACTGTACAACTTTTGCGTTGCATTTGTGCTCATGTCACCCTTGTAGCTCTTGGCCACACTGGCCGCACTCGTGTTTTGTTTGTACTGACACAACCGATGAGGAGCATTATTCAACCGGCGTATGCGAGCGCCCGGTAGAGTACTGCTCCGTTTATCGTTCGCCGGAGGGGGCTGGCAAACGGGCTTAGGGAGAGCAGATGGCGTCACTTTGTACATCTTTGTATTGTATGATGAGTTTACGTATTTGATAAACAACATAAAACAAAATTCTGAAACCCCAACTATTAGATATAAAAAGAGTTGGCCTTTCATATGTGGTGTTATGATTTATTCGTTTTTATGTGTTAAGTTAGGTAGTTTTTACATTTTTCTTTCCGAAGGCTACATTACCCGTCAAGCTCTGTTCTACGTATTTCCGGATCGGTTGTTGAACTGTCTCTTCCTCTTAAGTTCCTCTTCGTTGTGCGACGCCATCCAACGGAGCAAGATTGTGTTTTTAGCCTCTTATATTGTGAATTTCTGCTGTATTCAGTAATTGAAATAAAGAGTATTTCGTGTTAAAAATGTCGGACGAGGTCAAAATTTTGGAAAATGAGACAAACGAGGCTCAAGATCAAATGCAACAGATGCAGCAAATGCAACAAAATCATTCTGGTGGCGGCGGTGGCGGCGGTTCACGAGGCGGTGCCAGAGGCCGACGTTTTGGTCGTGGCCGAGATGATTCACGAGGAGGTCGAGGAGATGTAAGTTAGATATGCACAATTATGCTGTTGTGTTCTTGTTGTTTTGTGGTCCAAATTGCTCGTTTTGTGTATTTAAAGGGAAATATAATTGTAGCGTATCTTATTAGATGCATGGAAGGCATTAGACGAAACTCGTAGTGCACATTTTTTTTAGTGTTAATTTTGTAGTGATTTTGTTTGTCTAAATTTTGCGTTACATTACCATGCCTTTTGAGATGGTGCTTTGTGTAGAATGTATGCCAGTGATTTCCATAAAGGCAAGTTAAGGTCCGGCTACAATCGTGTAGACGTTACAATGACATGAATCCGTGAATCGTATACGCTTTGGCTACAACCAACGTCAAACGTTGCCATGGCGCTTAACGTAAAAACGCAACGCGATAGTCGTTGGCGAACTTCAAGTTGTGTTTTATGCCAGCCAATCAATTCAAGATGACACAAACAAGTGGAAACATGTTATAAACGAGTGGAATTAGTAATTTATTTTATACGAACTTAATATACAAATAACTCGTTATTTATTTAAAAAAAAAAAAAATAGAGGATTAACTATTTAAGTCCGCGGAATATTTTTACAAAAGGATTTCACACACATTTGTATATATACACCTGCATTCATATTTCACACATTTGTATATATACACTTGCATTCATATTATTTTGATCCTATTGTATACTGTAGCCATGTGTGTTTTCTTATGGCAGCGTTTAGCGATTTGTGCCAACGCGATTGATGCCGGGCCTTTAGCATGGTGTTTTGGCCAAAAATTTTGAGTTTGATATGGGTAAGCACGGTGCAGCAAGTAAATAAACTTTCTGATGCCAGGTTTTAATTTATTATGGACTTAAGTAAATGTGTTATTCTATTCACTGCTCCTCGGCAATTTTCGAATCGAACCATTGAAAATCATTCCATGTGCGATGTGTTTGGTTGTTTATCAAAGCCACTGCTACAATTGCAGTGCCCCTTGTTGGAAGCCGTCGGTCCTAACTGACGTCACGAGACACACGATTTGCTAGCTACAATATGGCCCTGCTAGAATTGCCATGTCCCTTGTCTTGCCTTGTCTTCTTGCTGAAGTTGCAAAACTCGCACATAATTTACTGGTACAATAGATACTCTGTTACCCCAACAAGTAGGTTTCTAAAACAGCAACCAGGAAGCAGTAAATGCTTTGCACAATTTTTTAGTTTAGTTTCAAGAGTATTTGGCTGTTATAATTTTGAGTTGTTGATTTGAAGGCGATTCTGATTATTATTGTATGTCTATATTGTTTATCGGTTATTTGAACATATTTTCTTTATATTCGCACGGAGTTATCCAGTGGTTAGGTTGGGCAAGCTTAGGTTAGGTGGGATAGCTTACTCATCAAATAAATTGCAAATAAGAATTATTCACATTTTATACCACCCTCACTTATTTAAAGGAGGGGATATGAAAATCACAAATAATTAACATTCTAGTGTGAGGTTGTAATTACTATTTCAAATAATCATTATAATTATTTAAAACATTCATTTCAGCAATAATATATTTTGTGTTGTCATTTGTGACCGAACTTATACACAAACTTCTACAAATTTATTACAGCAATTATGTTTTTACATTTCTCACAATTATCACTGGCACTTAGCAATTTAACCTTTCCGACAGTGAAGGGACTTCTATTTTTTATTGAAGCTGGAACCTGAATGACTGGATGGCCAATTCTCGAAATCCGAATCCCTACTCCAACAACAGTTGGCCTCCAGTGCTCTTTCTGAAATTTCCTCATCGACTTATGCAGCATCTATAGGGGAAGGAATAATCGAGCGATTATCTGAAGTGCCTCAAATCATCACAGAAAACCCTAGGCACAGCCTCTGACAACTCTTGTCAAACTTAAACATGAGGAAATTTATAATTTCGGGTTCATCAAAACGTTCTTGCATAGTACTTGGTTTACTATGACAGATTACGTGCATATTTTGCTGGTAAATTATTCTTATTCTTCCATGAAAGACTCGAGGACCGAGGACAAGTGGAGACATGGTTCACGCCACCGGATCACGTTGGCCAATCAGTGCCCGCAATGTCAGAGGACAGGGGACATCACAATTATAGCAGGGCCCTTAGGTGGCCAAAGGTGTCCCTACATTTAGGTTCCTGATACCTACTGCCAGGTAGCAGATAATGATTCGTGCCATTTTGTTTTATATTTTTGAATCACAAGTATTTGGCTGGTATGATTTTGAGGTTATAGGATCTTATTTTCTCTATCCAAAATATTGAATTGCATCAAAATATATTTTCCCTCAAATTTTGCTTTTTTTTTTAATTCTCATAATTTATTGAATAATCCAGGCTGTAACTATGGCCAATGTTAGGCAATTTGTCTCGTTTGGCAACGGCATAGCCTAGCCTAACATAGTTGCCTTGATATTTAAAAATGTTCTTGTTTAATATTTACAAGATGTGCTCATATTTCACTGGTAAATTGATTTTCCATAAAAAACTGGCAAAGGTGACAACGGAGGACAGTAAATTATAAAAACCAAATTTTTTAATGTCTGGGAACAGTCAGGATATGTGACAAGCATGAGGACATGGCTCATAAAGTCATACAATCATGTGAGCCAATCAGTGATCTCTATGTCAGGGGACATGGTAATTTTAGCAGCGCTGTAAATGTCGTGTATTGCAGATGTTTTATTGGTTTGTAAACATAAAGGTATCTAGTTGTTACTACTTTCATTTATTTATAAAATATTTTATGGTAATTATTCTGAATAAGGGATTTTCTGAAGAAAACAGTTTCCCAGCAAAGGTATAAATGTACATCACAACACTAATTTACTAGGGGTATCATGATATTCCCAGTACATATTGCCAAATATGATAGTGGGGAGGCTGTTATGATCAGGGTAATAGTGTATTAATAACACGTTCAAGTTATGTATATTACATGTCGTTTTCCGTAACCACGTTAAATGCAAGAACACCTAACCGAACTGCATGGTATGAGATTACAGGTTGGGAGGAGTGCTGACACGAGATAGTATGTTAGAAAAAGTATGTTTTTCACATTGGTTCAGCCACCTCCTGTGATTTACGTATTGTGAAGTTAGATTTAATTTGGTTAGGGCTTCTGCATTTTACTGGCTGGTGGCACTGGAACATAAGCCCTTGTATTCCCACAGTCACATGCAGTATTGTAGTAAAATTCACTTAATATATATATATATATTCCATGCTAAATCTACAATTATTTGTTACCTTGCAAACTGTTTATATATCTTCGTGATCTATTGCTGAACTCTCGTATAGGACACATTAACTTCTATTGAATGTAAACTCTGCAAACACACTTATTTCTGCACTATAATTGTATTTAACATATTACATGGAAGTAATCACAAAGAAACATGCATGATAGAACTTGTAAATCACAATTCTTCACGTGGTCAAATTCACTGTTTTCTGAACTACTAGCATACAAGTGACATGAAGTTAATTTTCTAGGATAGGGACTTTTCTGAAAATAATAAATAAATAAAATTTTGTTAAGTGGTATAATTCTACTACGAATCACACAGAACACGAATTTATAGGGTCGTCAACATTTGATCAATAGAAACCCCAAAAACTAGTGGGGAGGTCTGTGAAGATCAGGAAAATGTTGGGATAAAACAAGTCGAAAATATGTACATAATGTAATGTTTATTCATGTAAATACATTAAATTGCAAAAAAAGTTAACCGAACATTACCTAAATTAACAATATTACTATAACAAGCTAATAAATATAGTGGGGAGGATTATGAAGATCAGGGACATTGTGGGATAAAAAATGTATGTTTTCACGATAAGAGTGATAAAAATTTTAACCTGCTTTTTCCCTCCTACTTAGCCCTTCCCACCATCGTGTTTGTAAATTGTATTGGTAACATTGTCAATTTAGGTAATGTTCAGTTAAATATTTTTGCAATTAATCATGTCTTTGTGATACAATATTACAAATAGCATGAAAATGTTTAATTGCAAAATACATATTCCCCAGTGCAAATGGCCTATGCATGAAAATCCTTTCTAGAACTCCATGCTTCACTAATGCATGACGCTTCACAGTACCACCAAAAATAAATTTGCCGGTGTGCCTTGAATCACTGTTTTGGGTATTTACTTCCCTGTTGACACTGGGACTCTGGCTCGGTGCATAATGTTTGGCTACGCTTGTACAGTTCAAGTGCAGGTGGGGTTATGCTTGAAAATCATTTGTGTGGAAACTCCAAGCTTTACTGATGCATGATGTTTCGAGTCACCACTAAGTCTTTGCAATTTAACATATTTTCCTGAATAAATATTACATTGTGTACAGGTTTCACTTGTTTTACCTCACAATATCGCTGATCTTCATAGCCCTCCTTAGTATCATTTATGGGTTTCTATTGGTCAAATGTTGAGGTCTGGGAAATTTGTGTTCTGTGTACATAATTAGTATAGTGGAATTATACCACTTTGAGATTTTTTATTTTCTAAAAAGCCCCTATTCTTATGAATTACCTAAATAATTGTTACTCATCCAATCAGTAGTACTGCATTGTATCCATGACACAATCTGTATCCTATTCGATGACTTTGACACATTATTGAATAAATATTATAATTTAAACAACTCCATGTATATAAGCACAGAAACACTACTATTTTAACACAATTATACACGTCGAACTGAATGAATTGCATCTAAAACTCGCTTTCATGCATTGTTCTAAACACCTACGACCATTGCATATCCACCATTAGTTCTGAACATGTAACAATTTAAAAATGCTGGTGCTCTCCAACCATTGGTCACCAAATGTAGTCCAATATCTAATTGTGATGCACGTGTATAAACACCAATATGGTTTTATTTATGGAATAATAACATGGATAAATTGACATCCAGGGTAATCTCATAATCAAAATTGTAGACACGATGACCATTCATAAGTATGTATTTGAAAATATTGCTGTCTGAAAAATGAAGTGAATTTTCCTGCACTTCTGACTGGAGACCTTAATCACATTACTGAAACGTAGATCAAACTTGCATATCGAAATTGAACTTAACTTGAAATTACGGTGATGGCTCAGTAGATTACACAAGATTGCTTGATAGCTGCCACTGGACAGTTTTGGAGACCTAGTCCTACGTGCAATATTAAATAGGTTTTGTTAAGTCCAATCCATTCTTCAAAATAGGAAAGAAGTCAATTTTACAGAATTTAGTTCTTTAAATTTAATAATTTCTGCCAAATCATCTTGCAATCTCTTCTCGTAATAAGGTTGCATTACCATCCCTGTACATTGTTCATCGCAGTGGTGGAGGGCAGCCAACATCTTGAAGTATTAAAATTTCAAAAAAAATGTGTCTGGCCTCTTCACAGGTTTTGCCCTGTGTAAATTATCACTTATGGTGCCTCTCAACACCATCCCTAACATTTAGGAAGTGCAGACTATACAACAAAACATCAATTAATGCAGCCTAGTCGTATGACGGTCCGCTCATCTTAGTCTAGGAGAGTAGAGTCAAGACGCCTCACGAAACTGGAAAATACCAGAATTCTGTATGTAATTTCCTGTCACTATAGTTTGACAGTGAATTGTAAGATTTTCTCATAGGGGTCCATTGCTTTAAGGTAATAACTCTAGCTAGTAGATATTTTAGAAAATTAAAGAAACTTGTTTATTTTGGAAATACACTAACATATGTTAAACTTAAAGATGAGTGTGTGTGTGTGTATATAAAGACTTGTAAGATTTTGGAGTTAAATTCATATTCAATGTTGAACATTGGTATTTCAATTATGAGTTAGGACATTGAATATTTGGTCTTTTCGTGTATTATAATATTTCAGTTTTTTGCTGACATTGTCTCTTTTAACAACTTTTGTAAGGAGGATGGCATTTTTGAAGTCATATGAACTTAGCTTATTTGGTTGCATCTTGGATTCAGGTTTTTCATGTCTGCAGTTCATCGATAGTCTTTCTACTTTACTTTTTGATATACATTTATCACATAAATCACACACTGATACACGTTTTACTTTAAAGTGCATAACAAAATAATGAAGGAATCGCTACAATTTATTTACATTGACTGTTTCTATTAATTTTAAAATTGTTTAAATTTCAAATTATTTTTCCCACAGTTGGTGCCCAAACAGGGATCCATGTTGGGCACCACAATATTAAAATAAACTAAAATGTTTGGCTATATCGACATATTATTTTAGTAATATTTTCATGTGCCTTCAAATACCACAAAATCTTGCCCTTAACATTTAGGTATCTCCAATCATTGAATATTCGCAATGACAAGTTTATAAAATTTTGTTGGCCACCTAGTATCGAGTCAACAACCACAGTTTGAGAATTATAGTTGTAAAGGTTATAAAGTTATTTAAATTTTGTATTCCAAGTTATGATTAGTGTGAGGAGAGCTGACTGTTGATACTGTGTTGGTTTTGTTAGCAGGCACCCCACATGGAGAATGAGCCCCAGGAGCTCATTCCCGGTGCTGGTCGTGGAGGCTATGGTGGCCGGGGTGGCAGAGGAAGTCGCTTCAGAGGAGGTGGTGGCGGAGGTGGCGGCATGGGAGGGGGGATGGGGATGGGAATGGGGATGGGGATGGGAGGTCGTGAGGAGCGTGCCATGAGGAACCAGGATGTGAGTGATACCTGTTACACCACTCTTTAATATATTTCATTTTGTTTGTTAACAAATTAGTTTTTAGTATGCAGTTGAATTCTTATGCCATGGAATGATGTTTCCAGGATCGGCTTAATGAACGTTTGTCAGCACTAGCTGCTCCCACTGTGGATTTGCCACCACAAGACAATGCAGAGAAAAAGTTCTCTGGACGGTGTCGCTTATATGTGGGCAATTTGACTAATGACGTTACGGAGGAAGAGATGCAGGCGCTCTTCCAGCCCTATGGAGAGACGTCAGAGTTGTTTGTTAACAAAGAGAAGAACTTTGCTTTCATCAGATTGGTGAGTTGCCATTACTGTGTATGGCAAAAATACAGTGAAACCCTCTTTAGAAGTTCCCACTTTAGTTTTTCCGGAATCTGATACTGCGTAATATTACATGAAATTAATATATTTAGTGTAAATAACTTTGGTTGAGATACTTATTACATAGCTGCCAACTTGTACAATTTTTTTCATATTTTGCCCTTATTTTTGCTGTTTGTAAGATTTTACAAATTGTGTAAATTTTCTTAAGAATTTGAATTTTTAAATTTTGGTTGTTTGAATTCACTGTACTACCAAGTATTACATATTTTCAGTAATTATTACCAATTTTTAATGTCCTGTTACGGAATTATGTAGCGGAGGCTTACTTGTTACGGAAATTGATAGCCTTGACAATGTTTGAAATTTTTCGTATTTTTTTGTTTGTACTTATTTACGGTACAATGTATTGTCTGTTGTATGGCAAATATTGTACTCCTACCAGAAGTGAGCATGCAATTCAACAATTTCTGTGTTCTCTGTGAACAGCGTAATAAATTCAGTAACTTGAGCAATGAAGATTGTGGCAACAGTAACACTAGAGTAAAATGGCGGACACAACAACATTACTAGCCCGGTTAACGCAGTTGTGATAGTGCCTTTTTCTCAGTGTTTATACAAGTGTATTATTGGTGTTGGAATATTTTATCAGTAGTATTTATTTACCTTCTTTAAGCGTAGTTGGTTGTAGGTACCGTTGTGCGTTGTCTTGAATTAAATGTAATATTAGTCTGCACGTGTTTACTGTTTCATAAAATAGCTCATTATCGCTGCCAACAATGAAGTGATGCAAATATAATTTATGTAACTTAAGTTTAAGTTTGTTGGTTTCAAGAGATGTGTGCAGTATTGATTTTATAAACTATTCTGTTACATTATTTAATGCTAGTCGTGAATAAACGTCATTTTAGTGAAGTAAACCTGCAAGGGTTTCCATAGAAAAACTGGTGTTCAAGAAGTTACGATTTTCACAAACGGTAAGATTGTGTGATTTGTAAATAATTTACTTAAACAGTTACTTTGTTATTCACTCAGATGCGTGTGGCCTGAGAAAGCCACACTTTTAACACTTTTGTAGTGTGTAAATAATTAAAGTTGTTCCTATACCGATACTTGGTATCGGTATTGGCCGATATTTGACCTTTTTCTGATGTATCGGTATCGGGCCGATATATATATTAGTATAGGTTATAGACAATGAAATTGGGTTATTGCAGTCGAAACTGATCACCGAACCTGCACCTGCTTAAACTTAGTCCGTGTCCAAACACATTCTGTGGTCCAGACCAAATTCCGATATTAATAATGCTAAAGAAAGTCCAAACAAAAATTTCTGTGGAATCACCGAAAATTACGTGCTCCGGTCATTGCACAGCGAAGTACAGTGAAACCCTGTCAAGATTTTTTTTAAGGGTCTTTTCTCCAAAAACTAGTTGGGAAAACAATTTAACTGGGAAAGTTGCATTCAAGGCTAGAATATTACGTGCAATGCAGAAATGATAGTTAACATCAAACAAATTTTTTTTTTTTTCAGTTTCACGTAAAATATCTTCACGGTTAGACATAGAATTAAGTGTTGATGCAGGGCGTCAAAGTTCTTTGGCTATACTAACACGTGTAGCTGAAGGACTAGAATTAACTTTCTGAATTATTGCCAGTTTTTCTTTTACAGTTAATGCTTTTTGTTTTACTGCAGCCATGTTCCAGTCTGTTGAAACACAAACATTAATGTATTCGAACTAAAACACGAATAGTCCTTATTAATAACCATACTTAATAACAGCATTGAACTTCCAATCCCAAAAAAAAAATCTGTTTCAAAATGTCACAAACGTTTTAGCATGTGCGTAAAAGAGAGAGGAAAAAATTGGTGCCATACTCTATGCAAGTTGTGGTCGGTTTCAGACTCGGGTGCATAGCTTAGCTCAGACTTTGGAAACTCGAGCAATTTTACACCTAATCTAAGAACGCTACATAAACTTGAAAAAACATTGTTCGTTCTTCTAACAAATGTTATTGTCCATTTCGTATAAGTGGTCTCAAATTTGACAATATGACCAACCTACACACTATGTAAACAGTTAATGCTCTTGCTCCTACAGTATTGTATCAGCTGATGAACTGCTGCGTGATTTGTGTTAGATTGGCTATTTTGATGATGTCTCTGGAAGAATATAGTACTCGGAACTAAAGGCTGTAATTTAAAATCGTAATTATACTTGCAACATTTATGGTTTAAATTATGTATCTAAAACAATATTTAATTTTCGTGGCTATTAGTAATGAAAACATGTTCAGCATTTATGACAAAGTATGTCGACATGTACGAACAGTTTCCAGCCAATGGCTCGCCATGTTTGTTTCCAGACCGGTGAAGTGGTTGTGCGAGCAGGTTTTTTTCTCATCGTGTTTATTATACGAATATCTTATTGATGTTGTCGGAATATTTAATCGGTAGTTAATTATTATTTTTTATTTGCTTTTTTTGAACTTAATCGGTTGTAGGTAAGGTACAGTTGTATTGCGTTTTGTTGAGTGAAATGTAATATTAATCGGCACGTCGTTACAACTGCTTGTTCCGCCATTTTCTTAACCACCTTCCACAATGAAGTGACATGGATATATTTTCCGTATGTAAATTTGTTTCTATCAGGAAACGTGTGCAGTAGGGATTTTACTGAATGATATTGCAAATGAATTATTTATTCCTAGTGACGAACAAATGTGATTTTAGTGATGTAAACTCGCAAGGATTGCCATAGAAAAACAAGTGTTTAAGAGGTTACGACAGTAAGTTTGCATGTTTTGTAAGTGTATTTGTAAACCGTTATATAATTATTGAATTGCATGTGGCCTGAAAAATGCAACACTTTCCATACTTTTGTAGTGAGCAAATAAAATTTGTTTGTCTACATCGTAAATTTGAGTGCGAGGTTAACATTGGTCATAGTGTGTGGGTGTATATATTGCTGCATCTGTACGAATACGAACACCAACGTATGCATCACATTTTGTATTTTCATTTAAGTTATAATTTTTGAAGTTAAATCATTGAAATTATATTTCCATAAAGCAGAATTTTCTACTGAGCTCCATCAAAACAATATGCAACTCAAGATGCCATACACTCATGCTGGAATCACATAGCCCTGACCAACACAGCACGACACACCATGCTCTCGGCATTTAATCCAACTATTTAGAAGGCGCTAATAGGCTAAGTTAGTCTCAAAGGTGGTGAACAAGAGGGAAATTTGTAATACATAATGGTGATAAATTGGTATCGCTAATGCATACAAAAGTAAAATTAGTATTTTTAAGAGTTAGGAACAGTAGGTTTCCTTCCCCCCCCCCCCCCCAATTATCATTTAAGCTGCATATTTACCATTGTAAGGAAAGCTTGCAATACAATTTCATTTTGCAATGTGTACAGTCTGTGCATTGTGCAACAGGACACGACGAAGAATAGAAATCATTTCTAATCCATAATTGCTGGTTGGATGACAGAATCTGTCGGGCTTATAACAATCTATCTTGTATTTTATTAGCTGTTGGCCGTCGTGTCGTGCGCATTGGGGCTGTGAGATTCCAGTATCGTAAGAGCATCAAAATAATCCTGTCTAACAAAAGACTCTAAACTAAAGCCCCCCACTCTACTCACTTTTTCCTTTTTCCCTTGAAATAGAATAAAGATGATACTCTAATTGGGCCCACATTTCATTGCTATAAACATTTCTGTGTTATTGATTGAAACTCTTAACACTCTGGTTCTGGAGGATTTCAAAATGTTAAGCTTACTGGCCATACAAACTTGTAAGTTGTATCACTTAATTTTTTTTAGAACATATATTAAATTTGTCAAGTTTGTTATGCAGAGATACTTGTTAGCAAATAAATTTAAAGGTTTTTCCTGTTTTTAAAGACTATTTGAAAGTAACATAATGGCATGTAGGTTTCAACATTGGAGTCTTACATAAACATTTGAGCATTTTTGTTTTGCAAATTAAAAGCGCTTATATGTTTTTATCATATGTTGTTAAGAGTATTGTAAGAGTAACAGAAGAATAATTCACATAAACAGGATTTACATTAGAAATATAATCCATTCACTCTTTCTTCTGTCTATTGGAATTGAACCTTTGAAAAATCACCCTAGGCGTAGTGTCAACCTGTTTTTCCAATAAATTCCACAAATATTTAACACTGAAACTTTACCTTAGTGTCTTATATAACTTGTAAAATTAATTTTGAATTAAATATGAATTAACTACAGCGAGAGCAGCGGCGTGTTGGCAATGGCCGGTAAGAAATAGTTCAATTACAATATTTTTTAACCTGGTTTTATGTATACTATTTGTAAGTTAATCATTGCCAATTGATACATTTGTATTGTTAGGTAGCACTGAAGGAAACTCATTTCATTGCTGCAGTTAAAAATATCCACGCAAATTCCCGTGTGTAGGCTGGTGTTTTTTCCCCCCGGAATAAAGGTTCAATAAGCGAAGCAGAGCATGTCTCGTTCTCTCTGTCTCTGGAAGATTGTACCTCCTGTGTAGGAAAGATATACATTTTATTTATAATTTCAGCATACCTCATATTAATTACAGTAACAGTAATGATGTCTTGATTGAAATTTACAACTGAAACGAGATTTTATTATTTTAATATATGTTATTTAAGTGCAATTACATATTTTAGATGCGATAGCGTGAGAGAGCTCATTGCGCCACTTACAAACCCAGCAGGTTGGCAGACGTAGTGTGGGAAGCATTCCCAATATGGCGGCGGCGGGGGGCGACGTGCAATGATACAGTGTGTTTCTCAATAAAGTGTCAAGTTTGTACTCGTGTTTTTGAAACATCGTAGGGAAGTTACAATGTTGTGATAAATGTGGGTTTCCATGGAAGAGTGAAATGTGTTGTGGTCGTTGCGTGGTGGCTGCGTTGTGATCGTTACGCAGGCCAGGTGTATATGTGTGTTGATTTCAAATACGTGCAAAATTTATACGTTTTAACCATGAACTGATATAACAAAATTATTTACCTTCACATCTGTTTATCACAACATTGTACCTTTGCGCTAGGTGTTTTGGAAAACAGTTGTGTAACAATCTTACATTTCTCATTTGAATGCCTGCAACAATCCCAACAAAATACTAAGCCAGTCCAGATAAAATAAATAATAAAATAAACCTACAAACCAGTAAGTACCAATGCATGTAAATATTAGCAGAATATATGTTATGGTAGGCCTATGTGTTTGTGTGTTCACCACTATCTTTTACGTTTGTCGATGTACAATAAATACACGAGTTGCGTGCTTGAATTTACTGCGTTGTTTCGTTGGACTGCTTGTCCCTTCGTTTTAATTTTTATTCCAAGAACATATTAATAACAGGTTAAATACTACTACTGTTCATGCCACAGTTGTAACAAATACCGTTGTGGAAAAATATTAATGTGTATTATGTGTAACGTGCTATATTGTCTGTAACAAATAGTTTTAAAGCTGACCTAAATATTGTTATAGGCCTACATTGTGAACATTCGCAGGAAATGGTTTCTGCAATATGACATAAATCTTTGAACAGCTGTAGAAGTCACATGGCAGTGTTTGTTTACTGTAGCGGAAGGATATGTAATCAGCAACCAAAAGTAGAAATTTGGCAGCGCTTCAGAAAAGGCTGAAGTTATCGTGAATCAACTATACAACTTTTTGATATCAAGTAAATTACAGCGTACTTATCAAACAAAATTCTTTCAATGTAGGCACCCAACGAAGGTTCTCCAACAGGAAGTTCATCCAACGAAGGTGCATCAGCAGGAACTGCGACATTCCATAATTTATCTCTAAGGAAAATGAACTTGGGTAGGTGGAGCATCGTTTGATATATTGCTGCTGTATGTCACATCTGCTTCTCTAGAGCGCTTTGTAACATCTCTGAACTGAAGTACAGTTTTTCATTAGGTACCCGTGAACAAGCTTAGGTCTATTCACAATTTTGAGGAGGGAGGTTGTGCGACTGAACTTCAGTGTAAATATCAACACTGAGTTGGCCAGCAATAAGTTTGTATTCACAGTATGACAATCTGAACACGTAGGTATTTGAGAAAAGTTATTTAAGTATTTTGTATTTAGACCTGCAATACTTAACATTTGAGTTACTAAATGAGAGTTAATTACTGAAATTAAGTAACATTTGCTTAAATGTTATTTTGGCTACCTACATACTTTTTAACATCCTGAAAATTATAACCACCATAAAAGTATCAGGCTGTACAGAGTTTGTCGTCATATCATACCATGAAGCTAAGTTATGTACTTTTAATGCAATAGTAGGCATAGTCTGTATGCAAGAATGTATACTGTCTTCAAAAAGGTGTGGGAAGGGTGGGGTGGTAATTCAGTATTTGTGCATTCCTTGAAAAAAGGGGGTAGGGGGATCTTCGTATTTGGTGTTTGTGGAAACCATGCTAAATTTTTATGTTTACAGGAACTTACTTCAGGTAAGTGTGACAAGTTTAGTTGTCATTATTATATTTACAGTACCGTATATTAAAAACAGTTAAATATCGTATTAATTTGAGTCCAAATACAATTTCATTTTTGTGCATCCTGGTTACAAATTTCTTGGAAGGTAAAAAAAATATAATTTTTTGGACTTATTACATGGGCTGTTGGTCATTTACATAAAATATTTGTAAACTAAAAAAAATGGGATTGTTGCCAATCTGCAACTGTTTGAATAGCCCCTCACAGCTTCTGAAAGTCATTTGGGTGGAGGCACATGCATGCAGTTTGTTTACAAATACTGGCAGTCACATGGTGTTTTTCAGTCACTGTCAATGACGGTTCAGCTGTGGCGGATGGATATATAGCCACCCAGATGTCATTGGCACTACTTTCCTAGAACTGTCAAATTTGAGACCACTTATATGAAATAGACTACGTGCATCAATTCATCAAGAAAATATTTTTGCTCTTTATCGGCAATGGTGCATTTAACGGAACGCGGTGGAACGTATCAATTCTTTTGTGAAGTTTCAAGTTCGTATGTTGGCTTTTCTAGTTTTTAGGTTGGCCTTCCTGACACTATCTGCTTACTGACTTGCATCGAACACCACATTGTATAATCTATGGTCGCTTTTACGCAACATAACCTTTTTGAGTTGTGTTTCGGATTTTGTAGTTTCTATTGTTTTAAAAATAAAGTTCCGTATGCACGTAGATAAGCAAATTTTCATGTTTGATTTGTTGACGATTACACAGGAAATCACGAACTTGACAATATTTATATATGGGAAATTTTAACATGGCTTTTATGACTAAACTGATGGGACCAAACCAAACGTTTCAGCTGGGAAAAAGTATTTCGCGAGAACGTCTTTACTGTACTAACAAAAATGTTTTGCAACCATGTGTTTTAAGACAAAGTTGGTATACAACTCATGTCAACATGCACAAGTAATACTAAGTCGTCACAATAAAAAATAATTTTTCAACGCTATATTTTGTTTACATCTCGCTGCCCTGCATATTCTTATTACTAGACATGCTTTTGTGGTTTTATTTTATGCCTCAAAGTGGTGGTGTTTTAGACGGAAGTGGTGTTACTTTTAATTTAAAGCAAAGGTGTTATTTTTCAACTTAAAAGAAATTGTTCCCCCATAAATAGACACCTGAAAAATTAACAAATATGATAAAGCATGACTTGAATTTTGACATAGAAAAAATGAAAAATTTCTATTTTTGAGAATTTCAGCTGTAATTCACGAATTGTACAAATTCCTGTAGTATTTTTGTGAATTATTGTTTTATCACATAATTGCTTCTTAAGCATATTTAATGTATTTTTGGGTATTTGAATATGAATGCATGCATAAATTGGCCAGTAGATTTCTTTGATTTATCACCTTATAGCCTATCACCTTTATCACCTATAGTAAAGTGAACACTTTTTAAGGCCCTTTCAACAGTCATTAACCACTAATAAATATATATTATTGCAGCCCCAGACGTTAAATTTTATGAGTGGTAAAATGTATACACTGTGTCTATTAGTCACATGGCAGTGTTTATATTAAAAAGTGACAGGAAGATAGGAATATGATTAAAAGAAAAATTCTGCAGGGCTTTAAAAAGTGCTCACTTTACCATGAACAGCCTATAAACGAAAACATGTTTACTTTCTATCACGTGTATTTACGACCATAGATTACATGAGCGCAAGTGATGTCACTTTGAGTGAACATTCTACTCAGTTCTGCCAAAGTTTGTTGTTTAAGAAAACACACCGTTGTAGTGTTGACGTCCACCAAGCACCATGTTATCTATGGAATTAATGCCTTGTTTATATTCTTATCGTCACATTTTAACTAACAATTCTTGGTTTTTTGTATAAAGTGACTGGTGCAGTGGTGAAAAATGTGTTAATATGCATTTATTTATGTAGAATACATTTGTAAATCAATTTATCAGGTATTGTAAACTTGTATTCGTCCATTAAACTGTATTTTTATCATGCACATTCTTCGTAAATATATGTGGTAAAAAATGACTTTTGAAGAAATAAAATATTTGTCAGCGGGCCTAAAGAAAAATTTGTTATTGAAAGTTTAGATAGTTAAAAAATGTATATGCAGATTTCTCTAATTTTTTTTGCTGTTTGTACAAGGCACTTATTTTTTGTAACAGTCCTGCATGAAATAGTATGCCCTTGCCAGTGCATTGCGACAGTTTGTTGTTCCAGGTGATCGACAGAATACAAAATCTTAAGTTTTTTGTTTTGTTGCATACGTAAGTTCTTTTTTCAATACATACTGTACAAAGATATTGGACAAGTTAAATTACAGTATACAAAGTTTATACACTGGACATTGTAAACACACACGTCGGACTACACGTACATGCATCACATCTAAAGTCTGAAATGGTTTTCAATGTTGTCTGTTGATAAACCATCTGAATCATAACTGTATATTTCTCTGGGAGTTAGGGATTTTTGCTTGGAGATAACAATAGATAGATAGCACTGCTTATCAATAGGAATAACATTGCCAATTTCAGGTTTTACTAATATAGTGACATCTCAAATTATGTATGTCTTTATAAAGAGCACACACAAAATTGGAGCAATTCTAATGCAGAAACCTGAGTTTTTTGTAGCAAGAAAATAACAGCTATTAAAAAAAAACCTTATTAGTTCTTTACCCATAAATTATTATATTTACATAATTACATTAAAAAAATGTTTTTCTTGCCATATGGCCTAGAGTAAATGTAAAATTACTTAACTTCACAGTACACTTTGAAAATGGAAAGAAATTATTTACAAATAACGTACATTTTCTTGAATTTTGATATGGTCCAAGTCCTGTTCACGAATATTTGTGATGTTCAAAATAAAATGTTGACATAGATTCAAGATTAGTCTGGCTTAAATTCGTTCTTCTGACAGACAGAACACTGTTGTAAGCTGAGAGAAACCTCTCAATCAATATTTGAGGAAGGAAGCAAGCCATATGGCTTCAAAGCACATTTTAGCCAAATTGGGATGAAACATTTTCATAATGGCCAGTGCCTTGACAATTTCACATCCACCATTTTCTGTAACTTGTTTCTTTAGGTTATTCTGCAAGTCCCTGAAACCATTGACAAGTTGTTCTGTACTTGCAGTTTGCATGTTCTTTACATGCCGTAACTTTGACAATGTGTTGGGGTCTACCTCTTCTGACAAGATGCGCTTAGGATCAAAATCTTTAATTCTGTCAAATGTTGCTTGCCTGGATCAGCTGCCATCAGAGAAGAAAGTTTAACACGAGACAGTGCCACAGTTTTCATGAGTGTCAGTTTCACTGAAGCGCTAGTAGCTACTCATTTTCGAACGAAGATTTGCATTTGCATCAAAATAAATGCCCTGTATAACATTTTCAAATCAATTAATATCCTGTATGATGTGTGAGCAGTTCGGTATGAAGCCCACTCCAAATTCTTGATTAAATCACCAGGGGGTTTACCGTGATCCTTCACAAATGTTGCTTGGCAGTAAATTAATTCTGTGTCTTTTGAAGACAGTCACACTAAATACTCCACGCCTGCATTTTGCATCAATATTTTAGGTCTTCTGCCCTAACAAAATCAAGATTGTCATGAAAATGATCAACCAAATAAAAAACACTCTTGAACCATGCATTCCACCCAGTAACAGGCAAAGGAAAAAGTGCACATGGTTTTTCTTGCCTTTTTTGTAGGACACTTTGGAACAAATGCTTTCGTTTCCTTGTGTTTATGAAAACGTGCTGGATGTTGACAACAGCAATGCTGAGCTGTTGGAAGTTCTTTTGCCCACATATTTCCAATGTTGAGTTTGTGTGCCCAACACTAAATGTGAATCAGACTCACCAATTACAACTTGCAAGGTATTGGCACATTGGTTCATACATGGAGCAGAATCTGATGCCAAGCAATTGACTTTTTCGTATTGGATCTGTTAAACTTTCAGTGTGTCCAAAATTGCAGACAGTTTGTAGCATCTGCTGCTTCGAGAAAATGAACTCCAGACGCAAATAATTCTGGTTTATCATCTTCACTCAAAACACAAAATAGAACAAACGCACACCTTCCCATGCTATTGATGGTTTCATCGCACAAAATATCAATTTTGTTACCCTTAAGTTTCTGTTTTACTTCTTCACATCTTGTATCCATTACTGCTCCAACATGCTTTTCTCAAAGTGTTTGGGCATGTGGTAGAAGTCCACCACCTGAGAATAATTATTCGGTTTAACAACTCGTATCCCCAAATTAAACTGAAACTATAACTGCTGCGATAGGCGTCAAACTTTTAAAGTTGCTTTTCAGCTCCACTTCCAACCCCAAGGCCTACCTACATTCGTTGTACAACAATTGATGTGGACGGTTTTTAACAAACTTTAAAATTAGTACCACACAGCTTTTACGTCTCGCAACAAAAAATAATGATCATATTTAAAAAATGCAAGTGGGTTACCTTTTCAGTACTTGCCTTCTATGTATGTGTTCATCCATTCATAAATGTTTGGTTCATCAGCCTTTTCCAAAGGTACATTTGCTTTTATAAAAGCTGCAGTTGTGTCTGCGATAAATTCTGCGGAGTTGTCTCTTTTGCGTTTTGCATCACGAAAAGACGATACAAGGGTTGCTTGTCTTTTGCCTGAAGTTCCGGGCTGTTCCACAAGACATTTGTGTTTATCAGTATGCTTCGTACATGAATCTTTTCTCTCCCACGAAATGGACACATTACAATACCGAGAAAAGACTATTTTCATCACTCGCATAGTCCTGGCTAGTAAAATCCGAAACTCACTGCTTGGCAGTAACATGAGGTTTTGGAATAAAATAGTACCAATCTAATCACAAAGTAATATTTATATCTATTTCTCTTGTAATATTTTTGTATCACGTTTTACTGTTTGGCTGTTTTGTAAACATAAACAATGATACGTACATGCACTGAAAGTAGTAGTTGTTTACGTTGGATTTGCAAACAAGATGTTAGAGAGTATTGAATATGACAAGATGGTGCCTTGAGATGACACACATCAAGCACGTTCATTTGATGCAGCAAACTGACATGCTAGTTTTATTTCGTACTATAAAAAGGTTGCAGCAGAAGAATTTTAGTTTTTGACTATATTTTTGCTTTGCATGTCATACTAAGCAAACACATTTTCTTGATGTGTAAGTCTTGTCAAAATCATAGTTTCTTGCCTAAAACACTGAATAAATGTTAGATTATATTGAATTTTCATTGTGAAATTATGAAAATTTTATTACTTGAAATTACGTGTGAATGATAAGAAAATTAGTGTATGTGAAATTGCCGTGGTCAGTTTACAGGTTTTTAAATAGTTTTTATACATTTTACTGATTGAAAACTTGAAAAATATATATACAAAGGTTATGAAGGGAGCATTGTGTTTCCACATCATATTGTGTAGGATTTTAATTTTCTAATTTGTCCCAAGGAATTGATATAAATTATTTTCGTGTTTGTCAAATATTTGAAGAAATAACTTTTGGTATGAAAATATCTTATGAATGACAGACATCATAAAAGTTTTCAATGCTAAGTTCACAATGAACCAGACTATGAACTACTTATATACATATGTAGAAACTATAGAAATGAGTAAAACTTATTTTAAGACTATGAAATCGCAAGTAGAACATTTTGAAGTATTGTTTCATAAAGCATTACTTGAAGCTACCAAAGTAAGCAATGCTTGTATCGATTGAGTCACACTTCAGCAGAAGTATAATTAATTCTTGTTTTAAGTATTGCTCACATGATTGCTATGAATTTTACCCTAAACGTACAAAATTTTTTGTGAAATAGCTCATTAGAAATGCATTTTTTATGTATGATATTTGCTCTCAAAGTTGGCAAAAATATATGTAGGCATGCTGTTTTTTTATTTGGAATCCAAAAATGTGTAATTCATAGTCATTTATTGTGGTGACAATTTATTGCACACCCTCTTAAGCTGCTAGTGCTCGTGTGTAAATCATAATTTTTATGCATCAGCATAGTGCATTTATGTGACCATTATATGGAATAAATTTTTTCACTAGGATTATCGTGCTAATGCTGAGAAAGCCAAGCGAGAGCTAGATGGCTCATTGCGGAAGGGGAGGCCCTTGAAGGTGAGGTTTGCCCCTCACAGTGCCTGCATCAAGGTGAAGAATCTCACTCCATGGGTTACGAATGAGCTGTTGGAGAGGGCATTCAGTGTGTTTGGAGAGGTGAGTTTACCATTTACGTACTACAATTAGTATCCCGTGTAGTGACTTGGATCACACTCTAGTTTGGAACATGTGTAAGTCCGTGGTGAACATTGTACCGAGATTCTCTTGCAGTCAAGAAATTTACATTAAATTATTATGCAGCGCAGTGAAACTTCATTTTGCACTTTTCGAGGGACTGGGGGAAAATGTTATGGAGGTGTAAAGAGGGAAATTTATGCTGTTAAAACATATTGCATGGTGTGTCCTTGAACATGTAGCAAAGATTCCTCAGTGTAACAAATCTGCCAACACGTTGGCCAGTCAATATCTTCAATATAGTTTGTTGATTCATATACTGAATAGTGGGAAGATGGGTGCCAGTGTTTAGT
Organism: Dryococelus australis; assembly: GCA_029891345.1. Classification (NCBI taxonomy): domain Eukaryota; kingdom Metazoa; phylum Arthropoda; class Insecta; order Phasmatodea; family Phasmatidae; genus Dryococelus; species Dryococelus australis. The sequence goes on along the minus strand of CM056999.1, from coordinate 151,108,142 downwards.
ATTTTATATATTGCTTCCTTCAACTTGCAACATAAAGTATAGTTTCCTTAATTATCTTGTTGCATCTACAAGATGCACAGTTTAAATAGGTGTATGTGTAGAGTGATTTGTAGTGAGACAAATCAGAGCGAGTATTTAGTAAAATAATTGATCTTTATTGTACAAAGTTTCAGAACAATTACTGAAACTTATGAGGTGTTCAAAAGGTTGCTGTACTGGAACACATTTGCAGTACATTTCTGCAATATTGCAAAAACTTGCAATATGAATATTTCCACACATAGCACTCAGAAGTAATAACTTATATTCACAGACATGATCACTCACGAAAATGAGAAAGAAGAAATATAACATTTAATGGACCATTTTGCAAGAAAAAATACCATGCAGCACAACAGGAAAATATATAAATTTCAGATTCAATATATTAACCTACAAATTACACTATATTAGCCTGTCGGTGAGGGGAGTAAAGAAATATTTTTATCTAATGGCATCACTAGTGCTAACACAAATATACTTGGACATGACTTAAATCTGCAAACAGTTCGTTACTATTCAGTTCCTTGGGTAGCCTATGGTAAAAGTATATTTAACTCAGTTGTTTGTCTCATGCCTCTGAGTGAGACAGGTGTCATACTTAAATTCAGGTGAACATTTTTCTTGCTTAAGGAAAAGTTTTTTCAATTTCTCGAAAAGTTTACCAAGTCGAGAATTTAACAGATTTTGAGGCAGGTTATGTAGTTATTATTACTCCTGCACTTGACAGCATCTTTTTTAAAAGATTAGATATCCTTACTTGCGTACATCTGCAGGCGGATAAGGCAGCTGCTGAAAACATGCATCGGTCGGATAATGTTGGCTTCAGTGTCGAAAAGATCACCCCAATCCGGGTAACATGGTCACCCCGTAATCGTATCTCTGCTACGTCCCATAATCATTCCTGCACAGACTCTCGATATTACATGGTGTCATCGTGGAGCCCTATAACTGATGTATTGCTTCCTTCATTGTTGGATACCAGACGCCAAGAACGAGGCCGTCTCTTAGGTTCTAAAGGGAAAGTTCTAACAACCAAGTTTTGAGTCATTGTAGAGGTTTTGAAATTCGTAGCACTGGGCAATGGCGAATCACAATGCAATTCTGCATAGATAAAATTATTTTCCATGTATAAACAGCCATGGCATTTGTCAATAGTTCATAAAATTAGTATAAACAATCACTGAGTTTAAATGTGTCAACAAAATAGTTCTTTTCCCGATTGATTAAGCAGGTAGCAAGCAGAAAGATTGTTTTTATATTACAAACTTCGAAAAGAATAAAATTATATTTATGTCCAGCAAATATAGCATTGAAACTAAATTTTACCAATAATGTTATTCATAATATTATGGAGACACCTGTAAGGTTAAAACAACATTGGGATCAAAAAAATGTGTATAATGTAGGAAAGTGTAAAACCATGGGATGTAATACAGAGGTTCCAGTACATGTTTCATGATACAAGGATTTTTGTTTGTTAATCAAGCTAGTAATTGCAATAGCACTTATTAAATTTTTGAAACTTATTAACATTTTCGGTTTTTGGTGGCTGTAGTGATAAGTGATTTGCAAGCACAGAGGTAAATTTATAGATACATTCAAATAAACTTCAGTGTGCCAAGGTTTCATATAGAGCATATAAATATGTTAATATTGTATGCTAATAAGCTACATATATGTTTTGATGACACAAACATACATTTATTTTGCATATAATCAGATACATATATAGTGTTGAATCTGAATTTTTCAACGTCTTGTGTATTTATTGGCTTTACATTAAAATCACATAATATTGTGAACCACACAAACCAAAAAACTCTGGTAGCTCATAACTTTATTTCACAGTATTAAGGGGTCAGTAAAATACGCTATAGTCTATTCCCGATTGGAAGCGGCTTATGAAAATCAACCTTTGAAAAAATACTCCAGGCATAACATGTCAACCTGTTTTTTTTCGTTTTTTCAATAACATGTATTCCACAAATATATAACTGTGGTTAACTTAAGAGTACTGTATTATTGAATAAATGAAACTTTACCTTAATATCTTCTACAACTTGTAATATTTAATTCTTTTTAAATGTGAATTAACGAGAGCACGACGTGTTTGCAATCGGCGGTAAGTGATAGTTCACAGTTAAAGTATTAATTTAACCTAATTCTTTAGTGTACTATTTGTAAATTAAACTGTGCCTATTGAAACATTTAAATATTTAGGTAGGCCCGATGGCAACACCTCATTTTTACAGTTTAAAATAACAGCGGAAGATATCATGAGTAAGGCCGTAATGGTACGGTGTTGTTTTATCGAATGAGAGCATTTTTGGAGCAACTGTCTGCTGAGCGTACTTTGTCTCCCGTCCTCTCTGTCGTTTCTTTCACACTCGGGAAGTTTGCTAGTATGCGAAAATAATTGTACATGTTTTCAATTGTAGCATATTTCATACTTATTACAGCAAAAAAATAATTTTTCAATTTGTAATTTACACCTGAAGAGATTTTATTGTTTGAATACTTATTTTAATATATTTAGATATGATGGAGGGACAGAAACAGTGAAGTAGGCAGACGTGGCGAGCCGTGACATGGCGTGTTGCTGTTTTACCAAATGAAGCGTGAATTATATTTACTCCAAAAAATGCTTCAAATTACCACATGTAGACATTGTGTTTATTAAACCTTCCTAGGCAAGTTACGGTGTTGTGATAAATCTGTTTCCACGGCAGTAATAAACATACTGTGGTGTGTGTTTTGTTAATCTTTGCATCTGTGAAATGGTGTGCCTTTGCATCATGGTTGATACGCTGGCCCTGTGAGAGCGTGATTTCAAATATTTAATATTAACTATTTATATGTAAATGTGAACTGTTTTTATGGCGAAGTTATTTATTTACATCCACATCTGTTTAATCACAACATTGTACCTTTGCCCAGGTGGGTGTTTGAAACACAGTAGTGTAACCTGATTTACGATCAATCAACAAAATTACATGCCCAGCCTCAATAAATTTCAATAAACTTAATACACAGTAAGTAGCTATACGTATAAATATGAGCGGAATAAAAGTTATGGTAGGCTTATTTGTGTGCATGTTCACCGCTATATTTTAAGTTTCTATAACAAAACATTAGTGACACCAGTTAAGTGTTTGATACCCAGGACATATCAATAACAAAGAGTTAAATACTAGAGTTCATTACCCTGCAGTTGTAACAGTGTTTAACACAGTCGCGGCAAAATACTAACGTGCATTACGTGTAATGTGCTATGTCACGGAAAACAAATGTTTTACCTTAATGTAACCGTGAGAATTATCGTTAATTCAGGCATTTTTAAAATGTCATAAATGTGACCTAAATAATGTTATAGGTCTAAACTGTGAATATTCGTATGAAATTGTTTTTGAAATAGACCTACGCCATCATTCTTTGAAAAGCTGTAAAGAGTAAACAACACATTTGACAGGTATAAAAGTAGAAGTCACATTTCAGTGTTTATTTTTGTGTGTAGCAAAAGTATACGAACACGTACACACACACAATGGCATGTATACATTGAGTTTGGCAGATGCTACATGACAGTCACATGGCAATGTTCGTTTACATTGGTCGGAAGGATACGAAACGGGCCTGCAAGTAGATATTTAGTAGGGCTCCGAGACAGTTGCTTCCATTGGGGAATGGACCATACATAAGTTTTGCTGTTAAATTACTACCCAGTACTATCCTTATTTTTTCTGGGATGTCCAATGTTCCGTAAAGCAAGTTTGAGAAAATGCAAACTTGGAAAATTTACTCCACTACTGGAAAATATCTTTAATTAGTTGACTAGAATACTCTTAAACACACTTTAAATTTACTTGAATACTTTAGAAGAACCATTAAAAAAAAACCAACAGTGAATCGAGGCACCATAACCTACCAAAGCCGGATCACTTAAAAATCTTCCATTTGAATGATTAAGAATTGAACACATTAAAAATATTTTAAAACCATTACACATTTTGTCTTTTCTCTCAGACCAAAATATATGTGAGGCTGACTGGATATTTAAAAGAAAGGTGGGTTACCTAAAAACTATTAAGACATTTCTTTTTACAATAGTGGTGACGTGAGCGTCAAGTCGTATGTGCGTGCATTCTCAATGATGAGAGCTAGTTCAGTGTTTTAACAACGATTTGGCATTTTGTACAGGAAGATATCTTAAATTAATGTATATTTATGCTTGCATGTCATACTAAGCACACACATTTTGATGTATAAGTCTTCTGTAGGGGCAATCATAGTTTCTGATTTGAAACACTGAACAAATGTTAGATTATATTAAATTTTCATTGTGAAATTATAGAAATTTAATACTGGAAATTACGTGTGAATGCTAAGAAATTTAGTGCGTGATATTGCAGCGGGCAATTTACACATGTTTAATTGTTTTTATCCATTTTACTGATTGGAAACTTTAAAAGTTTGTAAGTCTGCACTTAAGTAAACAGGAATACAAGAAAATTACCAATAATGTTTCAGAAGATTTTATGGACAGATGCATGTAACGGCAAGTCATCCAGTGTTCCCTTGCAATTTAAAATGTCTGGAAGAAGCATCTTCATTTACCATTGCTAAGTGACCTTTACTTACTGTATATTCGTGTACACATTGCTTAGCTTCATAATTTGACCTATAATATTGTATTGAGAAGTTAAGAATAAATTTTTTAAAGTTGTTATTGCACAACTTATTTTCTTATTTAACGTATTCGTAGCATTCCAGCGATAATTGCATAAATAGTACATCCGTTTGAAGTTTAATATTTTTCACTCTTAATGTAATACATTATTGCAGCCAGTGCTAAACAAGTTGTCGATGTCACAGTTGATACCTACCAAATCACGCATTTCCAAAATGAGCAGATTAGACATGTGTTATCAACAATGATAGTCTTAAGAAAAGGTGCAAAACTATGCCTTATCATGAGAGATGATAATTAGTTTCTCCAAACCCATCCAATCTGCTGTCAATAAAATAAATCTTAGTGAAAGCAAGGTAGGTTGGAATGGTAACCTATATTGCTCACAGCATTTGCTTACGCTCTTTTTCTTCATAGACAAAGTAGCTGTTTAACAAGAATATATTGCGGTTGTACTGTGTTTCTAAAACTGTCAAAATTTATTGATTGTAGGTTTGGTGTTCTGAATGCAAGTACATATTTCAATTTTTTATATGTGCCATTTGTGTTCACAACCGGTATTTCATAGTTCTTTTTACATGTTTTGTGTATGTACAATCTGTAAAAACGACCAACACAAAACAAACAGAATATTAAATTTATCCTACTTCTGGTAGAGGTAGATCGTTATTTTCATCTGGCGATAAACAATTCCCACATTTCGTCTATCTGACTTAATTCAGAAAAAAAAACAGGAATGCTTGTTCTTCTATAAAAAAAATTCTAAGCTTTCTTAGTTCGAAAGTTGACATGTGAGTATATGCTAATTTTCGACATACAAGTTTTAAATGTCATTTTTAAATTTAAATCATTCAAGGATATGGTTTTTGTATATTACAAAGTGAATTTTTAATACTTTTATGGTAAGTTTATTAATGCTTTAAATGTGAAAATAAATTCAGCTTAGAAGTTCTCTTAAATTAATGTATATTTTAGCCAAGGTAAGGAATAAGTATATTTTTACTTTGCATGTCAACTAAGCAAACACATTTCGATGTTGTATAAGTTTTCTCTAGGGGAAATCATAGTTTCTGGTCTGAAACACTGAACAAATTGTTAGATTATATTAAATTTTCATTGTGAAAATAATGGAAATTAGTGTATGTGAAATTGCTGCGGACACGCGTTTGGTTTTTATCCATTTTACTAATTGAGAACTTTAAAAGTTAGCCATCTGCCTATATCCTAATTTATGGTATCTGAATAGAAGTGGAATCGAGTGAGAGGTTTTGCAATTGGAATCAAGATTCAAAATCTAGAAAAATTGATTTTTTCACATTCCTAGTTGAAACCCAGATTGAATTTAAAGTCAGTTTCTTTTTTTTTTTTTTGTCTTAACATAATAATTTTTGCATAAATGCAAGTCATTTCAGTGGTGTTTTGAGTGCACCTCAACCCATTACAGTAACAAGATGAATTATTTTTCTACCAAAGTACATGACAAGGGCTTCTCATTCTTCTGTTTCCAGATTATTACTATTATATGCCTTTTTGAGGCTTCAAAGAATTTATTTATTTATTTTTTTTTTTCAAAGTTTAACAAATTTCTTTAGGTTGAATGATTTTCAGTAACACCCTAAGTTTTCCTTCACGTACTACTGGTAGACGGTTTTACAAGAAGAAAATATTGGCCTGTTTCTATGAATCCTTTTCCAATTTCTAAAAGTTACTTTGTTTTTGCATGAAAATGTGAATCAAAATATCTGTTTTGTACGCAACATTAACTGGTGTGTGCCTAAACCAAAGTAAAGCATATTACTTTGGCTTTTAAATGAACCCAGCTGGCATTATTTTTCAATATCAAATGAACTTATTGTAGATTTTAGAAAATAGCTCCGATATTGAAATTTTTGCCTGTCATTGGGGTATGCATTAGGCTACTTCTAAAAAATACTGTACTTAAAAATACAACTAAGATTGTTTTGGAGCCTAAAAGGTTGGTGAATATGAACTACCAAATTTCATCAGAATTGAAAATTGTGGAGCAAATTGCATTTAGGTGATAACATTGAGTGACCCAGAGCGCTGGGACCAACCTAAGAACTAAGAAAGTGGAACTGACCCATCCCTGGAACAAACATTTGGTTTTTAATGTTTTGTGATCGCACAGGAAAAATATCTCGTTCATAATGTTTCATGTATTGGGTTTTAGTATTGGTTATTGGTGGTTTCCTCTACTTTTATCTCTGCCATTTTGAGTGCCATATGCAGTTTTTTCAATACAGCACCATTACTCAATTGGAGATGTGCTACCATACTTTCTGCAGGTCTGCTAGTGTTCACTCTTAAACTGGACAATAAGTTTGTATAGATACTCAGTTGGTTACACCTTTTCATGTTCAAACGAACAGTAAAAATGGCTGTGTTTCAGATTGAGCGTGCAGTTATAGTTGTTGATGATCGTGGTAAATCTATGGAGGAGGGCATTGTAGAGTTCTCCAGAAGACCAGCAGCACAAATGGCTTTAAGACGTTGCTCTGAGGGCTGCTTCTTTCTCACAGCGTAAGTGTAATTTTACCAGATTTACCTCTCGTGTATTTGTTGTGAATGTTTACGTAATGCTTTATTATTGAAATATTGTTGCCAGATCTCTTCGACCTGTTGTCCTAGAGCCTTTTGAGCAGTTGGATGATGTTGATGGTTATGCTGAAAAGAATTTGCCAAGAAAAACTCCAGAATACTACAAAGACAGAGAGGTGGGTTTGCACCGTATGTAGTTGTTTCTGGTAATTTATTGGTGCTGTTTTTTGTATTGGGCTCAGTTTATTCAACATGTGGAATTATATTTTAGTTTTAGCAAATGATACTAACAAATTAAAAAAACATAAATTAGCTTGCTAGTCAAGATTGTACGGCGGATAGTGATAAAAGCGAAGTGCAAGTTAATAGACAGCCAAACACTGAAATGTAAGTTATACACCGCCAAACACCAGAATTTCATTATACACCGCCAAACATCAGCATTTCAGTTATAACACAAAATTAATTAAATTTACCCCAAATATATAATTTTATCTGTGAAACCATGACAAAAAATCTATATCCAAAAAATAATTAACTGCATGAAGAATAATTTTTCATATAATGGGAACAAAAAAAATTAATTTTAAGCTGTTGTCATTAAGGCTGAGTGAATAAACAGTAAATATTGAATACTATGAGGATGAGAAATAATCATGTTATTAGAATAGCGAAATTGTAAAAATCAATTATAAAAAATTTTATTTCCAGTATTGAATGTTTTTTCTCTATAAAAATATCAAAGCTATTCCTGTAAGACTAACAAATAATTCAAAGTTTAGGGACATCAACATACAAGTTACAAAGAAACAAAACCTTTAAAAAGTGATTTGTTTAACCTATGGTAATGCTCTGCATTACCTTTGTTCGGATAAATTGTTTTCTCTTGATTAAGTGATTCATTGAATATTAAAAAATTTAATGCAATATGCATATAAAAATTATCAACAACTTTAATAAAATTTTGTGTTAAAATAGCATAGTACAATGTCTGCTTTAATAATGCAGAAATTTAGTTATGAGGTTGCAATTTTTAAGACTTTCATAATAAAACCGATAACAACGAAGTCAGGTATTTTTAAAAAGGTGATATTTGCCTTAAAATAACACCACCAAATCTTGTCCCTAAAGTTTACTTCTGTTTTGGCTGCCCACCTGTGCAAACACATTTCATATTAAAAAGAAATGGAGTTATGCTATGCCTTCAGACCTGCAAAATTATCAAATGCAATATAGCGAAAAATAATGCGAATTTTCATCATTTCAGCTGTAATTCATGAATTGTACAAAATCCTGCAGTATTTTTGCGAATTATTGTTTTACATCATATAGTTGCTTCTTAAGACATATTTTATGTGCTTTTGGATATTCGAATATCAATGCATGCATAAGTTAGCCAGTAGATTTCTTCGATTTATCACCTTAAATGAAAACCTGTTTACTTTCCATCACGTGTATTTACTACCATAGATAATGAGTGCAAGTGATGCATCAATGAGTGAACATTCTACTCACAGCCATGCAAAAGTTGTTCATTAGGAAAACTCTGTTTAAATCCACCGCACCATGTTATCTATGGAATTCGCCTGTTTACATTCGTTTGTAGCATAATCACATATTAATCAACAATTCTTTATTATTTACAAAGCGAGTGGTGAAAAATGTGTTTATATGAGTTTACTTACGTAGAATATATTTGTAAATCAATTGATCAAGTATTGTTAAATTGTATTCGTCGGGTAGACAGTGTTTTTATCATACACATTCTCTGTAAGTATATGCTGTAAAAAATGAGACGTTTTGAAAAGCACAAGTTTTTTCAGCTGGCCTGACTGAAAAATCTGTTGAAAGTTTCGATAGTTCAATAAAATATAGGCAGATCTCTCTTAATATTTTTTCTTTTTGTTCAAGGCAATTTTATTATTTTTTAACAGTTCTTTTATAGTTTTGTATAAATTGTTTACATTATTCATTTTTTTTTCATGAAACAGTATTTTCTTGCCAGTGCATTGCGACAGTTTGTTGTTTCATCTGATGGGCAGAATACAAGATTTTAAGTAAAATCTGAACTTGTTTTCAATGTTGTCTGTTCATAAACTGTTGTCTGTATTAAAACTGTAACTGTATGTTTCTCTGGAAGTTAGGAATTTTTGCACGGAAATAATTGATAAAAAAAACAGTGCTTATGAATAGGAATGACATTGCCAATTTCAGGTTTTACGAATAAAGTAACATCTCAAATTATGTATGTTTGTATAATCAGCACATAAAAAATTGGAACAATTCTCATGCAGAAACCTGCATTTTCGTATCAAGAAAATAACCATTATTTTTGACCAAAAAACTCCTTTTAAAAAATATAACATTTTTGAAGAAAAAAAAAAACCTTTTTCAGGTCTCTAGCAATGCTTATGGATTTACAGTCGACTCAGTCAGCCTTTATTCTGGGGACTGCTAAAAATGTCCATACGGAGATGCTGTTTCTGGCATTTACATCAATAAAATTTCTAACTAGAATTGTTCAGATACCGATACTTTCATTCCCCGATGTATCTATATCGGGTATGGTATCAGGCAGATACTTTAGCAGACAATGAAGTTAGGTTATTACCGTATTTACTCTTGTATAGCTTGCCCTTTTTTTTTCCAGTATAAAGGAAAAAGAAATTATGTTGCTATATACACAATAACAATAGGAAGGAGTGGCAGAACTGTCTGTTGTCTCTTCTCCCTTCTCTCTTTACATCACTCCTTGCTCTTCTCTCTCTATCACTCCTCTCCCTTCTCTTTTTCTCACTCAATAACCCTTCAGCTATGTGTAGGTCTAATAAAAAAAATTGGAAAATTTTGGGCTGATTTTTTACTAACCCCTATGGCCCCAAACTAGCCATTTTTTGCATGAAGTTCATGCTCAATCATCTCTAGTGCATAATAAACACTTTAAATTAAATATAAATATGTATATTTTAATAGCTGGATGTCCTGTTTTATTTGATGCTCAAGAAAGGCATGTTGGACCACCCACCTCGTGCCGTAAAAAAGGTCTAAACACAGTATGACATGGCCATTGATAGTGTGTTAAAAGATTAGACTATGTTTTATTAAAATATGACCTTATTAAAGATCATTACGCAGGTCTTGTAGGTCATGCATTGCTATGAAGCACGTAGCGATAAAAAAGTTTAGGTGGCATTGCACAATACATGTGCGTGCCGTGCTCTTGCTTTGGTATGTCTGGATGTTGGTCTGGGGATGGGAGGAGGGTGGTTTGCTGGCTATCCCTTCCAGTCTACGTGAGCGTTGAATACTGCTCTGTTGGCACTCGTGGTTGTGACTACTTTGCTTCCGCCTGGCAACAGAACACACATAGACTGCCATATAATGTATTTTATTTTCTGGTGGATGACATTTTTCTGATCCATTTAAGCCTATTTGGAAATATACTGCAAAGATAAAAAACCTTTTTGTACGGTGATTACGTGTTAGTACTTTACCCAGTTATTTAATTTATTTTTTTATTTATTTTTTTTAATAAAATTACTGGGTAAAGAAAGCAAACACTTGTGACATTAAATGAACTTGCGTGGCAATGTTTGTATTGGATTGAGGTGTGCGAAAATATATACTAGTGTTACAACAATAAAATACAAGGACTTTCAAACATGATTACAGTACAGCACAACATGTTTAAAAAAAATAAGTTCAGATTATTTCCACACACAAATAGATAGGTACATGCAAGCATATCAGTATATATAAAAACAACCAGCGTAATCAACAGTTTTAGGCACTATGATAACCTACCAGATAATAAATATCCAACCATTAATTGGGTGTAACTGTTCATCAGAACAGAATTTTTGTATAAATGTGAAGAGAATTATACATTGCTAAATTTATTAGACTCCTGTGACAAAACTAAGAGTATTTTTTACATTACATTACAATAAAAAAAATACAATCTCACTACTCTTGAAGAAATCTTTTATTAGGATATTCTTCTTTTTTACTAGTTTGCTCTAAAAACACACTCAAATGCGTGAAGTATGACCAAATTTCTTCGTTCGCATCTGCGTTGGTCGTCAACAAAAAGTAAAAAATTCAAGAAAGATCTAAAAACTGTTCACAAATCCAATTCGTAATAAGACAGAGTACCGTATCCATGAACAAGCAAGAGATAACTATGACATAACAGATGGCTGCAGCGTGCGCACGGAAAGCATTCCAATGCTTGAGGGGAAGGGGGTGAGCGTTGGCTGGTGCTGACAGCCGAGAAGGGGGCGGTATCTATTTTTAGACGTGCCTCAATTTTTGATGTTTTAGACTCAAACTTTTCGTGATTCCTTGGGATTGGGTCGTAATAGGTTGGTTTTATGGTATACAATTATCATTTATACGTGATGCGAGCTAAACAAGAACTCGCTTAATTCTATATGTTTATTGGTTGTTGTGTAATCATTAGGTAGGTAAAAGATTTTTTTTATTTTGGTGGTGGCACTACTCAATATGAATTTATTTTGTGTGCGCGAAAGAATCGGGGCCTCTTCTAGATAGGCCTTTATGTTTGATTCTGCTATAATGGTGTACTCGTATCTGTAACACCATGTGAAAGAAGCATAGAAATTGGAAGTAAGGTGGATGGTGGTGTATCATTTCAGGTTGGGCCAAGATTTGCACAGCCTGGTACTTTTGAATATGAGTATGGTACACGTTGGAAGCAGCTATATGAGCTTTTTAAGCAGAAGGAGCTGGCTCTGAAGGCAGAGCTGAAGGTGGAGTCTGAGAAGCTGGAGGCCCAGATGGAGTACGCTCGCTATGAGCATGAGACAGAGATGCTGCGTGAAGGTGAGTTCGACCTCCAACCTACAATAATGTTGCAAGGAATTCCTGAAAGCAATGAATAAAATGAATATAACATAGCGGTACAAAAAATTACCATATTTTCGCATGTATAGGCCAAACCACAAGTTTTTGATGAAAAATTAGGGCTAATCAAATTTCTTATTTCAGAAACCAACCCTCTATCCCCAGTTGACTGTTTTGTTAAATGTTATAAAAAAATCATTGTAAAATGTCACGAAAATTTGCTACAGTATTGGAAGGGATGCAATGTATTTTTCCGCCTGTGAAATATATTAGTGCAATTTTGTTAGCAAAAGTTTGGTTATTGCGAAGTGATTTTGTGGTCCCTTGAACTTGTGGTATTCAATTGCAGGGTGTAAAAGCTGTTTAAAACAAAATATGGATAATACATATTACAAAGTATTTTTTATGCCCCATGTAATTATTAGCCTCAAATTACATGTGTTTTATACATATACATTACAGCAACACATACCCGACCTCGGTTCCCTTAACGGTTTAGTATTATTAACCAGTGAATTTCTGGTAGCGCCAATTGTTCAGTCTTTTGGGAAGTAAATCAAATAACTACATTATTGACAATTCTTTTCACAGCAACAATGTGCAATTGGGTACATGAACTTCAGACAGTTATTTTTTCAGGAAATAAAACATTTGCTGCATTGACAACAGTTTTCTCTGATAGTTCAATACAGTAGATTGATAGTGTTAAAATGAATTGTGTTCATCATAGATACAATGGAAGTGCTGCCCTGTGTTACACGTCAGTAACTACTGCTGTGTGCGAGACTGATCACAATTGTATGTGCTCAGTTACAATGAGACCAACACTGATATTGATAGTACTCGTGCATACATGAATGAAAACATCTGAAGTAGTTAACCTATGGAAACGTCCTGTTTGTGTGCATATAAAACATTCATTTGGTATGCAGACTTGAATTTTAAGTTTATATAAAGTAATTATTAGGGATGGGTACTTCGGTTCCAATTTGTACCGGTTTTTGAAGTTTAACTCTGAACCTGTTTTAGGTTGACTACTTGGTTCTAGTTTCTACACAGCAATAAATTTATTAATACTTTGAGATGATCATGTACTTAGTACGAAACATTATGAAGTAATCTATTTACGGTAAAACCCTTTACAAAAATAACTGTAACAAGAGACTTACGAAAACAAACAAAAATTTCCGTTACTGCCAAAACAATATAGGTTAATTCACTTGTAACAGGCATTTTTTCTTGACCGTTATATTTCCTTGCAGCGAATAACTGTTGCTGTTGAGTGCTAATAAATATTAATTTTTTTTATTACCAATGATCGCAAAAGTAGTTTTTAAGGACAAGCGTTTAATCTAATACAGTATTTGGTTCAATATATTCTATTAGTTGGACAAAATGTAAAGTCTCGTGGTGGAAATATAGATAAATATGTAGCGAGAAGATACTACATTCGCCACAGAGTGAAACAAAATGGCTGATGTATATGTACAGATTTTTAGCTGGGAATCGTTCTATGTGTTAATCTTCTAAATACGGCATTCTAGAGTATTTTATGAGAGAGAGAAAATGTAAACAAACGGAGTGGAGTACGTGCATATACCTTGTGAGAGCTTTTGAACATGATACGTGATTAATGTTCAGTGTGTGACAAATTTGTTTAAGTTATTTAGTCTATAATTATTAAAACGTAATCCAAATGCTAGAACCGAATACTGGAACTGTTATTTTAATGTAGAATCGGTATGGGAACTGAAATTTTTTTGTTATTAACACATCCCTAGTAATTATTCTTGCATTTCTGTGTTTTTCAGGATTTGATTGATTGTATTCTGTTGTAAAGATGTTGTATAGTGCAAAAGAAACGTGGTGTGCGGTTCCCGAACTTCTGGAAAAATTTCGGGAATTCATAACGATTTTCTCGTCTGGCAGGATATAATTTTTTCCAAGTATTTTCGGGAAAAATTTATGTTCACGTTTGTAGGTTGTGCTAACTAAATTACAAGTTGGATTTCATTGATTTCAACGTTTGTTACATAAGCTGAAATTATTTTTGTAGGTTATATATTATGTAACATTTAAACTACCTGTCTTTTTCAAAAATTAAGTAAAATTTGTAAATTTGCACTATTATGAAGTTATGGTGAACCATGTGCACTGCATTTGTCTTATGCGAGTGACATCAATATGTTGCAAGTTTCTATTGCTGGTTGATGTGGTATGTGAGTTTTGATATACATAACCTAAACATTCATATAAAATTAAGCTAGTTCACAATGAATGTTTACTTTTACTCCAAACGATTAAGTATTTGACTCAGATCTAAAATGGTGTTTTTTTAATATGGGTGTGGTTAAAACTATTCGTAATATGCCAACAAATTGTCTTCATTTTTCATTTGGAATGTGTTTGTCAAAGTCTCGGTGATAAAGTAGCACAGCACACAATTAAAAACAAACTCCAAACTGAGAAAATTTTCTACAAGAAATTTAATTAATTTATGTAGCTACTTTTAATTTAGTTATTGATAGAGGATTAGCATTGTCAGCATACAGGTTCTGTATGATAATTCATAACCTGCCTGATGCGACTTCGTTTTGTTTGCAGTTGCACTACGTGATTAGAAGTGTAACAGTGTTTACAAACGTTAAAACTACCACTGAAAGTAAATTCGGGTACATTTCTATAAATGTACGCACATTTTACTACCAAAAATGGAATGAATAATTCAAAAGTTCCTTAGTAGACATGAAATTATAAAGAAAATAGCAGCAAACTGATAACATGAAGGTAATGTTTTCAATCAAATTGAAAGTGAAATTTTATTTTTTCATGTCGTAGGACCAATTCTTTTTATTTAAAAGTTATATAAAGGATTTTCCTATTAAATTGAAGAAAGTATTTTATCAAGAAGTGCTCCAAACCCAGTGGATTCATTCGTAGTGCGATAACCAAGTGTATAAAAATATAGATCAATAAGATTTTCTAGGTCCAATCTGATTTTTAGCACATAGTCATTCTATATTTATGTTTTGTTTTAATGGGATAAATCCTGATAGAATGTTATTCTATAAATAATAATTGATAATTTCTAACAGAAACCTTAATATGTAATGACAGCGGGAAATGTGTGAAAGTAAAAAATCTTTTTCTGAATATTTTTTTGGTGGTTGAAGGGTTGATTTTATCCAAAACAAAATCAATATGATATTTAATAAATCTTGTTAGTCAATTTTTTCCTGGATAAATTTAAAATGAAAATGGTTTCTCTTGTTATTAAAGCTAAATTTTAGGGATATCGCATTTGATTCCTTAGTACTGTCGATTCTTAAGCTATTATAGGTATCGAGAATTGAATGGTGTCGATTCCGGTACATGCAGGTTCTATGGAGATTTTTTAATTTCTATTAAAAATAATAAACTGGCATGAGTATGGTGGATTCTCTGAATTAAGTTTGTCAATGGACAAGCTAAAAAAAAAAAAAGTTGAATGTGGGAAAATAATGGAAGCATATGTAGATTTTAGACCTCAAAAATGTTTTACATAACCCTAAAATACATGTTAACGTAATGCATAAAACGAAACTTATTTACGACAATTCTTGCCAACAATTACTTGTCAATACGTTTTCAAACACATACACTAATCAAACCCACAAGTGATAGAAACTACTCTGTTAAACATACTAAATTCCGGCTTAATTTCACCCATACAAAACATTTGTGTCAGAAATATCGTATTATGTTGCGATGTTTACAGAAATACACAGCATGATTGCTATTCCAAACATGGTAACCGTAACTGTAAGTGATATTGCACATAATCTAGCTATATTAATAATTCCCATCATGTTAATATCAGCAGTCACCATAAATATTCCAAAAAATTAATATTTAATTTTTTTGTGATGAATCTTGTGTAATGAGTATTTGTAAATCAGTTTTTCACATTTTTGCTCTCGTAGGTGAGGGATTTCACTGTATGTACTGCATTTCCTAATTTTTTGTTTAATTTTTGTATTTCGTATGCTCTAGTAAGTATTCAATACTATACATTTTTGTTAATACTGCTTTGTTTAATGATTGGTTCATGTATTTTCCGGCAATGTTACAGAAATGTTTGTTCGTTCGATGGTGTAGAAATTAGGCCAAAATTTTGACTTTGACATAAACAGTAATTTTTAGGATTATTTGCATTGGAATTTTGTCGGTACTACAGAAAGTGCTCCCTGGACACTGACTTTTGTTTTGAGAGGGTTCGGTGGTCTAATAAAAGTTACGGTAGGCTTATTCCTGTGCATGTTCACCGCTATATTTTGTTTCTATAACAAAAAACCAACACGAGTTGCATGCTTGATTTTAATATTGATTTTTTGTTGGACTGTTTATTCCTTTGTTATTCGAACTAACGCTGTCCTTTTAAAGAAATAACCCAACACATAATAACGTAATATTAAATACTACAGTTCATTACCCCGCATTACAGTGCTTAACACAGTCGCGGCAAAATATTAACGTGCATTACGTTATGTGCTATGTCTTGGAAAACAAATATTTTACTGTAATGTAACCGCAAAGATTATCGTTAATTCGGGCATTTTTAAAACTTCATAAATGTGGACTAAATAGTGAATATTTGTAAGAAATTGTTTTTGAAATAGACCTAACACAGAATAGCAGGACTCCGAGACAGTTGCTTCCAATGGGGAATGGACTATAATCTGTGTAATGTGCCGCTGTTTTTACAGTATAAGAGGAGGGATAATGGAAGCGATAAGACAGGGAGGGTAAGGCGAGTGGCTTCCGTATGTGACTAGGACAAAGAATCCTTACTGCCCTTGCCTGCAACTGCCCTCCCCCCCCCCTTCCGCAACTTGCTTAAACCGACAATACGTGTGTCCTCTTCTGGCATTAAGTAATTTGTTGCTTCACCCTGCTTGGGACAACCAAGTAAGTCCATGATGGTAAAGGCTATTTACGCTAAAGTGAGCACTTTTGAAAGCCCTCTCATTTGGAGTAATACTCATACGTACGATGATTTGTTTTAGCCTTAGACGTTAACTTCCCATGGGGTGGAATATACACACTGTGTTTATTACTTTCATGACAATGTTTATTTAATTATATGTTTAAAAGTTTAAACAATGGCTGGAAGGAAAAAGATACCAGGCCTTCAAAAGCCTTATATCTTGAGAAATGCGCCAATACTAACATAAGTAAGGGCTAGTTTTCCATAGAATGAGGAACTGTGGATAATTGAAACTAGTACCGCCGTTGGAGAAAACGTCCACAAAACAAATCCATGCATAACTGGTACCGCGGTTCATGATACCGAGGTTGGCAAGTGATTACTGCATCTATTTTTAGATGTGCCTCAAATTTTCGATCTTTTCCACCCAATGACGGTTCTTCGGGATTGGGTCGTAATAGAGAATTGGTCCTAATAAACGAGGCTGTAATGGATGGGTTTTACTGTAATGTATTTGTAAACTGTTACTATAATTATTGAATTGCATGTGGCCTAAAATCATTGCACTTTTAATACTTTTGCAGTCTAAATAATATTAGTTTGTTAGTCTATATTGTGAATTTTAGTGTAAGGTTAACTTAGGCCAAAGTGTGCGTGTGTGTATTGCTGTATATATCCGAATACGAACAACGTATGTATCACGTTTTGTTTTTTCATTTAAAGTTACAATTATTTGAACATTGTTTCCATACGAGTGAAATTTTCCACAGCTCCATTAAAAACAATAACATTTCACGAAAGAATTTGGTTCCCCCACCCCATACTTAACTAACACGGTTTCCTTTTTCTAATTGAAATAAAGTAAACAGAGTCCAAGCAAATGTAACTAGGCAAAAATAAAACAGGTTGTAATGCCAACATGTGAAATGTTAATTTGCTGTGTGTACGACTTTGAGGTGGTGGCTGTTAATATTTAATATTATTATGTCCCGTTTACATATGTAACAATTGTAAAAAAAATTTATCCTTTCAAATCGTACTACAGAACCATGGATTTACCATTGCCGTATATGTAAATGTATTGCCATTCGTAAACAAAACTCTCAAATTATGCACCGAAAATAGAACACGGAAGTTGTTCTGTTCTCCAGCCCAGCATTAAATGCATGGAGTAACAGAACAACCGGTGGCTATGCAGCTGGCAGCTTCAGTGAAGGGAACAAAGCATGGCCTAAGTTTTTGTAAAAAAAAATATAATTTCTAAAAGGAAAACTTGTGCTTTTGTCTTTTAATGATTCATAATTTATTTATTGTTAACCAATGATAATACATTAATTACCTGTCTACTGTTTATGTGAAAATTTTATTGTAATTTGATGTGCGATTTTAACTAACTAGTTTTTACAAAAATTGAGTGTTTTTAGAAAACCCTATTTTTTCCTAAATGCTATAATTTGCTACTTTTTAATTTGCAAATATTACAAAATGGTAATTTTCATGACCTCTAGTAGTGGTTAACCATGTCGTACCTCCCTGCGTCATATAAATTCAACAGAAACTCCACATCTGTGTGGTTTTTGTTTTGTCAAGCTGCTCTTGTCACTGAACAAAGGAAGCTTCTTTACCGAACTTGCTATTTCATTCTGACTATGATGTAATAAGAAAGAGCACATTTTGTTTGGGGACTTTTTTGCCTCTCCTTCATGTTGCACATAGGTTTTTGCTTTGTTCAATTTTAAATTGTGCATGCAAAGTACATACACCTACATCTTACACAAATAAAACAGCTCGTGCACAGGTATTAGAAGTAGGGTTAGATTTTGCATATAGTCTACACAGAGTGCAACAGTTTTTTTCTCCTCGTTTTCACTTGCACTTTTCAGTGTTTTATACAATTTCTTGGCCCTTCTTTCGTGTACTATTGCCATCTCCGTGGCAAAATTGTAGTTCTTTCATCTTGACACTCAGGCTTTCACATTGGCTGCAAACATCAACCTGTGGCCTGCCAAAAGTATATCGAAGGTTTTCCTTAAAATAGTGGTATTAGAAATGATATTTCACCACATATTGCAACTGTGGATGTTCGTTTACGAATTTCTGATGCATGGTAACAACATTGAGTCGAGCATCTAAATACTTATGTTCTTCATAATGTGTGCTTAGATATGTGTTTTTGTACTTCAACCATTTCCCTGAATCACGTTCCCCCTATGGTTCTTGCCAAGCATGTTGAGGACTTTTATGATCAACTAGAGGGTTACAAAGTCCATGTACTGTCAGCTGAAACACAATGCACTTGCAGGAAGATGTTTTTGCACACACATTAAACCATGACATTCACTTTCATGTTATAAGCGAATGATTTTCTAGAAAATGGGTCAACTTTTCAGGTCATCTGCTTCTGCACCATCCTGTCCCTCAATTTTTTCATGAGAAAGCTTGTTTTGTGTTACATTGTCTCTAACCTCAATCAAATTTTGTAGATGCACATCTTGAGCATGTTTGTGATTCCAAATTTGATGTATGTTCTCTTCATTTCAATGTATATTACGTTTACTTGTACACTTCCTTGTCATGGAATCAGGAGTGGTTTTCTTGTCTATGTTTGCCTCTATTCATTGTGTAACTTTCACATGAGCTATACGTATTACATTATGTTGATAGGTTTCTTGATGTGTAATCGCTTTTCTCTGTTTTGAAATAGGTTCCTCTTCTGAGCTGCTGCTCATTGTATTTCTTTTATGCCTATTAATATTAAAACATAACCAATGCCCAGTACACACAGATTTGCTATTAATATTATCTACACATCCTAGCACATTACAACCAGCTTGATAAGTATAAACTTACATCTGCTAACTTATTAACTATGTGTGTTTTGGTGTACAACACTATATGTAGAGACATGAACTTTTCAGCAAATAAAAATACTGAAAAATGGTGAAACAAATTTGAAAAGTGGTAGAAAAAACATGACAAGCGATGAATAAATCTGCTGCTATTATATTCAAAAATGCATAAGTTTACGATTACCAACTTACATTTCAATACATGTGGTTATTTTGGCAGCATTCCCATTACGTACATGTATGTTTTCGTCCCTTAACTTAACAATGTGCTTATGACTAGTATGGCAACTGCAGAGAAGGTATAGTGCCTTCAATGTTCAATTAGTGTTATGAGAAAAATTTGTGAATACTGGAATGCACCTGTCTGCTTCTTTAATATATATAAAGGTAGGTACTTGCAGACTTACAAAATGGTACAGTTTTACTTTGGCAGCTCAATAAAGGTATAGGGCTCATGGGAATATTAAATATAATTTACACTATATTTAAGTGGGGCTTCTAAACATGCTCTTTTGATGGTGAACAACATGTGTCGGGAGGTCAATGATGTGTGCATGTTTGCGGCAGAGCTACGCAAGAGGGAGCTTGACCGGGAGCGACAGAAGCGCGAGTGGGAGATGAAGGAGCGTGCTGCAGATGAGCAGCGCATAAAGGACGAGGAGCGCATCAGGTTGCAGCAGGAGGAGATGCAGCTGCGCATGCATCACCAGGAGGAGGAGCTTCGTCGTCGCCAGCAGGAGAACACACTTTTCATGCAGGTCTGTGGCACTGTTTCCATCACAATACTACTACACTACAGTGGTAGAGTCCTGTTACTCTTCACAGTATTTTCATCCTGTGAATGACATGTTTGGTTGTTGTAAATACAGTAGAGCTTCATTATAACAAAGCTCAAGGGACTAAAAGTATGGGTAGTTTGTTATAGTGAAGCGCACAAAAATAATTTGAGTTAAAATTGGATGCGGCGAAATGTTACTGAAGTGAAATTAGCTTGGAATCTTAATTGTCAACCTCTGGCCAAGAAAGTAACTGACTCACACCGCATGCAAGAGGATAACACGTCACGCTCAAGGGAAGAACCGCACATGTGCAGCACGGTTGCATCGGGAATGTTTAATGTCAAGATACGCAGAAAAGTCTTGGTTCTGAGATTTAATTTTTATGCTGCGAGCCTTTGAATTTCACAATGTGAACACACATCTCGAACAGTCCCAAGTTCATCGCCAAATATTTAATAATCCAGCCACTGTAGGTAATAGACCATAATATTCACCTATTGTCTCTGCATTTTTTTTCAAAGTGTGTGTTCAAATTGCGAACTTCAAAAGTTCGCAGCATAGAAAAAGTAATCTCTGAATCCGGACTTATATGCATACATTGATACTAAAGACACTTTTGAGCAACATGCAAGTGGTATGTTTTACCTACAGTGGCAGGATTTTTAAATATTTGCCTTTGAACTTGTCACGTTTTCGGTCGGGTGATAGAAAATTGATTTTCTCTATTTTAGAACATCGACCTATTATAGTTAATGTAATTTCACTACGCCGAATTCAGTGGCGATTTTTTTTTTCGTTCCATTAAGTAAAGCTATAGCAAGTAATCAAGAACGAACGTGTTAAAGGATGGTAAAATTTATTTGCCTGGTTTCCAATTCACTGTAAACTATGCCGATGCGAGGACACACCAGATATAGCGACAGTATTTTGTTGTATGTAAAACTTCGGCGAAGTTAGAGACTTCTTATCTGTACCTACACAATGATGTAGCACATTAGTTACAGCGATAAACATTAAAGATAACATTAATGTAGTTTTGCAATTTTGTAGATTTTATTCAGATTACAAACTGTTCGTTAATGTGAATATTGAATAAACTTCCCGTAAATTTTTATAGAAAATTCTGTATAACTGAAAATTGTTTGCATATAATTGTATGGTGTTTTGGTGGGACCAAATAAGTACATTAAGGTGAAGTGTTCGTTAACTCAAGTTTGTTAAAGTGGTGCTCTACTGTATGTACAGACTGAACCTAAGTTATACATAATAAGCTTGAATGCAGGTTAATCACAAAAGAGGTGGAGGCATACAGTAGAACTTTACTAAATATAACGATTATGAAGGTAACAGAATTGTTGCTTGTTTGTTGTACGGAAGTTGTGTATATTGAAATCATCTATAGTCCATTTGTGAAAAGTACAGTGTTGTTAACCATTGTAGAGAATTTCTTGACTTCTATGTCCATTTTCCCAATATTTTTGGGATTCAAGAGAGCATCAATGCCATGAAAAAGTGTGAGAAGGATCACGAGAAAGTTCATTCAGCTTCAGTAAGCCAAGTTGTGGCATAACTTTGAACTGTTCTCTCAGGGCTGCAGACTGAACATTTTATTTTACTGAGCGTCTTTTCGACAGCATGAGGTAAAATTCCCTTTGTTAGGACTTCCAGTGAAATTTGCAGCTTCTGAAGCTTCGAATAAAGCAGATGAGCACTAGGATAAGATGATCCCTCCAAAAAGTTATTTGCATCCACAAAGCAAGCACAATTTTCAGTTACAAACACACACCGATCTTCAATGGCCTATACCTCAGCTTCTTGCATTCTTTTGATGAACTTCACACCGGCATTATTTTCCTCGCTCAAATGTTCAAAAAAGCTAACGTCACGCATATGGACAGCCAAGTAGTAAACGGAGTGAAACCGGGTATTCCATTGTGTCACAATGGGCATTGGAAACATCTTCACTTCCTCATCTTCTTCAGTCTTGTCTCTAAAAATATAGGTAGGCATTTAATCTTTTTCTTGTATTTAAGAATGCATTTTTTACCTTGATGACAAAAAGATTTAAATCTTCTAAGATGTTTTGCCAGATCTGCCCTACCAAATTGATTTTATGTGCCCAGCACTGAATGTGGTACACATGATCACCAAATACACCTTTCAAAGTATTTGCAGATCTGGTCATATATCTTGCACCCTCTGTTGCATATGCAACTACATTTTCTTCGTTAACTTCATACTTTGTGCAGATGTCAATATCATCTTTAGAACAGGCAGCAGCATTAGCAGATTGAAGTACACAGGAAGCCCCTAATAAAATAGTGTTCTGCTCCTGGTTGCAATATCTGAAAAAGGATGTTGAAGACAGTTATTTCCTTAATCTGTTTCATCTGCCAGAACAACTTTCTGGTCTGGCAGTTTTTCCTCAATTTCTTCTTCCTCTTTTTCCCTTAATAGAAGAATGTACTTTTTTCGTACCCAGTCTGCAGTAGGTATGTCACCAGCACCACTGACAGGTTTCCCTATCCATTCTCTGAGTTTGGAGTTCTCATTTCTCAACAGGAATTCCAGCAGTAATGAATGCTTCAACTGTTTCCAGCACAAATTTTTCTTTGTGCTGTTTGGCTCGTTTAAGCACTGACCCCGCCTCCTCTATTGAAAGCTGATGTATTGCTGTTTGTTGCACATTTTTCGGGTTTTTATGCCTCTGACTTAATGTGTTTATTCGACGTATCTTTCCTTTCGAATTCCAAATGACAGTCGCAGAATTTACACATAAATATTTTGCTACCAGTTACATAAAAATTTTCTTTCGGAAATTCTGCTGTACGTGCAGCTACTGTTGGTTAATTTTTTGGCTTTCTAAAAGATTTGTGTGGTATTTTGTTACAAAATGACCTTCATGTTGATCACCTGCTTCTCTAACTGACAATGCAGAAAATACACCTATCTGTGAAAATGCAATGAATATTACAGGTTTAAAAACGTGACTGCAATTTTCTTGTAATTTTTTACAACAAAATTTACGTACAAAGCGGTTGTGGACGCAGAAAATATACACGGTTATGTTTTATTTTGTAACAATAGTTTTAAAGCACATTAGCCAACATAAAAAAGGTAAATATTTTCGTATTCTAGATACAATACATATTGTTACGTAGGTTTCAAGGCTTAGTGTTCAATATTACATTTAGTTTTTCAGTAAAACGATGTTTTTTTTTTTTTCACTATTCAAAATGCATTTTAAATAATGCAGCCGGAGGGGGGGGGGGGGGATATTTACTCTCGAGAGACGTTTGTTCGCACCATATTGGCTGTGCGTTTCTTTTCTCATGCTTTGTTTGAATCAAGTTTCTTTTTTAAATATGAATTAACAGTGAGTGCAGCGATGTGTCGGCAATGATCGGTAAGAAATAGTTCACAGCAAAAATATTATTTTAACCTAGTTTTTTAAAAATATTTAGATAGCCCCATATGTCAACATATCTCATGTTTACAGTTTAAATTAACAGCGGAAAATATTGTGAGCAGGCCGTAATGGTACGGTGATGATTTACTGATCCAGAGAAATTTTGAAGCAACTGTTTTATATTTAGATATGATGGGGCAGTTACCAAGTGAAGTTGGCAGGCATGGTGTGTTGTGTTTTGCCAAACAAAACTTAAATTATTCTTACTACAAAGAATACTTATTACTGCATCTCATTTGTAGATGTTGTGCTTTTTAGACCTGCCTAGGCAAGTTACGATGTGATAAATCTGTTTCCAGGGCAGTAATAAATATACTGCGACGTGTGTTTCGTTAATCATTGCATCTGTAAAATGGCATGCCTTTATGCATCGTGGTCGACACGCTGGCCCTGTGTGTGCGTGATTTCAAATATTTATTAGCACTAGTTATACGTTTTAACTGTGAACTGTTTTTATGAAGTTTATAATTTACATCCACGTCTGTATTTTTCACAACGTTTTACCTTTGCCCTAAGGGGTTTGAAACAGTCGTGTCACGTAATTTGCCACAATCCCAGAGGAAAAATACTAAGCCCAGCCCGATAAATTTCAATATACCTAATAAACAGTACCAATACACAGCAATATGAGCGGAATAACAGGCTTATTTGTGTGCATGTTCACCACTAAGTTTGTATAACAAAAATGAGCAACAGGAATTGAATGTGTGAATTTAATGTACCTTTTTCATTTGACTGGTTGTTCCTTCGCTTTAATATTTATTCCAACTGAGGCCGTCCTTTTAAAAAAATGATCCAACACAAATAACAAAAGGATAATCAGCACAGTCCTTTACCTCGCAATTGTAACAGTCCTAGCAAAATATGTCTTGCAAAGAAATATGTTAATGTAAAATAGCCATAACAACGGTCTTCAATTCAGGCATTTTTAAAACGTCGTAAAGCTGACCTAAATAATTTTATAGGCCTAAACTGAATATTTTTACGGAATGTTTCTTTTTATAATAGACGTAAGACAAATCTTTGAAAACCTGTAAACAGTAAACAACACATTTGACAGCTATAAAAGTAGATGTCATATTTCAATGTTTTTTTTAGGTGGAGTGAAAGTATATGTATGTAAACATTGATTTTGATAGATGGTCACATGGCAATGTTTGTTTACATTTGGCGGAAGGATACCAAGCGAGCCTGCCAATAGATATTTGGCAGGGCTCTGAGAAAGTTGCTTCCAATGGGGAATGGACTATACACAATTTAGGGTTTGGTGCATGTGACATTTGCTGCTCCACGACTCATTGCTGTATAAAGTACAGTAGAGCTCTGTAAAAATGATTTCAAAGGACTGGATGCTAAAAACTTCTTATTAGTGATAACTTCTGAGGGGAGGGAGGATTTTTAAGTTTTAAAAACATTGCAGAATCTGCAAAAGAAATTGATACTGAAGTTACTTTTAATGTAAGCATTTCACACATCCCTGTCGATTTTAACATTATACTTACATCTTGTGTGTTTTAATTACTGCACTATAAATATAGCTGTATAAAGCGGCCTAAATGCATCTATATGCGAGAATTAGTGTTGTGCAGGATTGGAATTTTGGTACCAAATAAATTTGTGCTTAAAACTTAAATTTCCTACGAAAAATCGGGGAAAATATGTTGGAGTAAGTACAGAAGTTTGTGGGATACTAGACCTAAAGAATTACGTTCGTTCATGACTTATTCCATTAAAAGAGAAAATAAACTTATAATAATGACTGTGTTAAATACAATGGAAATTATCCATCGAATTTCAGGAGACAGATAAAAATTTTACAGATTGCGGACATTCTGTACATGTGGACTAGGCATGCATATTAGCCACCCAAAAATAACCAGACTCATTTAACTTTATATTGAATATATTGTGTAGGTATTTGTCAATTTCAACTAAGATAAGACATTGCAAATGGGAATATTTGAAAAAAAAATTCTTGTACACTTACTCAAACTTAATAAAACTGTATTTAGAATCCTTTTTTTTAAATCACTTGCTTGGATATACCTATTTTGACATGTTAGGCTGCACTGAATTTTTGTCATCCTGCATATGTGGTTCATATTCTGTATAAACATAATAAATTTCAACTTAATTCCTTCACTAACACATTGGTGACATAAAACATGTATTACGTTGCATTGTTTACAAATATAGTCAAAACTCTTAATCATCGAATCCACTTGAACCGAAGTCCATGTTCAACTAGCATTTTGTGGTTGCTACCAAATTTCTATTGAAACAATACTAAAATAGTTGGTTTATGCCGTAATCAATTTAATTAGCGACGATATGGTTACAGTAAAACCCCTCAATTACGAACCACTTAGGACCCAATCCTGAGGAATAGTATCGGACAATAATACTCTTATAGTAACTTTTTGCAGATAATTCTTGCTGCTGTGATGAGGTCCCCTGCTATAACATCTGAGTATAGATTGCGTATGTACATATTTTAACATTAAAATGATGTATTAATTATGGATCGTGAATTCAGATACTGTTATTTATTACTATATATTTGCATTAGCGCACATAATCTAGCTATATTTTTAATTCCTGGCATCTTTATATCAGCAGTCACCTTACATTATCCATAAAATTATGTAATTTTTTTGCAATGAATCTGATGTTACGTATGAATACTCGTAATTAAGTCTGTACGGGATTTCACTGTATTTTGAGCAACGGAAAATCTTGATAAAATTTATATGTTTGCCAGTCGCAGTTTATTTACCCTGCCGCTGGGGTAGTCAAGACACCAGCTATTACTCTCGATGGTATGTGAGGGGACGAAGGAAAGTGTGTAGTTGAGAATGATGGAAAAGAAGGGTGAGAGAGAGGAAACTAGGCCACGTTCGTTGCTAGGTAACTATTTCCTTCTGTGTTGGCGTGTAAGAAGTAATGAGCAAGCCATTCTCATGTCGCACCATGCCACAGTGTCGGATGTGTTGTGATGAGAGATAACGCATCGCAAGGCTGTGTTAAACAACGGCGAGCGTTTCTTATTTCACATCCAGTTAATAGATGTTTGCGCAAACAACCAGCTTAAAAACAATAGTTGCGAGAAGTATTAGGCGAAGGGATCCTAAATGTATTTTAATCTATGCACTTTGTGATATGATACAAGCTGTTTATGCTAACATTTAGATAAGAATTTCGTGGGGACCACAAATTGTTGATGTATGCGGGTTATCAGTACATGCGATAACGATATATTGAGAGTATACTATTATAAACCATTTATTCTGTTTCTACAATTTTTATGTGGAGGTTGAGTAATGAAATGCTTCGAATACTAACAGGAGTTGCAATGAGTGAGCGATATCAAAGAATTAGTTTGATACACGTGCATACCTGCCAATTTTTACGGTTTTTGCCCGTAAAATGTAAGGAATTTGTGTTTACCGCCAAAATTTGTTTTTTGTTCTTGGCATTTTTTCTTTGTTTACGTGTTTTTGTTATGATTGCCATAGATAGCCCGTAAGAGACACATCACTGTAAGAAAGTATCTGGTATCTAATCGTGGAATGTTATTGGCTGATTGAAGTTGTAGACAACGCTGAAGTTGTATTTTAATGAAGTGTTTATGACTCGTCTCATGTCTAGTGTAGTATAGTCAAGGTAAAGTGCTCACTTCTGAAAGCCCTCTCATTTGGAATTGAGTAAATAAATATGTCTTATTTTAGCTTTAAACATTAATTTCTAGGTGCGGTTGAATTTACATTGTTTATTACTTACATGGCAATATTTATTTTGAAAGGTGTTTAAGGATAAACAATGCTTATAAGAAAAAAGCAACAAGGGCCTCAAATATTTTCACTTTACCGTGAACTGCCTATAACTGTGAAATATGTCATGTGCGCCACCATTTATAATTGTTCTGTGGTTCTTTTAGTGTCTTGTCTTCCCATCATGTCTGTCGAAACTGCGGCGTGCGTGACTGGATTACTACTTCCCCTTACATTCCTCAGCGAGAGGAAGTAGGTTACTTATAGCAACAACCGTGGCGACCTAGTGTCATCTCACCCTTCTTACTGTCTCAGCCACACACGTTCCTTCATCCCCTCTAGCTAATGATAAAGTACTTCCTCTCTTTCTGCCATGCCCGGTATACTTCCTTCCACACGTCTGCCTTATTTATTCATTTCTGTCGCAAAATTCCAACTTTCCTTTGCCGTAAAAACTGCCACAGATGCAAGGTTTTGGCACACTGCAACAAGTAGCTGTGTGGAGGAGTAATCCTCCCGCTGCGGCCCCTCCTCCCAGCTTCAATGAAATTTTCGTGAGTCATTCAAAATT
This sequence comes from Dryococelus australis, assembly GCA_029891345.1. Classification (NCBI taxonomy): domain Eukaryota; kingdom Metazoa; phylum Arthropoda; class Insecta; order Phasmatodea; family Phasmatidae; genus Dryococelus; species Dryococelus australis. The sequence goes on along the minus strand of CM056999.1, from coordinate 151,079,584 downwards.
TAAAAATTTTATTTGCATTCGCTGTCATATTATTTTCATTTTTAGAGGGTTTTGATAGTTTCAGATCTGCTTATATTTGGTGTCTGATGTAATTTTATTTATTGAAACAAGTGTTAGTGAAAGGTTTTTTAATGTATTTAGAATAATACTTTTTCTAATTCCCATTCTTATTGTGTTTACTAACTAAACATTATACACAGATAATGTACAGCTCTTACTATACTCAACATAACATTTTATAAATTTATATTTTCTGTGTATTCATTTTGTCCTTTTCATTTCATATACTGTTGTCGCCAGGACTCCTGATGGCTCATACCGTGGGGGTGAGGAAGGTCTAAGTCAAGGGGGGTTACGGGTTTAGAAAGGAAGTGGCCATGTCTCCGCGTCGTGCCACGTCCTGTACAAAACACATTACCCCTTGTTCCTTGCAGTAGTGACTGACTGTGAACAATGGCGAGTAGCACGTGACCCAAGAGGTATAAACAAGTTACACACAGCAAGGAAAGAGCTGTCATACGGAGTGTTGTAGAAGCTTGTGATGGAGAGGCAAGGAATAAATATTTGTTTGTTCTTATTAACAAAGCTACAGAGAGAACTGCAAAGTACACGCAAGCTTCTATCGAGAGAATTTGCAAACAAAGCAAAGAACTTTTGCCCACGCCTCAATAGCTGCGTCACCTGTACCCAAAAGGTGCTCAACTTGCATGCTGTCTCTACCGGCAACTCGCCTTCACATGACTTTCAGCAGTGAACCTATAAATTTTAAAGGCACATTAATAAGAAAGAAGTACAGTATGTTTCTCGATAACTTTTAAAATTTTGTATACAAATTCTGTTGCTGAAATTGTTTCTGGTGGCACCCCTTTTAACCATTGTTACATCAAAAAATAATTAGTAGAGTTTGACTGAAAACATAGTGTTTGGGCGCCATTAAAGAAATATCCAACTGTTTTGGAATCGTGTATTTTGTTCTAAACCCTTGTAATACACTTCATGCGCTAGCCAGTCGCAGCCCTTATAACATCTGCAATGTGATGAATCTGTGTTAATTTTTAGTCACTTTGACAGATGAAGAGATGCACCTCATGCAACAGCATCAAAGGCAAGGTTTATTTTCTTGACTGATGTGGTATGTTTTTGTAATATTGCCCCAATAGTTAAGTCATCCGTGACTTTTCAGTAATGTGCACGTATTAGTCAGTCACAGAAACCATTCAAAAGATTTTGTTTAAAAATTGTGAATTTGGCACAGTAGCATGGCTACAAGGAAAGGAGTCTCTTGCAACGAAACAATGAGAAAAGCTACTCTCATTGAATTGCTTGAAAACATTGACCAAGAGAGAAAATATTCGCTGTTGACAGGGTATGTGCATTTTCAATGCCCTGGAACTACCTTGGGCTAAAATTAAACGTCATATCAGAGCTCACAACACGACTGGAGGTATATGACAGCAAGTCTAACAGATGCTAACAACAGAAGCTGTACAAGCAGTATCAAAGGAGGACTTGTGGGATATTGCACACACGTTGAAGGAATTGAAGAGTACGGGAAGAATGACTGCCTCATCGAGTTAGCAGTAGATGAATTCTTAATCAAACTGGACAGTGATGGTGATGACACATGATGAAAGTGAAAAAATTTCACACCATGACAGCTGCATTGAGCAAGAAATTTTTAGTTAGTGTGATAGGACTTGCTTAGCTCAATCATTGTAAATATTGAAATTGGTGAGCTAGGATTAGTTTTACTTTTCCCTAAGCTTCCTCGACAACAGTTACTAAAGATTAACAATGCTCTGTTGAGACATATCCGTAGTATGTGTTGTCAGTTTGTAAAATTGCTATCCACTTTTATTTGTACTTATATTATTACAATATTTTTACTTAATACTATTACATAAATCCTTTTTTGCTGAAGCAACTGGAATCATGAATGTTACATGTCATTTTACCAATTATTAGTTCTAATTCTGAATACTTGTAAATAAGTAAATTTTATCTTAACATTTCAGTATATTTTCCCTTATTTTAACTTTTTGTTCCTCACACCATAATTTAGATACCACTGGTTATTCTCATAGTAACTGTGTTTTGTAACATTATACGCTCACATCATATTCAGTAATAATTGGTTACAACTGAATAATTGTAGCTCAGTATTTTCCATTAGTATTGCATATTTGTCACATAATCTTGGGTCATTGGTTAAGTATTATCATATCCTAAACATATACTATCAAAGTGTGATCAATTGCTTATTACTTTGGGGATTGTTAAATTTTGTGTTTTAGAGCATAATGATTTCTTTATTTTTATTCGTCCTTTATCTAATCAATCTATGGTGAGTAATTTTAAAGATTTCTAGTATAACACTTGTATATCAGTGATGTTAACTATTCATGTTATTAAATTATTTTCATTGGTTTGGCTTCTGGAATAAAATATTAGTTCACAAATGTTATCACAGCATGTCGAGGGCTGCGGTTGAGGGAATGCCAGAGTGTTTGCCTGCCACCACTGTGATCCGGGTTCGGTTCCTGGCTATGTAAACTGGGATTTTTGCATGTGGCAATCTTTGTTATTTGGGTTTCCTTGGGGGGTGGGGGGTCCTCCAGTTTTCCTCAACATTTCATTCAGACGCTGCCCCATGTCCGTCTCAATTCTCCCACACCACATTGGCTCTGAAGATCTCTTATGCTAAGACTCGTCCAACCATATAAATCAATTAATCATTGTGTGTCATACTTTATAGTCACAGTTCACATTAGCTTGTACATATATTTAAAATAGAATTACAGCGGTTTTTGTATTTGTGTATTCAAATGTATGCATATTTGCAGTACTTCAGTTTTAAAAAATGGCAAACATTTCTATACCTGCTCCAGTAAAAAATAAAGCCAAAATAAACAAAATACATACAATTGCTATTTTTGGACATTTGTATAGAATAGATGGCAACAGGTTAACCGAACTGATCTTCAATTAACTTTGGAACAAGAAATCAACAACAACCTCGATTTAGGAAGTTAAAAAATATTTGGAAAGAAACAATATAAGTGAAGAAGCAACAGAGAGAGAAATTTTTAAGAAAAAAGTGTTAAAAATGGAAGGATTCCAAGGCAGGAAGGAAAAGGAAACAGGCTCGAAATGGTCAGAGGAGAAGAAAAAGATACATAGTAAGAAGATGGACTACTGGAGGAAGGAACAGCAAAGGACGAAGCATTGAAACTGGCTTGTCCCTAGAAGACGTTAATGGAAAAAGAAGAAATTAAATACATCAGGATTGCTTGAAACTTTAACTCAGTTGGTCTTTGGAACTTAAATAGCACTTGATACTAAATAAAATTTTTTTGCCAAACTGAGCAAAAATATAACTTATTCATTTCTAGTACTGAACATGATATTAGTTATCCTCACTCACCTTTGTAATAATTTCGTATTCGTACCAATACAATTTATAAAGAAGTGTAGCTGAAAAAATTAATATCCAAGCAGCAAACTATGCTATAAAACAAAAGTGTCAGCGATAGATGCATACGAATATGAACAGCGATGTAGGTAGCAAGTTTTGTTTTTTCGTTTAAGTGAAAATGTTCTAAGGTAAAAAATTTAATGTTATTTCCTTACGAGCAAAATTTTCCATTGTTACGTCGAAACAATATGCAACTCAATGCCACACTTTTGCAAGTACATCAAAATAATGCAGTCTCACGAAATACATTAAACCAACATCACCCCTTCTATTATCACCTAACTGTTTCCTTTTTCCCTCAAAATAAATAAACAGACCCCCAACAAATTTAAGTTGGTAATTATAAAGATAAAATAAGTTGGAATGACAACCTAGCTATAATATCCTACATTAATTAATGGATGGAAGTAAACTACAGTTAGATTTTCAGTGCCTGCCGTGACGAATACCAGGAAGGAGGAAAATGCAAGTGTGCATTCTACTCGAAACCTTTGTTTACGAAAGTCTTTTTCTTCAGGGATAAAACAGCTGCGGGGGAAGGATACATTGTGGCCATGCTACTTTTGTAGAACTGTCAAAATTTACGCCACAGACGTCAATTTCCCTAGCCCGGTCCTAACAACTCGCAGCCAGTGTGGATATGTCAATGCAAGGTGCCTCTAAATGTCCTAGCCTGCACTTACAGGGAGCATGTGGCACATTGCTATAGTGACGTCACTGCAAGCATACTTTCAAAACCCTTGGATCGGGAATTGATAGTTGCTATTTACGTATGACCGTTATATCGGTCAATAAAAGAAAAGAATTGAAAAAAATGCAGTAGACTTTTCTGAAGGGAATTATTAAACTTAAGTAGAAAATTTTTCAAGTGGGAACTTATTAATAGGGTTTCACTACAGTAAAACCAGTTCAAGACAATGCAGTTTACGACTAGCATTGTTCAAAAAGTTTTTTCGTGTAATAAATACAAATTTAACGCAACAATTTTACTGTACATTTAACCTGCACTTTACCCTTCATCCCTTGTCTTTTTCCCTGCTAAATTTAGATAAGTTAAATGGATTCAAATTTCTTGGTCTTAATGTCAACAAGCAAATGGCTTACTGATAAATTTGAACCATGTTACAAAGGTGATTCAGGATAACTAATGTTAAGCAATGCTGCCATTTCCTCTCGTGTGTATACGAGATTGACATGGCCTCTGGTGTTCCATTTGGCCATATAAGTGGTGCAATGTTGATTGCTATGAAGTTAATCTACATGGTTTGGATTAAGAAATAAGTATGAAAGTCTTGCTAATGACTGACTTCATAGTTTCCATGATTAGAAAGAATGCACATGAACAACAATATGATGTTTATGCTACTCAGTTTTTAATAATAACATTTTTTTTTTACATATTCCTTATTTTAAAAAAATTAGTGTGCCAAGCAATGAAATATTAAAACTGTGTGCTCCTAGAGGGACTATCTCTTTGATTAAAAAAAAAAAACTCTATTTTATTTTTCGTTGTGTATGTTTAAGCACTTGTAGGGTTTTATCTGGAAGTTATATGTAGTAGGCATAATATGAATAAAATATTTTAAAGGGCATCCAGATCAAGGTTAAACCCATTTCAGTATGACTAACTATAGTAGCATGGCTTTAACTTAGGACTTTGGAACTCTGCTAATGTTGGGTGACTTCTTGGGAAAGGAAACAATGGGGTGATATATGTATAGCAGGAGGGCGAAAGTGCCTTTAGATTGGTCTACCCACCTCTACCTGTGGTTGGTGCTTTGCAAGTATTCTCTTTTTCACTTAGGTAAGCAGAGGCCACTCCTTTCTAAGGCTGGAGTGACTATAATACTGAATAGCATTTAAATAAGTTTTCCTGCTAAATAAATTTCTCAAATTGGTTTTAAGCTGGGTGTGCTGTAATAAGTAATTTAAATTGTATGTTGTTGCAATCAGTAATTAAGTATTGTGATTTACATGTGCCACGGGGAAGGATCTTCTGAAACTCTCTTCCTGCCATTGTTATTGGCATTCTTATATCTGGCATGTTTGGTGCATGTTGAATTGACCAGTGAAGGCCTTCAACAGTTTGTTTTATCAGTATGTTAGTTTGCTCTCAGTGTTGCCTATCAGTATACCTCAACTTTTATTTATTTTCGCTTCCTGCCGCCTCATCATGGTGGACTCGTTTAGTTGAATTCTTCTCCACATGCCAGGTGTACGGTGTTGTAGTTCTATGGTTCCGACACTCCCGACTTTCAGCTATCATCTCGGATAGGGGTTCTAGAACAAGGCTCTACTTACTGTAATTTACATTGGGCACGCTTTTGCTGGTGTGTCTAATGAATATTTGATTCAGTGTAATTTTGCAAAGAATGATTTGTATGCCTGTGTTACTAGTGTTCCACCACGTGCTCTGCTATTGTAACTTGGGTAATATACCTTCCTTGTTATTGGTGTCAGAGATACATTCTTTCTATACCCTGTGATCAGACCACAGCCACAAATACCCACCACAGGCCATACAGGTGATACACAGTGCAACATTGTGTTGTATCTCCATAGCTAGGTGGTCAGCGTTGTGCTGTGGATATGTTAATGGAGCAGGATACTAACTTCTCGATGACGATAGTATAACACCATCCATTTTTTAACAAGGTTGAACTAGTTTCTGGTTTTCTGTTCTAAATTTGCACTTGTAGTCTGCATAGGTATAGTGGTTGGACTGAGAGGAATGTTTTGGCACTGTGTAGTCCCCTGACATTGCGTGTTAAATCTGCTGTGCTATTGCAGGCCCATCAGCTGAACAGCTTGCTTGATCAACAGGAGCAGGCTCTACGTTCGAACCCGACAGGCTACGACTCGCCCAACGCAGATGCTGCCATCAGGGAATATGAAACTGCTGCAGGTGAGGATGCCTGTACTAATTGTGGCATGTTGCCGTGGGGGTGGGTTCATGAAGTAGGGTATGTCGATTAGTGGACGTTAATCTCTAGGGGTGTTGGGTGGAAAATTTTTATATTTGGTAATGCATCTGTTATACTTTGCTGTTCACAATTACTGATTTAAAGTACTAATAATTATTGCTATTATAATTCGCGATTATAAGTATTTTATCACTATTTTTGTAAATGACACAGAAAAGCTGTTCGTGCTTGGAAAATAACTTGCCTGTATACTTGGAGCTGCATAATTTTACAGTTTCTCGAAAAAGTCTTCCAATTTGTAGGAAAACATTCAACCTACTGTACCCAGTGTTGCAGGGGAGTTAGCAAATCCCATGGTGTTCAGAACATCACGTGTGATGATTGTGCTGATAGCAGAGTTAAGATGTAGTTTTTGTGCAAGCCTTCTAAATAACTGTAGTTTCGGGAACTTATAACTATTCTGCTAATTTTTGATTTTAGGTTGCTTAAATTGGATGTCCTACATGAATCACTTTATTTTTGGTTATGTTAATTGTCCTTTTTCGAATTTAACTATTAAAATCTTTAAATATAAATTTTGTAATAATTTGAATAACACTAAAATTGGTTAATAATGAGTGTAAGGAATGACTAAAAAAATTCGGCTTTTTCATTAGTTGGGTGAATAATTGTAAATATTATAAGTTGCCCTAAAGCATTTTTTCCCCCCTAAGTTCAAAGAAAAAATTTGATTTTGAATACGAATAGCCAAATATTTAAAACATTTGATTCTAATTCGAATTTTCGAAGCTTTGCTCACCCGTAATTTTTGGTACTAGAATGTGTGTACTTTAGTGTTACCACTGCTAGTGTAGGTGTCGAAAAGGGGACCGTATACACTTTGTATGACTGAATCCAATCAACCTTACTCTCCAGTATAGATCACATACCTTGTAATTGCGAGGCTTGCTAACAGTACAAAAAAATTCTCGTATCTTCGAGTATTCGTAGTTAATAAATGTATGTATTAAAACAAAATTCAAAGAAACTATAACGTCATGAGTGGCTGGTGTTCTGCAGTAATCCCTCGTCAACCACGGTATCTTGGGATTGCGGTTTCAGTTATGGGTGGATTTGTTTTTGTAGACCTTACTGATGGTGGTCGTGCATTTCTCAAACTGCCATCATAGACTGACATTTGTTGTCCCAAGCTGCATGAAGGAATAAATTACTTCATGCAAGAAGGGGACACTATGTATTGCCCGTAGATGCAAGAATGTGGTGTAGGGGAAGGAGTGTCAGTCGCTTCCTCTGCCTCACCCTCCCTGTCTGCTTCTATTTTCTGACGTGTGCCCAATTAGACTGACTTGGCACATTGGTCGAAGGTTTTGTCTGCTAAACCAAATTGAGGGGGGGAGGGGTAGTTTGGTTTATATAGTTGGCGTGTGGTGATGAGTGTTGGTTGGCACTTACTCCCGCTTCGGGGGTTTTATGTAGACGCGGCAAATGCTGTCTAAGATGGATCGGGCATTCCACAGCTGTGTTTGAGCGGTCCAGAAATTGAGGTTTTCCCAGCAGAGCCATACTTTAGTTCTGGTCAGAAACCCTTTACCACAAGGTGGGATGTCAATTACCAGAACCAGAGCAGGCGCGACTGCCTGACATCTTAATTTTGGCGGCGTGGTTCTATTTGTCCTGCCCCTCCTGCATAGGTCGTGGAAGTACGATCCACAGTTTGATAGTGAAGCAGGTACTGTTTGCTATGATTTCTATCACTCCTTTCTTGTGAGGCATAGGTCAAACAGTTTGTCAGTATATCCCATTAGTGACTTGACGGCGCAAGCTCGATAAATACCCAATGATCCCACACGGTGTGCGGGCTGATCATGGACAAGGAGCCGTGGGGTCAGCCAAGTCTCTACTGGTCTGCGTTCCCACTAGTTTTGTACGGCAAAACTTCAGGCTACGGTTGCCGCGCACTGACTGTGCTAATGTGCAATTGGGAAGAAACATGTCTTCTGATGTGCGCACACCTGAAAGGGTTCCACAGTCCGACTAACTCTGTTTAAACAAATCTCTCTGTTCTTGTCAGCCGTGCGTGGCATATTCTGTCTCCAACCGTTAATTCAAACAAATACCCTGGGAATGAAAAAAAGAAAGGTAGATAACGATGAGTATTTATTGAATATTTAGTAAACACGTGGCCCGTGTTAGCTCCTATCAAACCGTGAAGGGATGAAGGTAACTGCGGTTCCATGTTAAAAGGGTAATATCTGGTTCTAAATGAATACAATTTAGTTAAACTGCTAAGGAAAGGTGTCTAGAGGTGACAGTGAATTTGAATATGTATGTTCGTTGATTGTCGACGTAGTAAGTAGCTGCTGGGTACTTACTTGAAGTTTCGAAGATCTCAGGTTTGTCTTGAGAGTATGCATAAGAATCACTGCCTGTCCCCGGCAGCGTCTGGACTTAAATAGGGGAAATACCTGGATTGCCGGCGTGGGGAGGGCGTAGCGCTCAGCCTTGCCAGAGGTCTGGGCAGCTTGTTGGCTCTTCTTGTTGGGGAGGGAGGGGGGTGCCTGCCGGGTTGCGTATCCTCCAGGTGAAGAGAAATTGCTAATGAGTTCCTCTTGCTTGTAGGTAGGAGTCATGTCTAGTAGCGACGAGTTGTAATAGGAGTTGATTGGTTGTATAAACTGCACGTGTCATATCCCTCCTCTTTTGCTTTAAAAACAGCAGCACAAGTTTGTGTCCCCATGTCTACTTAATCAGGGTTGCCACGATCAGGGAAAACCGGGAAAAGTCAGGGAATTTGATGTACCTGGAAAAATCTGTGAAATAAAATAAGTACTCGAATCTTTTAAGAACTGTAGTGCATTCATGTAGAATTAAATGAATACAAAGTTGTCCAACTGCAGTTTAGATATATTTTCAAGATTCATTAGTGTTTACAAATGTCCAGTTGATGTTTTTAAATCCATCACACTGCATTCAAATCAAACGTTTCATAGACATCAAACGTCCATGCCATGGCATTAGTGTGAATTTTTGTAAATTCTCCATAATTTATGGTACCGTAAGTGTAGTACGTTGGAATGGTGAGTGTCTACGCGAAACTATTTAATCATCTGTGAAAAGCTGTACTAAATAACTTAATACTGACTTAAATAAAGATGGCTGGAAAATGAATTGTATATATAGTTGAAAAATGAATAGTTGGATAAACAGATATAGTGTGTCTTGCCATTTGTTATGTTAATTGGTGAATTATGATGTTTGTACCAGAATTTTCACTTTGTATGGAAAATATACAGCAGGAACTCTTGACGCCATCTACCGGCTAAATAAAATGGCTATTGCTGAAATGTTTTGAAACTACGATTCTGAGAGACTGTAAGCTAAATATGTAATTATATTCATTCCTGGTTTTCTGCGATTTAAACAATACGTAATTAAATAGTTGAAGCTTATTTTGTTTTTAATTTCGTATGATCAATTCAAGTAACTTATGGAAGAAACTATCTGATCCGGTAAATGAAAAAAAGTAGTCTGTTAATGAACCGGTTGTCACTCCATCAGTGGCATCACCGCCCGCACTTAATCCTTGTAAGCTTAAACGTGGATTGGAAACATTTCTTGTGAAAGCAAATGTAACAAAAGCAGAAATATTGTGGTGTCTACAATCTGTGTATTCTTCAGTGTCTGCTGCTGGGAAAACTACTGAGATTTTTGCAGTTATGTTTCCAGATAGTCGGATTGCAAAAGGAATTGCACTTGGAAGGGCAAAAATGACACACCATTGTCCAGGGGCTAGGTCCTTACTTTCAGATTCAGGTTAGAAATACAATAGACAAATACAACACATGGATTTTGTAGTGAGATATTGGAGCAAATATAAACAGGAAGTTGTTAGCGGGTATTTGGGGTGATAATTTTTAGGTCACAGTACAACTCATCGTTACAATTGATGGTTCCGATATACATATCAAGTATCTTCGAGATTTAAACAAAGACCTTCATCAAGTCAACAGGTTGGAATATTGTTGAATTTTTGAGAGCTATATATAATGTTTATAAAAAATACCTCTTATCGTAAAACTGTTGTGCAGTTTGTTGCCTTCAAAACATTGCAAGCAGGGCTCAAGACATCGTAAGCCATTTACAAGAGTATGTCAGTGGCTACTAGAGAGAAAAAAGAACCAGTGTCTGCCAGTTACCACTTGAAGTGCCTAGACGATAAAATGCTAGGACCTCGGTTAGCATTTTTAAGGTACTAGCTTCAGAAGTTGAGCCATTTTTGACAGCTTTTGTCTGAACAGCCAATGACTCCTTGTATGGAGATTGTTACTATTAGTGTCAAATGTAATGTCCAGGTTTGAAAAATAATGTAGTCTGGGAAAAAGGCCTGAATGTGGTGAAAATGATCATAAACAACAGCGAAAATTTGATTTAGGTTAAGAAAATGATTGTAAGATATGAGACATGTGGGGCTATTAAAAAAGTGGTTGATACTAACCCTAAATATATTCTCCTCTTCAAGATAGATTGCTTAAAATGCTTGCAAGCTTTTTGCAGCAAAATGCTTGATAGGTCTCCTTTGTCATTTACCTTAACTAGAGGGTTATATATCTGTGATTCAAATGAAATTTCTAAAAATTGCTTCAAAGCGACTGAAGGTTTGTTTGGAAATATTTGTTGTAAAGAAATGGATTACAGATATTTGTGCAGACCGATTACAGTGAAATTTTAAGTCACTTGGTGTGAACACCATTTTCATTGAAAAAATGAAACTGTACTCACGAAAAACACCATTAGACCACATCTGGAAAGATTTGCTCGAATATACCGGAGCAGATGATTTAATGCTGTTATTGAAGAAAGTGTTTTGTTCTTTGGCATGGAAATGCTGCTGCGGAAAGAGGGTTTTCATCAGCATCAATAGTCGGAACATACATTACGTAACTGCATACCTGAAAATGTGTAGAAACTCTGGTAATATGCTAATTTTTTTATGGTGGTCAGTTGTTTTTTTTTTTTTTTTCTTGAAGTCAATTTTATGTGTAAAGTGAATAAAGGTTAGTGTGTTCAAATAAAATTTATGTTGCCATATTTTGTTGAGTAAGGCCGTGTGCATGTGTAGGTCACATCAAAAGTTTTTGATGATAAATTTGGTATAATTAATGCTGGACTATAATTAATGCAGCCAGTGGCCGCCCGCCAGCACAATCTGCCCAGCCTGAGGATCTACGGCCGAGTGACACATGCGAGTCGCTGCGCTCAATTTTCTAGTAATGGAATGCTAAAAATTCGGCCGACTTAACCTATACCTCTTTTTCCCATAAAAGTTTGTATTCTTCTACCACTGTGTTTTTGTAATGTATCCCCTGTGGTTGGCGAGAGATTAGTGTATTACGATTTACCTTGTTGATATCTGCTATTAAGAAGTACACTACACTAGTAGGGCAACAGGTCTGTGTTTATTACGAGGAGTGTGATATGTAACTACTTTGCGAGTTATTTGTTAGCTCTGGATTCCACAATAATCACAAGCCTCCTGTTTATACGAAAATGATATACAGTTTGATGCTAAAAACTGTTATCTGCAGGATGAAAACAACTTGTATATACATTACAATGAAGTTCGACACACAATCACAAAATAAGCAACAGTGTAACGAAATTTTTGTATACAAATATCAGTAAGAGTTAATTATAGGTATCTAAAAATAAATTATGCACTTGCTTCCTAACCCTTGTTAGCTTGAAAATTTACCGGCATGGTTCCGTAACCCATATTACAATTTTTTTCAATAATAATTTGATTCCTAACCATATCTTTTAACTAAAACAACTGCCAATATTAACATTGGGTACACGCCAATGAAAGATAGCAAACATTTTGTCCGGTTACATTACATTTTCCTACACTGGTTCTAAACTTTTTCCATATGTTATAATGCATACGTGCATAACTGAAACATGTGACTTGAATAATTAATTGTAACATGACACCTTTAATACTACTGCATTTGTTATCTTTGTACAGATTTTCCCCTTAAAAAACTTTGTATTATTTGCGCTTGTGCTGGCAAGCGAAGTTGACACGTGATAGTCCCGGCTGTCTGACTGTCGCCACCCCTGGCGTCTTAGTTGCCTTAATCTGTTCTGGGCACTGGGGCCCGCCCAGTTTCTAACACGGGCCTGATGGCTCTCTGACCTTCATTCGGCGAGGTGTAGCTTAGGTGGGGTGCAATTGGAGCTACAAGGTATTTAGGTGCTTGCTTGCACACTTTTGGTTTCTGTTACCGTTGTTGCGCTTGACTAGGGGGTAATCGACTCTGGTACGGCAGCCGGTTGCGGTTCTGGCATGCTGGACTGACGGATGACAAATAGTGCCTCCTGCACTACAGAGTGGTATGCTTCCACGATCCTGTTGCGTGGTTCGAACAAGCCCACACGTATGACGGTGGCTGCTGGTACGGTGAGGCATCTCAGTAGCGCAGCTTGCTCCCGTGGACTAAGCAACTACCTGCTGGGTAGGATACATACTCTTGGGGAAGCTTAGCTATAGCTCTTACCTTTCTTACCCGTCTTTAAAGTTCACCCCAATCTGTGGAAGGCATAAGGTACAGAATCTCCTGCGCTGCAGGAGGTGGGCAGTTGTCAGTGTTCAATAATGCCAACACCACCTCACTCGACAACTACCAGGTAGAACCGGTGAGGCTGCACCAGGAGTCAGCCATCTCGGCACCACCAGGGAGGGAAGAGAGTTGAGCACCTGCCCTGCAAGTCTATCCCACCGGGAGCGTTTTTAATGTAGTGGCTCTACCGTTCCTTCCACATAGTTGCTTTCCAACAAAGGTGAGGGGAGGATCCAGTGGTCACTGGTCTCTGTGGACTCAGAGAAGTTCCCCTCCTCGGCACCACAAAGGGGGCAATAAGGGAGGTGTTACTTTGAGCCAGCGAGCCAATTTTCAGGGGACTGTCCTAGTGCGGGAGCAAAGAATGGGTGGTTTTCCATGGATGTGCTGTGGGTTAGTGCGTTCGGAAAGACCAAACTCTGTCTCCTTTCGATGTGACCCAAGGGAGGAGTTCGGAGTTAGTCAAGAGGACTGGTAAGATTGGTGTTTATTTAACAAAAGGAAATACACAGATAGCAGAGGTGCTATCTCCTAATTTCCCCACAGGCTATTACGGAATGTGAACACCTTGTCGTACTACAGGGAAAGGAGCCCTGTGCAAAAGCTAGCAGAATAGGCATTTAGCTGGTGTGTGATATCCTGCGATTTCTACTCTCAGGTGTTTCCTTAAGGTTCCGAACGTGTCTAAGTGTTAACCTGTCTACGGCCGCGGTTCTTCCTTCGGTTAACAGCTGAAGAGGATCTTCGGCCCCACGAGGTGAGCGATGAAATCAAGTTAGTTTAGAGCCTCGGTGCCAAGAGTTGGCGTGATGAGAGCTCAGGAGGGGTGCTCAAGAACTGAAGCAGATCTGACCATCTGAGGCCGGGATAAATCTGCTTATATACTCCTTTTCCGCTGGCATAGGGCATCTGGAGAGGGGCAACAGCAGATGCATGCCCTGTGTCTAGATCCTCTAAGCGTGCGGCGTCATGGAGGTTGGTGGGATCAGGCTATCTCAAATGTATCTACACTGTTGTACTTGCCCCGGATCTCTTACATGGTCTCTGTGGGTATCGGGCGAAATAATTAATGATTGGGTTGTCTGTCCCAACCCGGTAGGTAAGAGAATCTTGCAGGCGGCGGCAGCGACGTGACTAGGACAAACTGTCCGGAATGCAGTTACGCTTATGAGTTGCAGTTGTTTAGTATTATTGAACAAGACCTCATATGTCCACAGTGAACACCCAAAGTATTGGATCAGCGTGTGGCTTGCTGTTCAGGTTTTACAAGATGGCCATCATAATATTGGGGCACTTGCACTAGATTTATAACAGCGACACTGGATCAATACGAGCGGGAGCAGATGATTGGTTGAACACACATAGTTTCAGCTGCGTGCGGTTTAGGTCTCTTTAAAACTTCATTGGACCCTCTGCAGCATGGGGCTTAGGTTTTGTTATCGCTAAAAGTTTTAAAATTATTTGAGATGTCTTTTTGAACAATGCATATCAGAATTTAAATATCCTATTAGGTGGGAAAACCTATTATGCAGGAGCATCTTAAGCGAGGTTTACTGTAAGTGCATTGTGTTTACAGTAAAACCTTGTTAATTCAAATTCAATTAATTTGAAATCCTATATAATTTAAAGTGTTTTATTCACCCTCAAGCGGAAGGATAAGATCTTGTATGCTTTTAAGTTTGATTAATTTGAAGTTTGCCATTTATGTAATTCGAAGTTGGATTTCATCCACAAGTGTATGTGAAGTTCAGATTAGTTTATAAAAGCTATAATAATGATAATATACATGCATCGCCTATGCTGTTGCGGGTGTGCGTACGTAAACTGTAAACCAGTAGTGTTTTGTGGTCCAGCATTCAGCTGACGCAGCAACTGCTGCCACAGTGATGTTGATCGTGCCAGAGGTTTTGTGTCTGCGTACTGGTTTTCGTAGGCTCTTCCGCATGCTGAAAAGGAGGGGAAAAGATGTGACAGCTAGTGTCACACCTGCATAAGTTAGTGTATGACAAAGAAATTCCATATTGCCTGTTAAGACAATTTCTTTTAAAGTGGAAGGGGTGTGTGCATTCTTGCCAGCTTGTGCGATTTATCCTACTGTAAGATTTTACGAGTGGCGTAAATACCTTCTCAATTTCTATATCTTTGTTGTGCGAAAACTTTTTTTTGTATTAGGGTACTGCGATGTCAGACAGTTGCACGAGAGAGTTACCAAAAGAGGCGTGGCGTCCCACACTGACATCTTCCACCGGACCGGCCAGCCAAACAGGGTGTAACCCGATCTATCTAGTAGAACTCTGAGCAATATTGGCAGCGGGCAGTGGCACTTGGCCAGCCCTGACACTAGTATCATTACCACCTCGTACTGCGAAATGCAGTTGCCTGGTTGCCATTGTTTTCTCTTCTGTCAATATGTATCTACATGCGACAATTTCTTGCTGGCGGTGTCGGAATATTATACATGCAGTCCATTATGTTTGTATTTGCTTAATTCATTTATTGTGGGTCGCCGTATGCGCCTTTTCACAACAGTCTCCTCAGTGAAATGTGAGAAGTTAGTTATTGTGCGCTGAAGTCCGCCATTTTCTTTGACCTTCGTGAAAAGTTTGAGCGGAAAGGTTTTTACGTTATGAAGTTTAAATTTTTACTTTTATGAAATGGCTTAAGTGTTATGGTAAAAGTATAAGTCTGTAAATAAATCCTCTCGTATCAGAGGCCGACAAGTGATTTTAGTGAAGTAATCTTCCAAAGTTCAGCATGTGTTTAGGAATTACAAAGTGAACAGTAAGTTATCGTTTATTATGGATGTTTTTTTTATATATATTTTTGTTGGAATATTTGAAATATACTTAGAACCCTTGTTTTAATCTAGTTTATTTGATTGAATTTCTTACGTTTTTTATGTAAAACCAAATTTGCTGAACTTGTTTACATTGTGCATTTCATACATCAGTATTATCAGTGGCGTAATTATTGCATTTTGTTTTGGGAGGGTTTAAAATGTGTGTCCTATATATAAACACCCTTTTAATGTTGTTCATTATATACAAAAGGCAATGATATTTGTGTTGAGTATTTCTTGCATCTTTCGATGAAGTTAAAATTGAGAGGTTATAGTAACTAAAAGTTACTTCTGTATGAAAAATATTTTCCACTACATTACGAAAACAATGCAAGTTCCAATCACCACTCTTTTATAAGAACCGCAAAACAATCACGTTTCACAAAAGATATTAACATAAAACATTGTTTCCCCACGTCACCAATAAAATAAACAAAACCCTAAATAGTATATTATGTGATTATAACAAAAATTAACACAGTTGGGAATGGCAACCAGTTATAGTATAACCTTTGCACTGTCTTTCAATGCCTTCCATTGGATTCGTAGTTAGTTTACAAGGTATGTTGTGAACAGACTTTAAGCGACTCATTTTTACACAAAGCAAAAAAGCAACTGTTAGATCCCTATCAAGCCAGAATGACTGAATATTAATTTAAAACTGATTCTCTGCGTAGGGCCTAGGTACCAAAATGACTTAGTTTCTGGGAACAGCAGTGAATTTTTTCTTAAAGTGATTTAGTGTGGACTTAAAAGTGAAAAGCTGTGATTTTTCTTCAAATTTTGAGTTAAATGAGAAACTTTTTTTTGAGCATGCAACCAATTTTTTCCTGATTTCATATATTTGAATTGAAATTTTGTTTTTCAGTAGTTAATACACAATAAGTTTAGTAGGCTGAAGAAGAGAGTTTGAGCATAGCCTAAATATGCCGGTTGACGGAGGGGGGCGATGTGGCTTGATAGTGGAGTTAACGGAGAAGAGTAGTGGTGTGGGTGTTACTGGAGAAAGGAAGGGGGACTTGAATGAATCCAGTGGCATGGCTACGTGGAGGGATGGCGAACAGCTGGCGAAGTTTATTGTGTAGGGGAACGGGGAGCAAAGGTGAAAGGAGCGACCTTTTCCGGACGTCAGACCCAGCTAACGAGGAATGATGCTTGACACAAAAACCGAATGGCACTTTGCCCTGCCCACCAGACAGCATGGGATTGAAATCACATTTGCCAGAAGTGCATTCATACCGGAGAGAGCGAGAGGATACGGGCTACCACGGGTGAATTTTTTTGGGTGTAGCAATTTTAGGCAACAATTCATCTAACTTATTTTTTGGCCTATTTCGTTCAAATCTTTGTCTTTTTTGAAGAAAAAAAATTTGTTTCCCCAAAACAAGGTCATAACTTCGAGAGGGTATTTATTGCCAACGCTGTAGTTGTGTGTACTTTGGAAAGGGGAAATGTGCATTTCTTTATTACACACACTTATTTTTAAATTCGATAATTCAAAATTATGTCGTTCAATGTCGAAAAATTAGGTCCCAATCACTTCAAATTGAGGTTTTACTGTAGTTGTAATCAGAAGCGATGCTGCAAATGCTAGTGTCTTAGCTTTGTGGCAAACACTTTGATAGTTCGTAAACACAATTGTTCACAATACATTTTGCTTCAATTCAAACATTGTCTGCAATAATTTTTAAGTCAAACCTGAGGATCAATCATTTATTTACAGTAAGAAGTAATTATTTACAGAAGTTTTTTACCGAGTATAAGTAATTCATGGCGCATTGAGTATACACATCCTTTCGTCTGCGCCAGGGGAGCACGTAGTGAGATAAGCGGTCCGTAGTTGTGCGTCACTCTCTCAACGCGCGTCTCTAGGACTCGTCCTTTAGATGGCAGAGTTAGTTGGAAGTTTAGATTGCAATGCGATGACTAGACTAAAATGGGTCTTTAAATAAGCAACCTGGCATTTAAACAGTACAGTCAAGCCTTGTTATAAAAATAAAGCCTTACACTACAAAAACTTATTAAAATTTTACCGACTTACGCACACACAAAAGTTTAAAATCTCTGAAATGTTTAGTTTTTTGTTTCATATAAACACTTGATAGGAAAAAATGTGACAAATGAAACCGTGCCTTTCTTGTAAATGGCTTCAATTTTTTTTGTATTGGAATTGTTGTTTTTGTGTATAATGCACCATGCATAAATGGTTTTATTATTTAAATTTTTTCCGAGATAATGAAATATAAACTGACATTGCGAAAACAAGCCGGTGATCGATAAACTGGCAAGACACGTTTTGTACGGACGGAAGGGAGGTGTAACTGAGGCCGTGTCCAAAACCAAAATTTCAAATTTGTTATTTTGTAATTTTTGTTAAGTATCACTTCCGAAGTTGTTGACAGTCACTTGTTTAGCACTGGCGGTGACCCATGTTTACATTGACAGTGAAAAATATTATTTAAATTTATTGCTTGCAATGGGCGTAATATTTCTACAATCATGACTGGAAAGTTACGCATACTTTAATAAATAAAATAAGAAGTTATGTAATGACTTCAAAAAAATTTGTTGCGAAATATATAAACAAATCACAACAGTCACCTGCCTTTTAAAACATGCCTAGTGTATTTTATGGACATTTATTTGTTTTTAAAACATTTGCGTGTCTGTTCATTAGTAATTTTGCTAACACCCGCTGCTAGATTGAAAATATGAAATACCAAGTACATCACAATTTTTGTATACGAAATCAGGTCCTGTGATCCACCAAAATCAGCCATTTCAGACATGGCCCAAGATGAGTCAAACGGTATGTAATGGATGGAAGTGGATGCCTCACTCAGATCTTTCGGTCAGACTGACAGTTTGAAGAGATTAACATCCGCTCACGTGGCACAGCGATAGACGTACCTTACCACTGTTTGTTCAATGACCTAGTTTACAGCATCACCTGACTGCTGCGCAGATAAGCAGAAAACCGTTAAAGTGAAGCTCGATTAAGGGGGGTGGGGGTGTACTGTTACTTATTAAAACAATTTAATATTAATATTCACTGGAAATTGAGCAAAATTATTTTTATTGGTATTTTAGCCTACTATTCATTTGCCGGCCAAGCCTTACTCAATCCTTCGTTAAATTGACAACAAGTATATTTACAACTTTTTTTGCCATTTATTACTTGCTGAGTCTTATTCAGACCTTTAAAATTGCGGGCGACCTAAGATCGCAGTAAATGCATAAGAATATGGGTTGCTTTCTCGCTATTGCCAACATACGAATGCAGTAAAAACCTGAGAAATGAAGCAAAGAACTAATGCGGGATGAAAAGAATACTATCGATAGCATCAGTTGTTGATTAAATACATTGTTTTTCATTCGTGTAGTGTCCAAAAACGAGTAATGCACACAATCTTAGGGGAATTTACCGACAGGAAATACGGTAAAATATAAACTACACTAATAAATCATCAAAAAAACAATTGTTCCGATTATTTATGGGGTTTCGGACGGAATATCTGATGGATGCAGTAAATTAATGAATGTAGCATGCCGGTTTATTTAACATTGCGTAAAATAAATTAGTGCTACTAATAGACAATAATATGCCAATAATGTTCCACACCGCTGATTCTGATGGTAGTAGTTTCGGCCTGTTACTCAGTATCTGTACCGGCCCATATCTTAAATAAAAACCAATACCTGGAGATAATCACAAATGTTCCAAAGAAGCTATGACTGACCATCTTCTGAAAGTTTGACTGGCTGCTTTCAAAAGTCGTATAATCAGCGTGTGAAGGAGTCTTCTTAGAGTGGTTTCAAAGTCAAAAACCGTACCCAATTGTTAGGAATCTGTTAGAGATTTGTGAAGCAAGAAAAAAAAAAGCTGAAGGCAGTACAGTACTGCATAGGATTTTATGATTAGATCTGTGAAACAGTGTAACCTCATTTCAAGAGAAATTGTAAATGTTGGATATTCTGCCAAAAAGATGCTTAAAGAAGTAGAGTTGTCTGACAAGAACAAAATGTTTAAACAATGAGTTTCGAAAAATCGTCAGCATTGTAGGAAAGCTAAAATTGAAAAGGCCTCTGAAATACATCTTGTATGACTATTGACTTGTTTCAATCCAAAGGTTAATCTCGTCAGGTTTGGGATAAAGAGTGTGTACATTGTCCTTGAAAAGTTGCATGGTGTGAAAAGATTAACCAAAAATGAGGCTGAGGGGGCCAAAAACAGTAGGTTACTCGTGTGTTGACATGAGTAACCTACTGTTCGTAAACTACCGTAACTACGAGACATGGCCATTGAAGTGGAAAGCAAGATTTACTGATTTTGTATTAGAACAAGGACACTCTTAGACTTAAATTTTATGGCATGTAATGAACATTTTGTCACATGGGAATGCTTCTGTATACAATGGTTTCTCAGTAAACAAGTCTTTCCTTGTTGAATATTTATTAGAAGAATCTTAAGTGGATCAGCATATGATGTATGATGGGTTGAACACAAGAGGTGACCATTACAAGAAGCATGCTTACTTATTTTGTATGAAATTGTGTAATCTCATTCTTACTGTGTTTTGCAATTTTGATAATAAGTAGTTTTTAAAAAATGAAAGTATAGAGATGAACTAATATGTGGGGATGGTGAAGGAATTTTCTATTTTGGTTTCTTTCAGAAAATTGTAAAATAGGCAAATTATTAATTAAAAAAAATTACCCGTGAAATTTGATATTTTGTTTAAAGTGAAGGAAAAGCATGGAAAATTTCGATACAAATTTGGGTTCGCATCCTGATAATGGCGTTATTTCTAGAATCTGAGGTGTTATTTTAGTAAAGTTCTACTGTATTTTGTATCTGTGGTACATACATAATTTTTGAGGTATAATTATCCCCAAGATTTAATACAAGTGTTCAGGAGAAATGATTAGAAATAGTTTGTTTGTGTTCTTTTTTTTTTACTTTGTAAATACTGTAACATATTACGGAACATTTGATTTACTAAAAATGTTTGAAATATTATAGTCAAAGAAAACCCTTTGTACCTTTGTTTAAGAATAATATGCCCACATGGAGTCAGCAGGCGTGGTTATTTCGACCTTGCCAGCGTTACACCTGTGGAAAAGAATGTGTGTTGATGTACGCTGGATCATTTCATCGTTTTGAGGAGTGACTGGCTGAAACCTTCACACCGTTCCTTGAGAGTTGACCACTTTGCTGTATGCGATTTGGTCATAGTTTAGGAACAAACAGTCTCATTCGTGCTAACCTCCAAGTAAAACGTCTTAAGACAAGTGGTATTTGGTGTAGGTCACCTTGGCAGACAATAACATAAAATTTTCCAAATGATGGGTAGCCATTCACTCGACACGTACAGTGGAATAGTTAGATGTATTATTATGGTGTCATTGATTTTGAAAGAACAGTCATTGTACATTGTACTTTCATGTTTCTGCCTACCTGAAATTTCAGTTTGTCATACTTGTCATCTTTATCTCGCTAATTCCGTATTTACTGCCTTAGTTAACTTTTTTTTCTTTTTTTTTTTCCTAGATTTTAGTGCAAAAAATGAAGTTGCGTGAATTATGCCAGGAGTTTCCAAAACCGGTGCATATAAACATTAAAATTAGGTATGCTGTACTTTTAAATTGCTGACTGCTTCCTCTTAAGTCTTCAGATGAAATAATTACAAGAACAAAATAAAGAAATAAATGGCAATTATTAGTATTACTGCATATTGTTTACATTTTACAGTGCAGTCAAATGTAAAAAAGGCACATGTAAACACCAGTAATGGCAATGCAACTGTTTCAACACGGCGGTTTGGTGGGTAAAACAGAACTATTTAGGCTATGCACATTTCAGAACATCTCGCAAGACCAAAAGTTAATAATCGTTAAGTGCCAGGGTGGAAATTTGTTACATATATATCCCCACCAATTAAAATGGAGAGAAAAAAAAAACATTCAATGTACATTTTTGAAGAAGAATTTTTCAGTCATTTCTTACACTTGTAATTAACCAATTTTAGTGTTACTCAGATTTTTACAAAATTTGTATTTAAAGATTTTATAGTTAAATTGGAAAATGTACATGTAACGCATCAAAAAATAAAGTGATTCGTGTGTGACGTATCTGATTTTAGCAACTTAAAATCAGAAATTAGCAGAATAGTTTTAAAGCTCCCGAAACTACAGTTATTTTGAATCCTTGCAAAAAAACTACATCTTAATTTGCCTGTCAGCACATTCATCACATATGATGATCTGAACACTATGGGATTTGCAAACTCCTCTGCAACATGGGGTACAGTAGGTTGAATGTTTTTGATCCATGGTCGGAGAGCAAGACTTTCGATACCTTGATATCAGGACTATTGATTCTTTGATGTCTTGATATTGGGACTATTGATTCTTCCGTACCTTGATATCGAGACTATCGAGTGTCGCGACTTGTGTATCAATACATTTGATCGATGCGTGAAATATTTTATCGAAGCAAGATTGGCTTGGTCCGCCATTTTCCAGTTGAACATTCCATTGATATTTGAATAAATACTGTGACCTTTTGGTGCATTACGATTAGATAAAAATATTTTTCACTGTTACTGTAATGATGCATTGCAGTGTGTGCTAAACAATTGACTGTCGGCAACGTCACAACTGATACCTATCAAATCATGAATTTACAAATTAACTAGCAAATTTTAGACTCTTCCATTTAAAGAGGGTATAGTTAAAAATAACAGTCTCGCAAGAAGAGTTGCGAAACAATGCCGTCTCGGCGTATGACTTTGCTATAACAAATGCAAGGTAGGTTGGAATGGTAACCTACCTTGATCACATCATTTGTTTACTCTTATTTTCTTTATAGACAGAGCAGCTGTTTAACAAGTATACATTGTGGCTGTTCTACTTTTCTTGAACTCTCAAAATTTAGTTATCTTATGTTCAGTACACTAAATGCAAGTACATATTTCGATTTTGATGTGACATTTCTGCTTGCAACTGGCATTTCATGTTGATTTTACATTTTTTGTGTGTACAATTTGTGAAAATGACCAACCCAAAACTACAAACAGAATAATACATTTATCTTATTTCAGGTAGCAGTAGAGTTTCTATTGTTTTTCATGTCGCTCTCACTCAACTGCCCCCTGCTGTAACAGGCACTAATACTCTACAGCCTGTTAGTGTGGGTTGCTGAATTAGCAGCTTTGCAGGTGCAAACTACATCTTCACCTTGTCATTTCAGTATTTAAAATCATTAAATAGCAGTATGAAATGTGACATTCATATCTGGCAACTGGAAGTTCAGTTTTCCTCTCGGGAAGAAAACTTGAGTGCTGAATTTAAAAATGATTGATTACTAATAATTTTTGATTTTGTGAATATAATTACAGTTTAATTTTTTTAAATTTCTGACTGCACAAAGTTTAATTATGCTGAGAAATGTGGTAACCTCCTTATAGATTTTATTTTTTTTAATTTGATCAATTTAAAACTTAACATGTTTAAGTTACTCTGATTACTGAAGTGTTTTTGATTGTTGTTTTTTCTTAGTTCGAAGAATTTGTGTAATTTATTTCCCTGATTTATGTGCTTACTTACTCTGGGATTGTTTTGTCATGATGTATTTCACTTTTATTTACAATTTCCTCTCTGTACTCTTCCCCCTCATTTGCGCTTTGTCCTCATTTACACAATTTTCAGTTTTCCCCTTGAAAAGTGTAATACAGTGGTTCCACTTTCGCTATTGTGGTTTCTACTGTTTGGGATTTCAATGTTTTCATTAATAAGTAAGTAACTCAAATATTCATAAAAGAATTTTTCTAATATCTGTGTGATGTTACTAAACAGAAATTCACATTAATGTGTATTTATGATCTCAAAACTGTAAGGGTTCAAGTTATGTGATTTATTCAATATTCCGTTTGTCGTGTAGTTAACCAGTTTTCTTATGTTGCAGGAGCTGCGGGAGGAGCCATGCCGCCGGTAATGTACCCTTCCATGTTGTCTTGCTTTTCTCTTTGATCTAGTGTGGCACTGTTTCATTGTGTTTACTCCAAATGCTTTTGGAAACAGGTTTCAGGTGTTCCAAAATGGTAGGATCGTGTTTTTATAAGCCATTCACGGTTATTTTCCTCTTTTCTGCTGTCCTGCTAAAGTTCTACTTTCTGTACCAATTACGTATCCTTCCTTTACATGGAATAACTGCCATGTGACTACGTTTTAACAAGGCATGAGAGTTTTTTGCACACTCAATACCACAAATTCTGTGATACGAGAAAGAACATTCTGCAATAATGGAACATACGTTAGATTAGGTTAAATTCTGCGACTGAGAAAACAAGAAAGGTTGTATACAAGAAGAGCTACTTTCTCAAGTGTGATCTCGCTTCATTCTGTCAAAATGATATAGTGCAAGTCTAGGGAAAAAACTTGCACAAAAATGCATTAATAGTTGAAAGCTGTGATTTGATTATTGATTTTATTGATTGTAACAATGTTGACAAAAATGGAGTAATCGAAATGTATTTATTTTTATCGCCACACATTTGTCTTATTGATATACTGATGAGCGAATAAGAATGTCATATTTATGAAAGTATATTAGATTATTTATTTAGTACAGGACTGTCTAGTGCATTTTCTAATTATTTCCATTTACACCGTTTGTAAGCTAAAAAAAAAGAATAGGGTGTTTTGATGTAAATAAATAAAAACAATTGCAGATTTGAGGCAGCAATAGATATTTTTTTTGCAGATGTTGGTTAACTTGACATTTTTCATCAATCTTCATGGCTGCAGTGTAGTCTTGTATTTGCATGCGAGCTAGGTTATGCAGTGTAATGCAACATTGTGGGGAATTATATTTAAGTTTTAGCTAGTGACACTAATGATAGTTATATTGTGTGTGGCATTAATATATTTTGAGGTGGACGGTGAACCATTATATAAATACGTTAATCGGATTAATTTGCATTTTGGTTACCCACCGGTGCGTGTACTTTTACATGGAGCTTGAATGTTAAAATGTGTACAAATTTGTTTTTGTTGGACGAACAGTGTTTTTATACTGTATTTGAGGGAAATTTATGTGCAAAATGAGTGCTAAATAAGTACATCGGTTTTTAATATGAATATTTTAACAAAGTTCGCTTAAAATTAACCGTTTTAGTTACATTATTTAAAATATTCTCTAGGAGAAATTAATTTCTGTTTTTGTTATGTGGACTTGTGAACCAACATCTGGTATGCCTAAATATTCGATTCTGCTATGATTATACGGGACTCCTACATTTCCGCTATTGCAGAATCCCCAATATCTCTAGTTTTAACTGTCAAATAATTGCCATAATTTAATAATGTTATCAACTTTCATGAATTGGAACAAAAGCGAAAACTATTATTAAGACTCAGCCCTAATAAAAGCTTAACGAATTTCCTACCATTTTAGCAGGTTATTCGTTATAACAGATTTGTTGCAATATCAAACCGAATACATTTTGGACATGAAGTATTTACCATAGGGGTACACTAAATTAATATTCATTAAATACATGGAAGTTCAACTAAATAGAGAATATTTGTTTTAATAATCCCGAATATTCGTAGAACTCTAACGATACCGAGGCCAGTTTACGACTTTTTAACAATGTCTATGTTGATAGGTTTTGGGGTTATTATTTTGTGTTAACATTTATTATACACTGCAGTGTACTTTACAAATATTACACGTTAATATTTTCTGCTCGTGTATTAACTCTGTTATAACTGTGGGGGAATGAACTGTAGTATATAACCCCTTCTTATTAATATGGGTTCAATTTGAAACCCTATTTCGAATTTCCCAATTAAGAAGATTTCTTACTTAATTTGAATAATTTTGCACCTTGTCTATATGAATACGTGTAATTTGATCCTTAGTTTTAAGTAATTTTCCTGGTTGATAAGCATTATTGTTCAGTCAGTTTAAGAATGTTTTATCAGAGTTATATAGCATTTCATGAAAAGGATATTGTTTGTTGGAAATGGAAAGCCAGGCTAACAAAAGGACACAGTAAATTCAACTACACAACTTATGGCGCTTATTTTTTGTAACATAGTGACAACAAACTTAAAAGATAGTGGTTAATATGCACACAAATATGTTTACCATAACTTTTATTCCTCGTATTTGTATACTCTGATACTTGCCATTTTCTTCATTGTCATTATTTATTTTGTCTGGCTGAGCTCACTATTTCGTTGGGGTTGTTGCACAAATACCAGAAATGTAAGCACATTGCACAATTCTTTACAAACACGTTGGGCAAGGTTACAACATTGTAATAACCAGATGCTACTTTTAAAAAATTGATTTCGTATTAGAAGCAGTTTACTTATAAAACTTATGTTTCACATGTCTAATATAATATAGTGAAACCTTGTTAAGAAGTTTTATTGCTTAAATAAGTTGAATTATTTTCCACCTTTTTTGTTTGTATGTATCTAATTTGACCATTTTAAGAAGTTTTCCTGGTTAATAAGAATTCAGTCCCTTAAAAAAATGTCTTAACAGAGTTTATCTGTATTTGCAATCACACATACAGCATGGACTATGCCTTTGCAGTGTATTTATTCCTGCCAACTTCGGATTTGTAACCGTCCCGGCATCACATGTAAATATTTTATAAGTAACCAAAAACAAAATCTCTATTCTATTGAAAATTAATTCAAGAATCATTATTTTTGCTGTAATAAGTATGAGATATGGTGAAAATGTAAACATCTTTAATTTTGCTACTACAACAGGCGTTTTGAAACTTCCTGAGAAAGAGCAACAAGCTCCTCTCCAAATAAATTTTGTTCCTTAGATGGGGAAAAACTGCATGTCTCTAATTCTTATGTATATTAACTTTTGCTGATATTCTTAACAGTAACAATTAGGGATTTCAAACTCAATTCCACGATTCCTCGATACCCGCAATTCTTTAATAATTGCATAATAGCGAATCAGAAGATGAATCAAAGAATTAAAACTGAATTCCTACTCGCTCCGACAAATACATAACCTATCACTTGAAGCACGAATTTGTGGTAAATCGCGATTAAACGAAATAACGCATCAGTACTAGTTAAAATACAAAATAAAACTATAACAAATGCAGATATCTCACGAAATGACCTTTCTCCACAAGAAATAAACTTCTATATTATAATCACGAATTTACTTTGGCACTGTAAAACTCTAGATCTGTGAATCTCTGAAATATTGAGAAATCGTGGTGAGGAAAAATTCTCAATTTCGTCTCGACAATTTTTATACTAAACTAAATGTAAACACACACTCCAAATATTACCCAAGCAGTAAAACATGTACTTCCTAATAAGATGTAGAGAGTTTGACAACAAACCGTCTACAATGGTGTGAAGTGATAACTCACAACTCGAATGTGTGCACTAATCTAAGTCTTGTGTATTTATATTGATGAATGTGTGTGAAACAAATGTGTGTTATCTAAATGAACACATTAAAGGGGACTGTTTTCATAAATTATCTAGTCTCCTAAATTATGAAAGATGCTGCAGCCGATGTAAAAGACAGTAAAATGTCTATCATTTGAACATTTTATGTATAGATAAATGTGGAAAGGCGAATGTAAATAGTGCCAGAAATTAATGTAAACACAGACCTAAAGTGTTCTGAGAAGATTTTAAATAAAAAGAATGCATATGATATTTATATTACGTATATATCTACTGCTTGTCTAGTTTATGTATGTATCTCATAATTTATTTGCATTAAAATTTATTATTGCAAATATTATTCTTTTTTTAAACCTTTACATTTCCAGAAAAATTGTTTGTGAATTTATCAAAATGATACTGTATTTTAAAAATTGGAGCCTTTTAGATAATTACTGGTTTAAAAAAAGTTAACTACGATTGATAATTTTATATTTTGGTGAACATTTATTATGGTAAGTGAGGTGTGGAAATATTTTCGAATAAACTTAGGACGAAATATACACATGTACGTATGTTTTCGATATTCTCATGTGTCTCTTGAATTTTTTGGAATTTCTTATGAATGTGCTCCCGTTGTTCAGATGTTATTTATGTTAGTAGTATGTCTACTACTAGTGTAGGTCTAGTTTAAATAATAAAATTTCACACCCTCCTATACATTATCTACTTCTGTAACGAGGAATGGCGAGTTTTATCGAGGAAAAGTGGAATAGTTGCAGCCCTAGTAACAATGAAATGTGTTTCATTTACTCCTATCTAAATATGCAAATACTGTATTACAATAGGCAACATTTTATGTACAATTAGTGTACTAAGAAAACTAGGTTAAATCAAAACAGTTTCTATCTGTGTACTTCCACCTAGCGGTTGTCAATACATCTCTGCTCTCACTATTTTTAATGGACTGTAAGTTTTATCTTCCAGGTTTGGGGGACTGGCTATTATCTTTGTCCTGTATTATGCAATGCATGTAACTGAAGCAACTGTTTAACGAAGACAATTATTTTAGGTATTTTCTGGAACAAATATGTTTCGTGGTTGATTCTCTTTTGTTTTATAAACATATTCAGAATATTGTTTGTTATGTGTGACGCACTCTCCTTCTCAGTATTCCAATAACTCCTACTCCTGCTCCAAATTCTATGTAGCGCCGATTTCCTCCTCTTATGTATGTTAAACTAGTTCCCTTTGAAAGTGTTAGTTTTACAAAATAATTGCCTGGTGGGGTTGTGGATCTGTCCACCTTGGAAGAACTGGTGTGTCATGGTTGAGATGTTTTGGTGGTTGAGGAAGGGGGGGGGGGGGGGTCTTAGTAGGAGAGGAATCTCACCCCAGGTCGAGCTTGACCATAAAAAAATCTGCCCTCGAGGGTGTTTATTAGGCTTACCGTGAAGGTTGTCAATAGAGGTGGGAGGAAACCATATTATGGAACCAAACTGAGCTAGATCTTATTAATCCATAATATTTTTATCTAACCGAACCTTTAAACTTGTACATGAACTGAACTCGAACTGAACTATGCTGTAGTTTGTCGAATTTGAATCGAACTATGCTATTCATCGAACTTGCACTGAACTCGAACCGAATTTTAAAAAGTCTTACCCTCGCACATATGCCTTCAGAGTTCTGCCCTAATTTGGTATATACTTATATAAGAAGAAACCAATCTGTAAACCACCTAAAAAATACAGTGGAGTATGGATGCTAAACAGTTATCAGTGTGTGCACACATACATATCTGCACATTAAGTACTTTACATCATCAATTACAGTGGTTCCGTGGATCATTTTAGTAGTGTTGCCCACTCAAGTAATGAGAGTTTTGTTACTGGACCTCTACTGGGCTACAAGGTGCAAAGTGAAGACAACTTACACACACACAACCTTCGTAGTTCAACCCCTATTTCTTCAAGTATAAAACACAAACTAGTACAGCCACATCGACAATTTCATGTCTAGTTTAAACATGTGGGCCTAAGATATACACTTAATACATGTTTCACAAACACGCTTTCACACACACGCTTACACACACACACACACACACATGCGCGTGCACAAATTCTGCACATTTTCACCACTAATAGTTTGAAAATGTAATGGCCAAATTTTTTCTGAAGTGGAAAATAGTAAAAGATTAACATAATATTAACGTTTGGTTTTTATAGATTTGGTTGATATATTTTATCATAACACTGGATCTTTCTAGTTCTATATGTGGTATGTGAAAACCGCAAATTAGTGTCACCATAAAATGTTAATTGAAAATGTCATTTTTCAAAAACTCAAGTAAATCACTTATTTTGTATACAATCATTTTAATAAAGAATGGCGACTGGTTTTAACGTAGAGTTCAAGATATAATGCTGTCGTCATTGCTACAAAAACAACAATCAAATATGACTTGTTCTGAAATTTCTGTTGTGTTGCATTATTTTTCGACTTCTTTGAAGTGAAGTACCATATTCTCATGTATAGTGCACACCATAATTTTTCCAACAAATTTCTAGGGGAAAAAAATTGTTACTAAAATCACGAATTTGTGTGGCTTTGTTAGTATGTAATTAATTATTCTTTTATTTTAAATAATTAACTTGGGCTAACAGCCAAAACATTGTGGCCTTTTGTACGGTCAGAGGAACCTTATGCTCATTAAAATGTCAACATCTGAGGGGCAGCTGACTTCCTTTTTTTTTTTTCTTTTTATGCAGTGCTACTTAAGAGAAAATATCAACGCACATGGACGGTCTGCTTTCTTTTTACTCTTAGGCAGTGACATGCTGATCTTTTTTTTGTGTGCTTTTTTTGCAATTTGGGATTGGGAGACACTACCCTTCTCTAAAAAAAATTCTTGCCTCTTTTCTCCCTCCACATACCAATTCTTTAGACTCTTCCACTACTTTTTCCTTTAAACATCACAGGACAGTTTACTAATGGATAGTTTACTATCAGTCCCTACCAATTATTTCCTTTTATTTGGGATGGGGCGGGTGAAGGTTGTGATATATATGAGTAAATAATAAAGTTCCTTTCAAATGATGTTCCTTTGTAGCACATTTTCAAACTGAACGCAAACTCCTGTAAATTTTTCGAACCTAACTAGAACCATTCTTTGTCAAGGCAATAAATTTTAAACGGAACCTGAACAGAACCTTAAAGTTCAGGTTCGGTTCAGAATTCGAATGTTCGACCCATCTCTCATCCGTCGTAATGCCAGTTGTCGCTTAAATGGAAGTAAAAACAAAATGCGACTAAGTCAGGAAGAAACAACCCAGCTATGAATTATATAGTTACCTCGGTATTTACTCTACGTTTGTGAGGATGAATCCTAGTAGGCTTCCTTACAGTGACGATATCAGGTAGTAACCTTTGGATAATATGGGTTTGGGGGTTACTCGTATACTCATTACATTCCATGTGGCTGTGCGAACTTCGTGTGACTACGTGTGGTTTTGTGATAGTAATACGGTGAAGCGGTAGACTAGGCTGTAGATAAATATCTAGTTGGTCGTAATAAGGGATGGACGATACAATTAAAAACAGATACCTATGCAACTACAGATACACCATGCAAACAGATCCGATAACCGATTAAAAAAAAGTGATCTGGTAATTCTTACTTCAAATGTCAATATTTGTGATGTTTTTTCTGATAACAGAATTTGATACTAAATTTTTTAAATCATTATTTTGGTTGTCTTAAGAAAGACATGTGTAATTTAAGCTAAAACATCTAAGTAATTTTTGGGTGGAAGAGTAAAGCTAGTTTATTAACCATGAAAATGCTTTTGGGAGAGTAACTGTAGTACTAGGTACTGTACTTATACAGTTAACTGAATTTGAAATGCAGAAGAATGTGTTATGTGTGCAGAATTTAACGAAAATGGTTATTTTTACTGATAGCACCAATTATTTTCCATGCTGTACAGGTGACATATGCAGTGTCATTTTTTGTGAAAATTTCACTGCTAGTATTTGAAAGGATTGAGCTCTGTGATACTAACATCAGTGTTGTCACTGTTTTTCTTTATTATTTCTGATTAAGGTGTTCTTTTTGTTATATCTTGCAACAGTGGAGTGTTTTAAATAAAGCTGTTCTTTGGCAAGCTTTTCACTCTCTTCTCCCAGTAGGTAGTTGTAGGGACTGACTGAAAAGCTAGTGTTGGAGCTCACTTCTGTTCGCCCAGTCTATCAGGTATTTGCAGTCCCACTTTGTAGGTTCATCTTGTATGAGGCTGTGTTCAGGGACTTGCAAGTTTTGCTGAGACTTGTTTAGGCATTTCCTAGCTAGGACAGAATGGTGAAAGTGACTAACAATTCTTTGGCATGTGCTGGTCTCATGCCACACTTTTTTTGCTTCACACATCCACTGTTTACAAGCTGCAAAGTGTGTGAATCTCAAGAAAACGGACAAAATTCTAAACCGGAATGTTTGTACTGCTAGTAACTCACTAAAGTGCTTTTTTACCTTGATGAAGTCGTGTCCCATATATCAATGGTATCTGAGAAAGAGTTTGGAGATGAAAGAATGCCACAAATATTTTTCTATTGATGCATTGTTCAATAAACTACAAAAGAGTATACCTTAACATTATTTATTCAGGAACTACAGTATTGCAGGGACATTTTATTGGATACAGGTTTTCAGTACATGAAGAATCCACTGTATACAGTAGAACCTACGTATTGAACCCAGATGAATTAAAAATTCACATTCATAAGACATATTCCGTTGTCCCCCTTTTGATGTAATAGCCTTTCAAAGCCACTTTCATTGAAAGTCCACGTGTATTGAGATGTTGAGACCCTTGAATAACGAGGGATTGAGACCTCCTTGTCATACACATAGTGTTTGTTTTCTTTAAATTTTTTAGTCATGAGGTTGGAAATATTATCTTTTGATGCATATTATTTGTAGTCTGGGAAACAAATTTTTTCAGATATAAGAAAAAAACTATGTTCATATTTGTATGTTGGTTTAACAAAAATAAGAGCCTGGTTTCATGCGAGAAGCTTTGTATCGAATACTAAGTGATTTGATGAATCAAAATCTTGAGACAATTACATTTTTCTGCTTATTCATATTTTTCAAAGTAGTGGCGTTGAGAGGTAATTCTCCTCCAACGATCGGCTGTAACACTGCCCAATTCTTCACTTCTCCGCATGCTCGTAGCTAATGGCGTGTGAGGGAAATTTAAAATTTGATTTGCATTTGGTGTTATATTTTTATTTTTAGAGGGTTTGAAAGTATGTCATCTGGCATTTGTCGGGGGATTACAATGAATTATATACAGTATTTTGAGACATTATTTTTTTTATTTAAACCAGTCTAGGAAAAATGGTTTTTAACGTATTATTAACAGTGACACCATTGGCAATATCAATGCCCTCTGCACTGAATTTTAGAAAAAGTATCCGGATTCTCTGATTTTCCATGTCGTGAGTTACTCTGCACCCAGCTCAGTGTTTACCTATCCATTGTTAGATGGCAAAAGGTTTTGAATAGGCACTTGCATATTATCAGTTTACTCAAAGATGTGCCTATTGAAGAAATTTAATTTAAATCTTCAATTTCTCTGCTAAAAGTTACTGAAATGAATGAGTGTCGACCCAACAGACGTGTTGGCAAGACAGGGTATCAGAATGCATGACTTATTTCACATCGTTACTAGCTGTTTGCATAAACAAGCTTAAAAACTATAGTTGCTGGAAATCTTGGGTGACTGGATCAGAAATATAATTCGATCAGCGCATTATGTGATAAACGATAAAAGGTTATGTTAACATTATTTAAATTGTTGGTGGATGCGATTAATTTTTTTTTGCAGCATATAGTAAAATCACGTTAATTCCAAGTTCTCGCGACCTAATTTTTAGACTTTAAATTGCATAATTTTGAATAATTCGCAGGCTTTTGCGGCCATTATCAATTTCTAGGCTTATGGGTTTGAACCATGTCATGGAGAAGGAATCCATGATGCAGCTCAAACCCAGAAGCCTAGAAATACATAATTTTGAATTACTGAGTTTAAAAAAAAATAGTTTGTGTATTAGAGAAATGCACATTTTCCCATTCCAATGTACTCAACTACGGCCACGGGAATAACTAACCTCTCCAACGTTACAACCCTGTTTTTGGGGAACATAACATTTTTGGTTCAAAAATGCAAAAAATTGGAAGGAAATAGTTAAAAAATAAGTTAGTTTTATTAATCTTTGTCATTAAATATATGATGACGTGTAAATATATGATGGCGTGCAGTTGTAACTGTTGCCTTTGATTGCTATGCTAAAATATTATAATCACAAAAAAGTTAAGTTTGGTTAAAAACTGCATCCATGGTAGCAAGAATCTTCCCCCTCTCACAACTTTGTGTGAACTTCCAATGAATGTTGTCTCAATCCCAAACAGCAAGGGGCTGGAGCAAAGTGCCCAGCAATATTTGTCAAGCAGCCTCTTGTCACTAACTCAGCTGGAGCTGGTCTTTGAAATGCCCCCTCCCTCCTCCCAACTCCTTTATTGTCCCCCCCCTTTTTCAACTCTTTACCCTCCACCCTCAGTCCCTCCTCCCACCCCTTGTCTTATTACCCACCTCATTGACTTACTACCACCTCTTTTTCCATCCTCCAGCCATGGCCACACTCCTTTTCTCTCCATCAAGCTATGTCCTCACCAATCTTTTCTTCCTTCCTCCCTCCCAATCCTCCCTCCATCACTAGATGCAGCCCTGAATTTTCTTTGTCCTACTTTCCCTAACTTCATGTAGTGTATGGTACTATCCCATCTCTGCATCAGGCAGAAGAGGCAATGAAAACCAGTCGACAGATGTGAAAACTGTGGCACAATCATATCAAATCCTATTCTTCTCTTTGGGGATGAATACACTCTTACGCCAATTTTATATGATTTTGAATTAATTGACTTAGAATTGAGGTTTTATTGTATACATGCCAAAATACAGTAATTTTTGTCTCTAAAGAAAGTAATAACCTGACGTAATTGTCTACAACTGAGGTTTTACTGTACACGTGCCGAAATACAGTAATTTTTGTCTTCAAAGAAAATATCAACCTGACGTAAGTGTCTACAACCGATACTAATGTATCATCCCGATACCATACCTGATGCAGATACATTGGGAGAAGGCGAAGTTTCGGCACATATAGATGCCCGATACCATACCCGATGCAGATACATTGGGAGAAGGCGAAGTTTCGGCACATATAGATGCCCGATACCATACCCGATGCAGATACATTGGGATAAGGCGAAGTTTCGGCACCTATAGATACTTGGTATCTGTATCAGAACAACTATAGATAAAATCTATTGCTGACAATACTTCATCTTCTAATATTGCTCTTTTGTATCTTGGACTGTGCAACAGTACTTTGCTTCTTCACTTTTGTTAAGGGTGATGCTACAGATGTATCTGAGACATGAGGCATGGAATTGTCGTTTACCAGCAAAAGAAATTTATGCCTACCTATTTCTTCCAGAACCTTTTCAACCACATGATATATGAATTCCCCAGTTTCCCGTTCTGTACCAGGCTGAATACTCTGGAAGAATATTGTACTAGGCATTACAACAATAAAGTTGATAACACCTTCACCACAAATATTAGTCCAGCCATTTCATTAGAGCTAGGCAGACTGCATTTTTAATCTGTGCATGTGTAAAATGTTGGACCCTGGGATACTCTGCATCCAAGAGCATTGTGCGGAGTGCACATGTTGTGGGCTTCATATATGATCGTAAGTTTTCAGTGCATCAACCCAGTACTGGTTATTTAGTAAAGATAATACATAATTATTTAACATAAACACATGCAAGTACCGGTAGGTTAGGTTAAGAATCAGCATTATGTTGTAGTCTTTAACGTTAGTATAAAGATAATACAAATTTTATAACCAAAAGTCAACTTCTTCTAGCAACGCAATGAGATTGTAGTATGCTAGAAAACATTGGTTCAAGTTGCAATACTTATCCTCATACATATATACCTACATACATACACGTATGTACATACATACATACATGTATATATGTGTGTACGTAATTTAGGCCCACACAAACGTTAAAAATAATATTGGCATCTGTATTATATTTACCATCTTTCTATTCCCTGAACAAATCTTATAGGATCCTAATGCTTCAGGACAAACAATGCCTCGGGTAGCTGTGTTGTCTTGCAAATATGTGATGGCATCATAAATAATCAAAACTACAAAATATAAACATTAAATATTGGTTTGAATATAAATACTCTGAAGTGATGACCGGGGCCCCACTTTTATGGTAAATAAAATGATCTTATTTGGTCATTCCAATTTCACCATTTCCCCAAAAAACATTTTCAGTTCATCAAATAAATTTTGTAGCAAGAATCTGTACCCATTATTAGTAGAAAATGGATCTTTTTTTTTTTTACACTCAAACTAAATGGATATTATTAATTCATTCTTTTAATCTGTACATATTTAAGTGGAAACATAAAAAAAAATATCGACCAGTATGAAAGGACAATCGTACAGAGTACATTTGTCTTGTAACACATTCACTTATTTTTGTGCGATACATCTTGTACGTTATCGTGACATTTAAAGCTGCGCAAGAGTATACACACCATTTGAGATTTTAGTAACAAGATAATCACCCACATACAGCTGCAACTACAAAACACTAGTAAATATTTTATTGTTGATAAAATAAAAATGCTCCTGACATAGTAAAATGTTTTTACTTAAAGTGGGAGAAATATTTTAATGTCCTCTACTATCCTGAGCATATGTCACGTGCCTTTTCCCAGCTATTCAATGTGTACATCCTAGTTTTCTCACGTTTTGTCACTATAGAACAAAAATAACCTTCACTTTCAAACACTGGCGCTATCTTAAACTGTACATAACATACACGATAATCTTTCGACCTTGCTACCAATCATTTTATAAATCGCTCACGTGACGTAAAAGTTCTTAACAAACCTTTAGTGTCTCAATATAAACGTGATCGCTACCCAAGCGTTATCCTCATGTATGTGAAATTGAGAGATGATGTATTATAAATGTCAATCGTAAAACGTAGGGTTTGTAAGAGTTTTCATGGTTATAGAAGCTCTTACTGTCGTTTTAGATAAACTTAAAGTAGCAATTTTGGCTATGTTTCACGAATTCGGGAATTGCGTATGAACGTAATTTCTCATTTCAGTTTATTTGGCGGTTCGTAAAATAATCAATTTTTCCATTTTTTCCATTTTTCGCAAAATAAAAAATTGGCTTTCACTGGGGATTTCAATTTTTCTGGAAATTCCAAGGAGTGGTGTTTCCATGGATGCAAATGCGGTGAAGAAGGAACACAGGCTGGTGGTCAGACTCTTGGGCAAAGCTGTGGTGGAAAACTGAACTATGGCCGTAATTCTGCTTTGTACTCACTATACTCTTGCTGGCTCTTCCCCATCAGTCAACTGGTTGGTGGTGGTTCCGGAAAGGGGGTAGCTAGAGCATAGCTTCTTAAATGTGTGATGTCACTGGCCAGTTTGGAGAACCGAAATGGCATACTGTGGTACTCTGTGCCTTTGATGCATGGTCTCGGTGGCCAGTGATTAATAAAATATTTGGCTAGAACATCCGTTCTTACTAACGTGTAAGAGTAATAATATTTAACGTCTTGTTACGGGTGAGAATTATAACTCCATTGCTGTCAGGTGCAAGATTTGCTACCAGATGAGGCTAAGTTGTTTATCACTGTTGAAAGGAAGTCTTCCATCAAACTTAACAAAAATTTTCTCATAGTGACAGTGCGGTATTGAGTATTAATTTCCAAACTAATGCATGTAGTCTTCTGGGACTTTTTACTTTTGGACTTGGACCCTACTCATTTTTTAGTGTCCCTGCTCCATTTTTTAGTTCCGAGTTTACCTGTAGAATTCCATTGCTCTATCTAAGTGTGCCCCATGTCACTATACATATACCTCTCCAATGCTCGTGCTGCTCAGTCAATTAATGTTTAGTAGGAAACACAACATAATAGTGTGAAACACAACATGTGTGGTGTGTGTAGGGAACTTCAGTATATATTGTTTTTGTGTAAGATATACAGTGAAACAGTGTGGAGAAGTTCCCTCTTAAGAAGGTTTCCTGATTACTAAGTTGAATAATTTTGCACCTTGTCTATATGTAAATGTGTAATTTGCTCCTTTTAAGAATTTTTCCTGGTTAATGAGTTTTTTTCCCTTCAGTCCTTTAAAAATGTGTTAGTGGAGTTTTACTGTATTTTAACCCAAATTTTGGTCTTATATACTGTGGTTGACAGTACATGTGCTGAAGGTTGTCATAATGAAACATTGCCAGGTCAAACACAGTACACGCATGTAAGCATTAGTCTTTAAAATTATGTGCAGTGTACTGTTGAAATGTGTATGGAGTAACCTCTCTTCAGCTGTGCCATGCTACATACAGCTGCTGTATTAAGTACACATAGATGGTTTCACATTTTCTGAATGTGTAGATATTAATCTTGGGTATTGTGCAACTGTGGAAGATGTAATGTGCTGCACAATACTTGTACCATGAGCAAAACAAGACCGTTGGCAACACCAACTACTCACATTTACTTTTGTTCAACTGGATTGGGGAAAATGGACAAACTGAATTCGAAGATGTCTGTAATTGTTTCAAATATCGAGGTATTGAAGACCAAGTGCTGCAACGAACTGTTTGCAGTTAACAGCAATGGCATCATATTGTATAGTATATGGCAAGCTTGTCAGCATAACAAGGATTATGCATATTTTTCCCATTGTAAACTTTGCTGCCTTTATTCATAGTGGAATATAAATGTCTCATTTTGATGAAGATTCTATTCACAGTTTGGCACTGATGGTTTTTTTTTTTTCAAAGCTGTTTTTTTTTTTTCTATTTTAATTTATTTTTTTATTTGTTAAGAAGCTGTGTTCTTTAAATTATCAATACTACCTTCTTTGTCATTGCTATTAGACTTTATATTTAGATGATTGGGCAACATGTTTGTGGGCTCCTTTTGCAGTCACCCCAGTTTAACACCCACATGTAGTGCATTTTCTTACGGTATAATTTTTTGAATTTTGTGGTTTTCTTTTTCTGATCACTTTAATATGGATGAATCTTATTCCAACAATCTGCCTCAGTGTGCAATGCACATGCATTAATCGCATTTCATTCATAACAGAGTTTCTACTACCTGGCCTCTTTCACCCTTCCTCAGTCTGATTGATAGTTTTGTTGTGGGGGTCATGCGAAGTCTTGTTCACATGGCCCTGGAGGAAAGGGGCAAAGATTGTGTGAAATCAGGTATTTGCATACTGGCAATCCTAGTTTTGGATATATACTTGTGACACTTCATATTTGCATTACTTTTAATATGTTGTGTACATCTTAATAGTTTGAATGAGTGATTCTCTGTAGGTTGCATTGACCTATGTTTGAATTGCTGCACAGTTTCCAAGTTGTGTCCTCCCATGAGAGGCAAAAGCTAGTGCTTTGTTTTTTCCACAATTTTAGTTGGTTGTTACTGGAGCTTTGATAACTTCACAGTTTTATGTGTATCCCTCAGTATCCTGACAGGGTGGCTTAGTGTTAATTTTCCACCTTTGTCAAATCAAAGAATTTGATGCCTAATGGCTGTGATGTTGCAGTGAAATTGTTGGCTCAAATGGTTGTAGGTACCATTGTTATGTCTTATAGTGGTGTGTGTGTATGTACTTGGGTGGGGCTCAAGGAAAACAGATCATCATAATAAGACCATATCTTGCAGGTTTTTTGAAATCATAATTGTGTTTCTGATATACTGTTTACCAACTTTCCTTCTTAGCAGTTTATCTCCCATACCTTTTACTGAACCCTTGTGCACATGCTTTAACTTTAACACTGTCATTACATTTTTCCCCCATTTTTCAGTGAAGTTCCTCTAATACATAAATGTTTTTGCTAAGACAAAAATTGAGGTTTGTGGGAATTTACTGTTCCTAGAGCTTATGACTACATATTTTTGCCACAATGGCTTCTGTAAATTAAGTTTATAAAGTTCCAGTCATTAATCAAAAGTGCCATACGATAAAGCTCGTTAAATTGTTTCAAAATATATTTTTGGCTTAGTAGAGAATTTTTCTGAAAGTTAATGTTTTCTTTTGATACAGTATGAAGCTGAAAAATCTCGTTGAATTTCGATGTATTAATATTTATAGTACTT
This sequence comes from Dryococelus australis, assembly GCA_029891345.1. Taxonomy (NCBI): domain Eukaryota; kingdom Metazoa; phylum Arthropoda; class Insecta; order Phasmatodea; family Phasmatidae; genus Dryococelus; species Dryococelus australis. The sequence goes on along the minus strand of CM056999.1, from coordinate 151,039,986 downwards.
TTAAAGATACAGTTGATTATTTTTTAAATGTAAAGAGTAGGGAGGAAGGGTGGGGGTGAAATGTCAATATGGTTTATTTTCTATAGGGGATCATTAGTTGCATAATCATGTTCTTTACGTGATACACTGGTGTTGGGCTGACAATATTTTTTCTTCTACATGTGGGCATTCTTAGCATGCGGTTCGTAGGTACATAAGTTTAAGATAAATTATTTGTAGTTCGGTAAATCTCATGTTATGCAAGACCACTTCTTGCATCTGTTATATGGAAGTTATTCAGCTGAACATTTCTAGTGAAGTTGGTTACTTGAATTCAGTAGAGTTTGTGTTAATTTCAGTTACTTATTACAGTATTCAAGAAGTGGTTTTGGTCTATATAGTAATATATAACTGGGAGCAAGCAATGCCAAGTCTGAAAAGTGTCTCATAATAATATGGACTGACACTGTTGTCTTATCTTTGATGGAAGTATTGCAGGTTGAATTTTCTACATTTTTTATGCTGGTCTTGGGTTCCTTTATTTGGGAAGTTTTCAAAGAATACAAATTGTTATGTAATTTTGCTATTTCAGTATTTAACATCAAAGCATTGCCAAGCAGTATCTTAGATTTTTTCTTACCATATATACACATACATGGCTGTTAAATGTAAAGAATTCTCCTGCTTTAAAATAATCTATTTTTTTAACCAAATAATTGGTTTTGTTTAGATGTTAATGCATATACGAAATATATACTTTCTTTATAATTATGACAAAATAGTTGGTGGGACTTTCTATGCATACTTCCATTGCTGTAATTGATGAAATATACCTGCAATTGATATATGGGATGATACATTGTAAAAATGTTTTGACACATTTTTTGTCGGCAGTCAGTTTCCTCTGGTATTAAAAATTACTTTATGCAATTACATAATAATGCTGTTTGAATGTGGTGTTTCTATAAGTTACTCTTCTATGTACGTCGGTACATACTTTTTATGAAGTTTTCTGGTATCTTGATGAGAGTGGAACATGGCGATTTGTATAAACAATAATATATATATATATATATAAAATTGAGGAATACATCTTCTGGAACAGGACATGCCATATTAGTTTGAAAATATGATTCCTAACTTCTGAAATATTTTCTGTAGTTAGGTGAGGGAACTTTTTTTTTCCTCTCTTTACAGTACACACCTGTTTATTTGTGCTTTGCTCTATCTGTTTTGGCTTATCTGTGCTGCTTTTGACTTTTCTCAGTCTACTGCAACTTCTGCGCAAGGGGGTGCTGTAACGTGTCGTTTAACAAGCAGGGTCACCATGTAGGTATGGTGCTGTGCCAAGTGAGCTGATGTTTATCTATTTTAACTGTCAGCGTGTCCCAGAGACCTATGTTAATAGCCTGGAGGCTATGACTGAAATGGCAGAATTTTGACAAAATGATCATGACCCAATTTTGTAATCTATAATTTAGTGGGGTGCAGCTTATACATGATATTGGCATAAAAAAATTCTCCCAAAAACATGTTTCGAAATTTATCAACATACAGTATATTTTAATGTTTTAATTATTAACGGAAGGAATGAAGGAAGCTGATAATGTTAAAAAATTCTACCGTTCACTTGCATTCATAAACAAAATAAACTTTATACCACACGTGTAAAATGTAAATATGTTGGAGCTTGCGCCAGAGACGTCGTATATGACAAAATAATTTCTCTACTGTACAAGAGAAAGATATCTTACGTACAGTGAAATCCTGCTATGAGAATTCTGTCCTTTCCGGAGTTCTTTAATACTCATAGTGCTAAACTACCAAGGTTAAACTATCTGGTTACAGCGAGTGAGGCTTTATTTTGTATTTCCGTTTTTACGAGCTATTCGAATGCATTTCAATCAATTGTATTTGCCTTTAACAATTGTGATTAATTGAAATTACCTAAATTGTGCATTTAGTATAATTTATCTCTTAAAACATGAATTAGCCACATTCCATGAGAAGTGGCAACGTTGCAGTGCAGTTGCATGCGGTTTGGGTTTTCCTAAGATGGGCGGTATAATAGGGACACTGGTATTTACTTAGAACAGAAGCACGGGATCAATACGAGCACGTGCAGATGCTTGATTGGAGCATCATCGAACATTCTGCGGTTTCAGGTTTCATTATCGTTAAGTTTGATTTGCTGGTTTACGTGTGGAGTTAAATTTGCTAATAATGTTTACGTAAACACCGACCTAGGTCTTACGGGATGTTTTGAAATGTGCATAGTTTAAATTTTTTAGTGCCACCTATTCCGGTTTGGTCTGATTCTGAAATCCACCATAAATGCAACGCAACGTGCTGCAGAATTTTCAAAACGTGGCTTGAGTGCAAGTGACAATATAACTATATTTTGTAAATTTTGCAACTCATCAGTGACTTGGGACTGTAAAGCTTGTTTAAAGTGAAATAAAGAAACAATTGGCTGATTTAAGTTCAAGTTTGTAGTCTTTGTCTCTTTTAACAAAGTTTTACTGTTAATTTCACGTGGTTTTGTTAACATTAAAATCATGTTTTTATTATGGATCATGATTGCAGACATGATTATTACTATTATATAAGTGATAGTGCACACAATCTAGCTATATCTGTAATTCCTGCTGTGTTTATATCAGCTGAGTCACCCTAATTTTGCCATAAAATTTAGCACGGACTATACTTGAAATGTTAAATATCCCTATTTTTTCATCAAATAGTATTTTGCAGGCCATATATGCCCAAATACGGTAATTATTTGGAGCCTATGTCACTTAACACTTTGAGTGCCTAGACAGTTTAAAATCCATACCAGAAAAACCAATCATTATTATTAATAATTTTTGTAAATTTTTTACAATAACTTTTTTCCCTCTAATTTTAAAATAAATATTTGACAGAAAATTTCAAAATGTCCACTTTTAATGATACATAACAACACATCACTCAAAAGATTTTTACAATATTATAAAAAAAAAAATTTTAATTGACCATCTTACAAAAGTCACATTACTGTTTTTGTTTCTCTCAATAATGCACCGTGGAAATATGTGATTTTTAAATTGGTATAATTTTTGTTCTTTATTATATATATATATATATATCAATGAACATTTTCTGAGATAGAACTGCTATTCAAATCTATAATTGAAAATTGAAAATCTCGTGATTCTTCTTTGTTTTGTTATTTGTTAGTCATTTGTATTTCTTATTTAGAAGAAAATATACGATATGAAACTTCATAATTTTCTCTCCAGTATGACCTGCAACTGCAATGACAAAAAAATGTTTAGAATATTTTACAAATAATTGTTTTACAAAAAAAAGGAAAAGTCGATTTTATTTGAGGTATCTGACAACTGTGCAAAAGAAATTTGTCCACAGACAGTTTTGATTTTCTTCTCCTTCAACAATGCACAGTCTCATGGAAATAACTAGATTTCAAGTGGAATAATTGTTTTCTGATGGTAAGCTGAAAACCATTCTCCGATGCTAATTGGAATTTTGCAGACACTGCACTCCAGTGAGTTGTGTTAAGCTGCTTCCTGGAGATGGTTTACTGTCTTGTGGGTCGTCTTCAAAAACAGCCATATCACTTCCAATCCTTTTCATGAACTCTGGTGTGGATGTTTTCTTTTGCTTCCCATGATTGTACATTACACATTCATTTGACAAGCAGATGAGTAGCATCTGACACTCCAATTTTCTCCATCATTTGAGTGATGTATGGTTGAACGCTCCATACGACATATTGGTCGGAAAGATAAACACCAATTTTTTTGGCATTGCAATTGACAAATACAGCTGCCTTTGTTTTCACATTTCCTATTCTGTCCATAAATGTGACCGTTTTCACCTCATGCCTTGTGATTAGTATATAAACAGCGCATTTATCTTTCCAACACTTTACGAACATGTTTTTCTTGTGAAAAATCTGCTCACCTTTTTGCATTTTTGGATTGCGTTGTTCATGAGGCATGCCAACCCTGTTCTTTTATACTGTACCTACCTGCCTGTGCTGTCTGCATATTCTCATGCGTAACAGTCGAGGAAGGACTTGCATAGTAGCGGTTTGTAGAAGTTGCATATCATCATTTATCATGTTGTCTTTGCCACAAAACACTTCAAAATTCCGGACATCACCTGTCTTTGAATCGGAGAGCATGTAAATTTTCATTCCATAACGATTGGGTTTCTGAGACATGTACTGCAAGCAGTGGCCGTACTTTGTACAGGGCATCATAACCAGGCTCACTTTTTTCTTTCTCCTACCTGTTATCATTCAGGTGGAAATTTTCCATTAGTGATAAAAATTGTCCCTTGACATCAAATTGGGGCAGAGTTACATGATACAACTACTGTAGTACTCCAGTGGTCTTTCAGATATACTCTGGTACGTAATGATAGCAAGGAATTTTTTGATTTCCCTCATTGACACTGGTTTCCAGGATGCTAGCCTACTTTTGCGTGATATTTGTTTTTGTTTCTTTTTCACATTTATTTTCTGGTGAGTATACGAATTTGTTTGCTCCATCATTAGATGTATATGTGATTCAGCTTTCATACCAGAAATCCTGAAATGTATGACTATATTCGGCAATGAATCAATTTCTGTCCGCAACCTTACCTTGTCTACCATGTACAACATTACCTGTGCTATTCCTTCTGCTGCACCAGGTCTAGTATTACCATAATGGTTTTCTTCACTATCTAATAATAAATAACTTGTTCGCAACATATCATTTAAGAAAGTAATACTTACCAGAACGATTTTCGTTTCCAGACCAAACAAAATCTGGATCATTATCACTATTGTCGTTTTCTGACTCGCTGGTGCTAAAATCACTCTATATCATGGTACATACGTATCAAAAATGATTTAGAGCTGCATATTATTACTTTTCACATGTGTTTGTTTCATTCTAGAATTCTATCTAGCGCAGCGTGTGCAAAACATCGCTGCGTCCTTATGTAATCATGTACCATAGTTGCCTGTTGCATGGTTTCCATCCCATGGGTCACTGCGAACTACATTGATATGGTGAAACATGCCTGGTTATAGTTTGATACAGTAGAGCATATGTTTTTCGGGGTAATTGTTGGGAGGTATAATCTTGTAATCGTCTGGTAAATAACAAAATACTAAAAAAATATATATTTTTTGATGTCACTCTGATGTGCGATGCTCTTGCCTTCGGAGCAAGCAGTTAGGGCTCTAACTGTCCTATCGCACCTTACGGGGTTTGGGGATCATTCTACGGGCTTCCTGGGAATGGCCTTGGCAGTGATTCTAACCCTGATTGTTCTCCCGGAGGGCAACTTCACCAAGCAGAAGCTGTAGAATGCTTTTGCGTTAGGTATCTAACCCTAACTACATTCCCTGACATTAACTTTACGATACTAACTCTGATGGGTGTTTCGTGAGAGGGGTAGTTCTGTGTTTCAGTACTAGAATTAGACGTAAATTTAGCATTGTCATTATGCGAAAGTCAACTGGCTTGTTTTTCAGGCTCACAGGGAATAAGTAGTCTTGGGTTTGAATCATTAATTAATGGATTAATGTTGGCTTGTTTATTTGGGGAGCGCCTCTCGCGTTGCCTCTTGCTGATACTTGTACCTCACGTGGTGCATGTGCATTTGAAAAGAACACTGATGAAGGGAGAGGATGTTCTGCCGGGGAAGCGGACGTGTAGTCCTAGGCTAGGCGAAATCTGCAATCAGTCCTGCTTACCTGCTGTGTAATGGGCAACCCAAGTATAGTGACCTTATGCCCCGTATCGGCAGCAGGTGTCCTGGAATCTCAATGACAGGTTCTTTACCACGCCCCATCTCAGAGATTCAGAACACTGCACATCCGGATGGACATATTAGATTGAGATTTACTATTGTGCATTTCGCTAGAATTCTGTAATGATACACTGCACTGTAATAGAAATCAATAAAGCAATCAAGGGAATACAGCTATAAACTACTGCAGTTAACACACAAAATTTAAGTGGTACACAAGTTTTATTACATCTAAGGCAATACGTTGGGTAGTTCCTACTGACTTGTACACTCTAAAAGTATGCTAAGAAAAACATAAAATAATTTTAAATATGTTAAAATGCTTAAAATCGAAATAGCTATTCAATAGGCAAAGCAAACTTGGGTTTGAGTCATGCCACGGGCTGCTGAGGTGAGGAACCTTATCGGCCTGCGATCCCTAGCATCTGCTGGACCTTGTTCCGGTTCTCCTATTTATACAAAAATCTCCTAGTGTCAGTAGTTCTCCGGGAGCGGGGATAGAGTAGCCTTTCAACACGGGCAACTCAGGTGCAGTAGCACCGCTCATTTTCTTATAATCCCTGGTGGAGGCGTAGATATTTTCTTGCTCCTCGGGCAGAGGCAGACGGGCTGTGACGTCACATGGCCATGGGGGTGCTGCTATCTCTGGGGTGGTTCGGAACTTCTTGGGCAGTTATAATAGAGTAGTGTAGTAGATATGCATGGAGTCTTTCTTCGCCAATATAAAATCATATAAATCATTGTATCTGACTATTCCCCACCACGTGTAGCACACTCTCAGATGGGGCAAAGTTAGTCGTAGAGAGTGCCTCCCCTGGCGCTGCATTCTGGTATGTGTGAATGCAAAGATGTTTGTGTAGCCAGGAGGAAGGATGAGCCGCAAGTATTTCTTTTACACTGGAACCCTGTTATACGCTGCATTATCTGGGTCCAGTAACATGTTTTTCAATACATAATTACCCTCTTATGAACTTTTCCCTTAAAAGGAAGGAATTTCTTGTGGACTTTTGGAAATATTAGAATTGGATTGTAGTGTAATTTACAACCAATTGTCGACTGCAAAGGTGAGCTTGTGTAGCTAACATATATTCGAGTCTGTGCTGATTAGTTTTTGTAGTGAGCACATTAACTTGCACTGTGACTTTTATTTTATTTTGCCTCTTCTCTACTGAACATTTCCAACTATAGGGACCATGCAAGAGGTCCGGGGCTAGTACAGCAGGGTGCCGCGGGATGCCGCCACAAGATGCCTAGATCCCACCTCTCTTCACTATCTCCTGTCCAGATACCCAATGTCAATGAAGTAAGTGTTGGCAGAAGAGTATTAAAGGTGGTGCTCCCCGACCTCCGGATCGTCAATTATGCTTCATTTCTCAATCAAATTTTCTGACTCCTCATAGCCTCTCACAGTGCAAGCAAATGGTACCAAGACCTGCACTTCTCCAGTATACTTCACCGTTATCTCGTGGGGCCGAATATCCTTTCCTATTCGCACCTAATGAATGACCAGTCGCATGACCAGCAGCACATTGAGACACGTTTCTTTCCTTTCGGACATCAGATAGAGTAGAGCTCGGCCCGAGGAATTATTACAATACATGCACCAGCTACTGTCTACTCACGTATCTTAGGACAGCGTGCCTTTCCCTGTTAATACATAATGACATTCCTCATGCGAGGCTGGGGTGGGTGTAGCTACCCTTCCTCTGGCTCTCGGCTTCATGCATAATTGGCGACACTGTTCAGCCCAGAGGCAGTTGACACATCACTGTATTCCTATGATAGTTTTTTTTTTTTGCTTGTTTCATGTAAGTAGTGTAAATAAGTTCCAAAAATGTAGCACATCCCCTACGTATTCTTCCACCACATTTCCGTTAGAGCAGACTTGACAATGTATGCCAGATAATGTATTTACACACGAGTTGAAAGTTTCATATTAATAGATCACGTGTATTTTAAATATTACTTACTGTTTATAAATATATTATGTACATAACCAGCCAACTTACTTTTGCGTTTTGCTACTTCTTGTATACGTGTTCATCAAAGCAAATTTATGCAATAAACAAAAATCAGGTTTGTTTGTCACGAGGCATAGAGTTATTTATTTGTGGAATAAAATATGTTACGGATGTCATTAACATTTTTGCTGTCTAGTGGTGCTGGTAATCTCTTAAGAGCTTCTGTTTATTAAGGCTGGTATTTGTAGTCACTTTTTTAAATATGAGATTCACATTCAGTACGCATACGCATATTTTTTTGGGAAGACGATGAGAATCTTAAAGGATTAGAAAGGTATTTGCTTGTTGGTTACAGTTGCGGACGGACATTCTCAAAGGTAGGGGAGTTCTTGACTTCCCTAAATGACTCGCTTCCAGTTAACATCTCCTTGTACTTGTAAAAATGGAAGCGTGGAAAATAATGTAGAAAATTAACTAAATTAACTCACAAGCAGATTTATTATGTATGATTATATTTGTTTTAATGTTGGTTGATGCAGCACAAGTTTTATTTTTGACTTCTACTAAGTAAATTTCTTTAGGACATAGCCCGGGTTTGTGACAATTGGGGTACTAGTCACAGTCGACACTCATAGCCAAGCATTTGATACACCCGCTCTGAATGGCAACTGTTGACTGGGACTGCCCGGCTCCTCCCTACACCATTGCAAAGTGAGAAACCATTCAAAATGAGTTGTTTCTTTTCCAACGTAACCATTTCTCGCTGTATCGACCTTAGCAGTACAGGCTGTACTTTTGAACAGCGTGGTTTCGCAGACAGCTTAGAGAAGGTATATGCAGCTGTAGTGTATTTTGAAGTGTGTAGCATGAGTATGGTGACAATCCATTTGCTTCTTGCTAAATCTAAGGTGGCTCATCTCAACAGTAACACTTCCTTGTCATGGATTCTGCATTGATGTAATTCTGGCTCAGTGCTTTTGCTTAGTGTTGGATAAGTACTCATCAATTCCCTAGAAGAGAGAAATGCTTAGACTGACTCTTCAGTTGCACTTTCCAGGAATAGGGAAAACCTTTGTCGGGAGCAGTGTGTGGAAATCGGAGCTGTACCTCTTTAATTGGTGGCATCATGTTCCGAGTAAACAGAATTTAGCAGATTGTGCCTTTCATATTGCTAGTCACCAACCTTTGCCCTCCATCCATCCAGAAGCTGGCTCCTCTTGTAGATTCTGACAGCATTCTGTGGGTAGGTTGTAGACTGCAGAGGGCTGAATTGTAATTAAAAGAGAAACACCCAATCCTTGTCCCAAAAAATTGTCATTTTGCAGTGGTGCTGATTGGGGAGCTTCATTTAAATTTTTTTCACAACTGCCTTCATAAATGTATACCCTGCTTTTGAACCCAGTTGAAAGGGTGCACCAGACCAAGCCATTTATGAACACAGGTCTAATAGAGGTCACCACCACCATGGCCAGACTCTGAAAACATTGTGTGCTGCAGCCATTCATATTACTGTCTGTGTTTTGCAACAAAGGCAATACGTCTAGAGTTTGTTTCAAATTTATCAACAGAAGCATTTTTCTATCCTTGGAGTCAGCTATCAGCTGGAAGAAGTGCAAAACTATCTTGCTTAGAGTGTTGCACTGTGGATCCTTCAAGGCGGGTGGGACTATTTGGGCCATGGGTCAGCTTGAACTAGTTCATTTTCTCGCTACAAAGTGTCAACAATGTCTCCCTGCTGCTTGCTACTTACAGTCGCAGTCTCCCCTTGCGTTGGTCTTCTCTTCTGCTGCTTGTCTTCTATTGTTCGGAAACCCGCCACCCATTGTCACGCCAACTCAAAACTGTCCGTCCATGGGGCATGTGAATATTATAGCTATCCCTGACTGTTTTGAAGTTTCAACACATCTCAAGTTATGCTGAGCATCCAGAGCTTTCTTAGAGAAATTAGGAAATCACTACAACCAGGGTCATGCAGCATCGTGCCACAAAAAACTACCTTGTCAGCCACTCTTTGAAACTGATACCTGGCTGATTCTAGCTCACCTCCACTGGCATTCAAGACATTCAATTCAGTGCATGACGTCATTATAACTACTATTCTCTATTCCTCTTGTACTCTCTCTTGCACAGAACATACCAGGGTTAGCAGCACCTACCATCATATAACAATAGTGTGACTTGGTGGTGTGGTTTTCCTGGAAACTTAGGCATGTGTGTAGCTTAGCAGCATTTAGAGTTTTTATACATTTTTTTTGGAGCAACCGATCAATGTGATTTATTGTGCAGATATAGTTGGAGGGTCAGAGAGTAACGGAGGCTACTTTTTATCCCGGAAAAATCTCATTTCGCAAAAAAAGATTTATTATTTTATATTCTTTCATGAAAATTCTTATGTTAATTTTACTGCATAAAAAGTATCGTTAATATGAAGTTCTGCCATTTCTCCTGTCTTCCATTCCTTCCCAAGAGCTGCAGTAGCTCAGTGGGAAGAGAACCTTATAGAGGGGTTGCAGATCCTCAGTGGGTAGCGAACCCACTAGTGGGTCCTAAATGTCATGCGAACGACGTTGCACGGGTCATCTAGTTAATATCAATAAGAGCAGTGGGGAAAATGTGTGTTTGGTAATACCTTACATGTGTGTGTTCTTGCACCACACAAGTGTGCATTCCTCTGTATTTACTGGCATAATTCTCACACCTGTTCTACAGGATTTTTGTGGAAAAAAATTAGGTTGCGGGTATTATGCAAGGGATTGCTAAGACATGTGTTAGTAAACATTCAAATTAGGTCTACTGTACTTTATTTCGTGTCAGATTGTTAGCAGCTTCCTCTAAGACATCAGTTGAAATAATTACGGGAACAAAATAGAGATAAAGGGCAAGCTTTAGTATTGCTGCACTTTTTTTATTTTACAGTGCAGCTAAATGTAAAAAGTCAGTGTAAACACCTGTAATGGCATTGCAACTGTTTTGAACTTGGTGGCTTGGTAGCCTAAATAATTTTTTGTTTTTCCTACTTACATTTCAAAACATCCCGCAACACCAAAAGGTAATAAATGTGTCTGTGTTTATGTAAACGTTATTGGGAAGTTTAACTCTGTGTGTAAAAATATATTAAAATCAACCATTTATAAACCTCACCTCTTGAACAGTTATCCCCGTATGCCTTAAAAACACATTGAATAAAGTTTATAACCGGTCGGGAAAAGGTGCTGTAGCCAGATGTGCCATTGGCTATCAATCATGTGCGCGTGCCCTTATTTGTATTAGTAGTTGGATTTAGGGGACAAAATAATGGTTAGGAAACACATGTTATTTTGCCTCGTCAAGAGAAACTTGCTGCGTGTTATATGAAAGGAAAAGTTTTTTCCTGAATTCAGCACCATAAAATTAGGGTGCATGAATTATGCCACTGCGAGTATTATTCCAGTAAATTTATATATTATCTACTGTAGTAAATACTTCAATAATGTATTTGGATGCTTTCTGCGTTAGAATGAAGACAACTGTTATAGTTAGAGTTGGCTACTAATGCCTCAGAAGTTGTTGTAACCACTTGAAAAATGGTCCATATTCCTTGTGTACAGAGGGTAATAATGATAGAGGATTTGAAGCTCTACCCTGTTGTAACTTTTTGACACAAACTTATAAAATACTGTTTTTTGTATTCTTTCATTAATCGTTTTGGTAGGAGTGTCAAGTGGTTGCAATACAGCTAATTTTATGTTGACTGAATTTGAGAGGCTGGAAGTAATTGTTATAGACATGATTACTTTATCTGCGAACACTGCTCTGGTTATGCTTGGGAACAAAAATGCTGTAGCAGCTGCCCTTAGAGAGACCAGGTTCTGATTGTAAGGAGATGCGAGCTGCCCTGAAAGAGACACCAGGTTCTGATTGTAAGGAGATGCGAGCTGGCCTGAAAGGGACACCAGGTTCTGATTGTAAGGAGATGCGCGTGCCAATTAGTCAATCTGCTAGTCGAAATTGGGTCTAACACCTAAGCAATGCAAATTGGCCTTTTAGTTGACATTAAGTAGAAAAAACGACAGTTATAAAGCCTGGTAAAATTTTAAATCCTTATGACGTGCCAAAAAGAATTTGAAACATATTTTGAATAAATGCTTAATATGCTAAATTATATGCTAAATATTATGCTAAATTCTAGCTAGGTTAGTTGTTCAGTGGTAACCATTGTTTTGTTTCTTCGGGGAAGAAGTATGCCAAAGTAATGAGAAACCACAGTGTTATTCCTGTACATTATGTTGAATTCCAGTGCAATCTATTTCAGAAAAGTCCAACTTGTGACACCTACCACTAACACCAACCAAAAGTTAAATGAATTAAGGACCAGCCATCAAACAGAAATAGTGCTCTTATTTATACTACACTGTCCTTCCATAGTCGCCAAGACTAACCACAAGCAACAGTTGCCTTTTGTGCACGAGGCTTAAGGTTTCAGAGAAAATTTCAGTCTGTAAACAGTCAGGTTGGTCATCATATAGAAGTCATTCCTTCTCACTTACGAATTCAGCAAGTGTGGTGCTACACTGCATTTGTAGAAACCAGGGAGACATTTTCTAGTGTGATTTACTGCATTGATAGATTTCAGGCTGTTAATCTTTAGGTAGGCTTGGCAGACAAGCACATTTGAAGTTTCTGATATTTTGTTCAGGTTTTCAAAAGGCAAGTGATTTTTAAACATTAAGTACATTGAAAAAAGTTATGGTTTGCTTATTTATACATATATACTCAGAGGGCGTTTTTCTCAATGAGATAGATAGCCCCTCATTTTTTAATATTGTCTATTTTTTTTGTGCTGAGATTACCAGATAATGAATACTTTCTGCTGATGTTATTGACGGATTGCCCAACAGCAGTGCATGTTACTGGGTTGGCTACAGGTCTTGCATGGGGGTAGATGTTTCACTAGTAATAATAGGTTTTTTTAAGGGGAGTGAGAAAAATTTACATTGCTAGTAACTGTTTTTTTTTTTTTTTTTTTTTTTTTTGCTTCAGCGACTTGTCCCAATTGGGGGTAATTTTAATTCTTGGTTATATATTTTTCTGGCATGTAAGATATTATTTTGATCCATTCAGGATTATAACGGTTTTACTGCATTTGGGTTTTTTTCTGTGATGGTTGACCAATATTCCCACTACTGGTTCTTACCAGTATTGACTGATTTTATTCTGCCTGCTGCTACATATCCCACCGTTACTCAAATGAAAATGGATTTCTTAATATTTACAGGAAATAAGCATTGGGAGAAACATTTGTTTGCATTTGGCCTAAATAAATGTACATCACTGTACACAGTCTATAGTAATTCTTAAATAAAAATTGAGGGAATAAATTTGGCCTTCAAGTGCTAGATTTTGTTATGTTTGATTTTTTTTTTTAATCTTCTGTAGTGAACCTAATTATGCTCATATCGCTTGAAGAACTTTCAAGTTATCCCATCTTGCATTGTTTTGGGGAAATATCGATATCTCGTACAGTATCGTGGAATTTCATTAAAAGTGATATGGTATTATGCAACAAGTTGCACTAATTTTCGTCTACGGGTGTAAAAGTTTTATTACTTGGAACTTAACTTTACAGTTGTAGTATAGTAGATCCTTTATGACAAATATATGCTACCTTTTTATAATTTGTGCTGGGTCTAGTCATTATTTCAGATGGGTTTTGGGTTAACTCGTTTAATGGATGTAAAATTTTGGTTTCCAATGTAGGAAATTAGTATTACGGATGTAGATAACTGATAAAACCTTTTTGGTATTTCATATATTATGTGACATTGTGTAGACTTGGCTGTTGCTTGTTCTAATCTTATGAAAATTTGTGCTGATGCAACAAATAGGTCAGCTGGATGTAATTCTCTAACATTATCTTTTCCCATTTTTTTCTATGTAATATTGATGCTGCTGTGGATGCTACGCCCTTACAAATTGTGTGTGGTGATTATGAACATTAGGATCCAAAGTCATTCATCGATCAGTACGATCGTTCCGGCGGTCGTTATGAAGCAACCCGTGGCGACATGAGAGAAGAATTGGTAAATGCAGGATCTGGGCCACGTAGCAATATGGGCGGCAATCCCCGTGGCCGCTGGGGGCCCGCTGAGCGCCGTACAGACGAGTATCCATCAAAGAGACGTCGGTACTAATTGCAGTACTGGCGCTGCTCTTTTTAAGACACAGCCTCATTTGTAATGGGGTGAAGATTGATCTTGTGTGTTGGAAATATTAACCATTGACACCATATTAGTGACTTTCCTACAATACGTGTAGTCTTAGTTTTTCTGCTCTCAAATCAGTGTTAAAGAAATAAAAAATTATTGAAGAACATAGTTGTAGGATGTGAACTATTATTGGTGGCATTTACATACGATAAAGAAGTTTCATTTGATGTTTTCTACAGTTTTGACGTTCCAATACATTTCCATTTGTCACATCGTCTTAATTTGCATGATAGCATCACTGATTTAGGCAGGAATGTCAGTGGCTTGTAAGCATTATTTAATTGTCCATGTAAGAATTGATTTTATTACAATTATGTGTTTAATTGTGCTAAATAAATTTGTGTGAAAATACTTTGTATTAAAATTTTTAATGGGCTTTTGAATCTGAATTAACCTGATCATTATGTAGTTCTGTTGGCTTTACATACGTGGTCTTTTCTTGGCTTCTGGTGTAATTCATCTGTAGAAATCCCAAACTAGTGAATGCAGCTTAGAAATTCTACTGATAAATACTGTTACAGTAATCCCTCGCCAGACACAGTATCTTCAAACATGGTTTCAGTTATGTGCAGATTTGTTTTTGTAGACTTTTCTCAGATGCCGTACACATTTCTAGTATCCACGGTTTTGTCTATGGAAAATTAGCCTCTACTAATGGTAGTGGTCGTTCTTTTTTCAAGCTGCCATCATAGACTTTGACATTAGTTGTCCTATGCAGCGTGCAGCAATAAATTACCTAATGCTATAAGGGGGCGGAGGTCGTTTTGAAATGGATGTTTAAATTGTATATGCACCCATGCCTACGTCAGGTGCTAATTTTTTTTTTGCAAAGTCAATTTTATGTGTAAAGTGAATAAATCTAAGTTTGTGCGAATAAAATGTGTAACATTGCCAGGCCTAATCATGCCAGTGCATAGGCCAACACGCCACGTAAATTTAGTAGAAATTCATCACATTGACGTGAATTGCATCTATCAGCATGTTTTCCCAATACCGGGCTGCTGTTCCAAAGTGAACTGGCCCTGTACCGACGGGCACTCGCTGCCTGCCAGAGTAATTTTGTAGTGACTGATGGACATCTGCCCAGCCCTAGGATCTAGACCTGAGCGACGCCAATAAGCTGCGCCATGCCGTGCTGCAGAGGGTTCAGGTGCTTGTCCAGCTGCGTGCACACTGCAATGTTTTCACTGCTAGCTCCAGCACACCAGTGATTTAATTTTTATGCATCACTATATCTATTATCAATAAATAAAGTACTGTGTTTTACTTCAAACATAAAGCATATCCAACAGCGGTTTTAGTTAATGTTTTGTATGTAATACCTCCCATTTTCTAGTATCGAAATGCTTAATAGTCTGCCAACTTAACCTATACCCCTTTTCCCCATAAAGGTTTGTATTCAACCAAAATTTTTCCAACTGCTGTGTTTTTAAATAGCATATCCCTGCGGTTGGGGAGGGATTACTGTAATGTGAGAAATAATCTTAATAAATGTTCAATGTGTTAATGCTGCTATACTTTATCCAGATCCTTTCTGAAGTATATGCAGACTCGAAAAATGAGTTTTTTTCCGGACCCTACGTTGTTAGTTTTCTGTTGCATACTCAATCACTTTCCTCACTTTTTTCTCGTTTCTTTTAGCTGCTATTATTTCACACTATTACAATGTGTACTATCATGGTGGAATCATGTCTTGATTTGCTTGACCAACATTGGCTCATACTTGTGGGCATCATATGTAGCAGGTATATTTAGAGACCCATAAATTTTGCGGGTGCATTTCACCACAAGATTTATTAATAGATTTTTTTAATAATATAATAAATGAGTAAAGTATTCAAATGACATTTAAGCCTATCCTGAATTGATAATAGGAGGGCAAAAAGTTCATAACTTTACACAAGTGTTGATTCTTTTATCAGATGTCTCACATATCGTAACTGTAATGCAAGCCAAAAGTTGTACTTTTGTCTGTCTGCAATGTTGGCAGAATTTCTTTATTCATGGGCTTGACTGCAAGAAGATTATAATTTATAATGTCACACTTACAATTTGTGGAGAAATTTTCCAATAATTTTCATTAAAATTTTAGTGGTAACGGTAATTTGTTTCCAGTTTGGAAATTTAATTGGGCTTGCAAAGTTGAAGGGTTCTGAATTAATGTTTTTAATGCAAGGGAACCTGTTCCAGAATAATTTTTGCCAGTCTTTCTAAACTAAAAAAAAAATTGTTTTTAATAATCTTGGAGTTTGCTTTAATGAAGAAAACATAATTATTCTTAGAGATTGATTTTTTTTTTTTTTTTTTTTTTAATACAAATTGGCAGATTTACTTGATCATGAACTTTACAAGGCAACTGTTTAAATGGCAGCTGACAGTCTTCACATTACACCTCTGACTTCTCTGCATTAATGTTAAATATAACTGCTGGCTGCTTGTTATTGGTACTTATGTTTATTAGTAGTATTCAAAGAACAGTAAATGTACTCAATAGTTTGTGTTGTGAGGAAATGTGCTATAAAATAGTCTTGGTACTGGTACATATATTGCAGAGCATATTCTAATCTGTTTCAGTAGACTTAAATCTCGCTACTGTGGCACTTTTCACAATTTTTTTTGTCAGTTGGTGATAAAAGCAGATAGTGCCATTAAAATTGTAACTAAGTTTAGGTGGTTAGATTATAAACTTTATTTTGCCTAACATTGATGTGCCATTAAATTGAATACTATTGAGGTATGCCGTTTTCTTGGAAGAAAATTTGCAGTTCTTTAATTTTGCAATGGATGAATGGCAATTTTTGTAGAAACTTGGCACCTTGGGATGAATTTTTGTGCTTCGAAGATTCTTTGGCACTTTGGAAGATTTTGAATCAGGACTTTGAAGTCCAACTGACAATTGTTTCCAATCCCACAAGTGGAAACTGTTGCCACTGTGATGCCATATTAATTATTACCCCGCGATATACATATTGTAGTCCAGAAATATTTTAAATACAACATTAGTATTTTTAAATAATAATGCTAACTTTTATCAGTTAGCAGTTAGAAATAACATTTTCATTAAAGAAATAGAATATGTTCAATGCAGCTGCTCTAGTTCACTTTGGTAAATGTTGGACTGTAGTGCACTGGCAAGGTGGTCATGCTTTGGGAAAACCAGGAAAAGTGAGGCAATTTTCTTGGTCAGGGAATAGTCTGGGGAATTTCCCAAAAACAGTGGGAAATTTTGAGGCAGTAATAATTTAATTTTGTGTATGCATTATTATTTTGTTGTAGAGTAATATCTTTTCCAGTATTCGTATTGATAAATTATTTAGTTTCTGATGTTTGATCAGCGTTCAGTTAGACATTCTCCAGAGCATATATTGATATGTGCATTCTTTGTCTAATCTGTTTCCATAAGGTAAAACATTTTTTTAAACTTGGATGGTCTTTACTTTAGAAACAAATTTATTGTTCAACGATAGCGACATAGTAATGCTAACCAGCATAAGTTTTTGTGTTATTCCATAGTGGAATGTGTCTGAATTTCGTCAACACCATAGCGAAGTTTTTTTGTTTTGCGTTGGCAACTTAGATTAGTGCACCTCCAGTTGCTTGTTGGAAATTATTACAAAATGCAAATGTTACATTGGTGCGGAATTTTGGTGACAAGTGTTCAAGAATTTCAACCTTTCAGCTGCAGACATATACTGATAACATTAGCAGTTTAACAGCAGAGGCAGTTTAAACTTGCTGGAAGAATATGATTTATCACCATTATTAGCTTCTTATAAGTGAAAATTTGGTGTAATTAATCTCTTGTTCAAAAAGTAAGAAATCTGTGTTCAATGGATGGTGACTGGTGGACAGCAATATCTCTGTGTGGTTGTATTGGGCTAATGATGATTATTTTGCATATTGTCTTTTGCGGAACATCATTTTTTGCTTAGTAACATGGGTAAATCTAGCCCCGTGGTGTGGAAAAAACACACAGGAGGTGTTAGTAACAGAGCCATATCAGTTTAAGTGCATTTTTTAATACCATTGCTACTGCTAAAGTCCCGCAGCCTCAAGATTTGGGAGGTCCATCTTCACAAATGAAAGTGAGATAGGTATGCTCAGACATGCCAGTACTAACACCCGCACTGAAAGTGATGGCCAGCCTTTATTACAAAGGAAATGTATTCTCCAAGTGTGTGTGTTTGAGAACGTGGTGAAATCTGAAGTTATTTGGGGCATTCGTACTATCATGCAACATTAGTCTATACGTGGAGGTGCATAGTGTACCACTATTTCACTGAATTTTTCCAGGTTCGTAAATACAAAGATTCAAAAATAATACTTCCAGAGGACAAAAGTTGGTTTATACAGTAGTGTATGGCATTGCTCCATGTTTTCACCACCAAATTGTCAAGCTGTGCAGTATCTGTAAGTACTTTGTTTTGAGGCTTACTGAATCATAGAATAAGATTTCCAAAAAAGGACAAATGGATATGAACAGTAGCTTTTGGAACTGATAAAATAGGGTTTCTACTTTTTTGGGCCATTCAGCGGCTATATATTTGTTATTCATTACTGTAACCAAAGAACTCAAACTTCTTAAATAGTTTGCATGTATCAATGGATGGACCAAATGTTTAAATTAAACAAATACTTGGAAGGAGATGCTAATAATCCTAAAATTGTTGCTATAGGAACGTGTAACATTCATACAATGCACATTAATTATTCAGTCTCGCCTCTTCCCACAGAAATGTTATCCATTACACTGGGTTCAAAATTGTAAAGTTGTGGAGTGAGCCATTGCAATACTTCCAAACCTTTCAGAGTATATTAATGGTGTCACTCGTGATAAGATTCCTACCTGCAGCAGCTTCCACATGATTTCATTAGCTATGGACACGTTGAAAGTGAAGTTGTGTTTTTCAGACCCTAGTCATGGACATCGTGTTTTGCAAGGTTTGTCAAACCACAAATCTTGGTGTCTGTACTTAATATATCTGGAATTGACCTTGCTATCAAGGAAATTCTGCTCCTTTCAAAAGATGTGGACTTGGGGTATGCAGTAAGGGATGCTCAACGTGAAACTCGTGATGTGAAGGAGCGGGTAATTCTTGAATTCATAAATGAATGTCAAAATGCAATGGTGGCAGTGTGTAGTACGCTAATTCAGCGATCACCTTTAAAATTCATTCTGGCGAAAGGTATCCTCTGCTTGGATTCTGAAGTTGTCAGTTCGCAGTACATCCGTATTGAGGCTTATGCTTGCGTTGGAGAATTTTGAAGAGAAAAGGTGATTATCAGGCATAAGAGCAGATAAAATTGAATTTATTCCTATGCCAAACACAGACTGGATGAGTTTTGGTTGACAAGAACTTGTAGGTACTGTTGAACACAAAGAACTGTTTACATTTTTGAATATGGTCTTTAATCTGTCACATAGAAATGCTTCCCTTGAAAGGGGGTTTTCAATAAATAAGGAATGCTTAGTTGATGTTATGCACGAGGATTCTATTGTCAATGATTCGGTGGCAATGTAGTGAAAAATCATAGTGGGATGGAATCTGTGGTAATTTCCAAGGAAGAGGATTTTGTCACCCAGCGGCAGGTATACGATGCAGTGAAAAACCATGGTGGGATGGAATCTGTGGTAATTTCCAAGGAACTTGTCCACTTAGCCAGGAATGCTCAAGATCAATATATTAAGTGTTCGGAAAGGAAATGTTATGAAAAAACTCAACAGGATAGCCATTTGTGTAAAAAAAAAACTATAACAAAAGAAAATAGTTGAATGAGAAGTAACAAAATATCATGGAGGATGCTTCGAGGGCGACCTTTGCGATAGAAGAGGAATTGAAGTGTCTCCAAAACTAAGGTAAGTCTGATCCAGGGTTGGCAACATGCCTTCAATTTTCAGTAAATTTCATGCCACTTTCAAAAAATTGGTTTTTACTGGAAAATATTGTATTATTGTGTACCTATATGTGTAACAAAATTAGACTATTTGTTAAATTTTTTGGTTTTAATGAAAAATTTCTTTTGCATTAATGCAAATTAATTAAATCAGCATGTTATTGTTTATTCTTTAATTTTTGTTATACGTGTGCACATTTATGTTTGAAAATGATAAATCAATATTTTGAGAATGTAATTCTATGAGAATTATTGCAGTAGGTACACTTGTAAATGGAAGCCTGATAATTCCAGTGTTGGGAAATTGTTTGTTTCCATGTGGCCACACTTGATAATGGCGCATACTTGTTACTGTGAGGAAACATGTTTTTCGGGTCAAATGCAATCATAAAAAAATTTATATATAATAGGCCTATGAGTTGCTGTAGTTATAAATGGGCCATGCTTGGGAAGACATGATTTTAAAATATTGATCACTGTGGTTCTTTTTCTAAGTGGAAAATAAGGGAAAAATTGTGTTTTTTCCTGGAAAATCTGTAAAATCAGGGAATTTTGAAAGTGAACTTGATTTACCACCCTGGCTGGAGATTCAATTGTACATTGAGGAGTTCATTTGGTTGAATATGCTATTATTTAAATTATTCAAAAAGAGTTGTTTGTGCAACTTTTGGTTTTAATTGAAATACCTGTAAGCTCTATGTGTGGAATGGTTCTCAATATCAGTATGGATTGATCAGGTACTTTTACTCTAGTTGTGCATATTATGGGTCATTTTGTGGTATATTCGTGGCACACTCAAACGTATTTAATAATTTTTTTATTTCACTTTCGGAAAGAAAGTGGAGATGAATATGATATATATATATATATATATATTCTCATTTTTGTAAAGTTGCACATATTGTAAAATTGTAATTATGACAAGATTTTAGTTATTCTTAGTTTCAGAACATTATATGTTCATTTACATAATTTAAATTTTAAATATAATGATTTCTTGTCTGTTTCTTTGCTAATTGTAATATTGGATGCAATGGGAGTCTGGAATACTATGGCTTGTTATACCCGGGATTGTTATACATCAGGTCACTTTGTCCTCCGGCCTGATAAATAAGTGGAAAGCACGCGGTCAGGTAGGCGTGTGGCCTGTCAGCAGAGGGAGCACGCGTTTGCTCTCTCTTCTTTCAGAGCCGAGATTGATTTTACTAATTCATTATAGCTGATTTTGAATTTTTTTCCCATGCTCAGTTTTGTTGACGTGGTGCAATGTCTTTATCAATGACTTTCTAGTGGTCCTTTGTTTATGTGGCCTTATTATACCAGTTCTGCTGTTTTGTCGTAAACAATTGTAGTAACCTTTTGATCTTATCTGGGTGTTGGATCGGTGTAGGGGACGGCACAACCATATTCTAAGCCATATTGTATGTGCATGTCTCCTGTCACAAATTAACTGGCACTTTCAAGTTAACCTGAAATGTATTTGTGTTTCATAGCGTAATGGATTTATGCAATTACAATTATTCTGTGCGAAAGTAGTTAAAATACACAGAACGGGTGCTGACTTCTGTAGTACATTCTATATGAAATTGGGTTGCACTACTGTGGGGCTGTGGGTTCATTTTCTGGGTAAGGTGGGAACTTAATGTATATCTGCCTAGCCACTGTTAACTCGTATCTCCTCGATGTCCAGGAGAGTTAAAACCATAAAAGATCATTCTTCAAATTCGTCTGATGCAAGTGACATGTCCTAAAATGTATATTTTGTTTGCATTTTATCGCAGGCAAACAGTAAGATGTAAATAACATTGTATTGATATATCATGAAAAGATTGAAAAAATAAACAATTGAGCATAGGCATAATCTATCTCGCACCCACAAAACCAATACTTTTATCTGAAAAATCTACACACTAACAAGAGGGAAAATTTATATAAAGCTCCACGAAAACATCAAAATGTACTGACTCGCATAACTTATTGTATTTATTCGTGTGTACACCTTTTCCCCCCATAATTAAGGAAAAAATTTGTAGGGTGTGTGTATACCCTGAAAAAGAGGGGGGTGCAGTAGGGGGGTTCTATCTAATGGATGTTGCTCTCTGGACTCCTTCCTCTCAAGTTGTGGGAAAGGCTGCTTCCACAACACCGATGCTTGCAAGCGTCCGGGTATCTCAGCCCTTGGAGCTGATTGGTGTGGTGGTCAATCTGGCAGTCGACATTAGGCATGTGTTAAAAAGCAAGTAACTGTTGTGCTTCATTTATGTATTTCGCAACATATTTTTGAAGTCGTTATTGTAAAACTTATTTTATTATTAACAAATGTGCATTATTTAAGTGATGTAGATGTCACGTCAGTTTTAAACATGAAATTTAGATAGAAGTATTTTTCTCTGTTAATGTAAAAATGTGTTGCTGCGAGTGATAAACAAATGAATGTGAAACGTCTGATGTGAAACTCTGAGTTTGTCAATTCGGATGTGGCCTCATCCCCTACCCCAAACCCACCTCCTCCTATTCCACCAACATAACAGGTCTGGCCTATTTAGCAATTTTTCGGGCAAGGTTTCATGGTTTGTAGTCACGTTTTCGCAACATCAACAAAGCATAAAAGGACAGTCGTCATGGAAAAGTTAGAAAAAATGTTGAGCATGGTGTTTTATAAACAAAAACATTAATCCCTTTGCCCCAATCATCTAACAATTTGGACTTTTCAAGAATAGTTACAAAATTTGGGGTGCTAATTTTCAGGTGGCTTATTGCAGAAACCACCTCCTCCAACCCGCATGACAAACAAATTGCAGGGAAAACTGATCTTAGTCGAATAAGTACATACATCCTTTGCCTGGAAAACACAGTATTTTTTAGTTATTCTTGCTTGAATGCATGTGATCCCCCTTCATCAGACCACGTTTCTCTTATTTCGCTCCCTTAGATGCTGTAAAGTACTGTGATGCGGATGGAAAAACCAAAATTCCAATAGGATGGGGCGAAATGATTCACAAGTAACGGCGGTAAATAACAACACTTGCGCCGTGTTTACAGATACGAACCTGGTCCTATTAGAACATTGGCTGTAACGCTGGTTTAAGCTAGGTCTCCAACAGCCGTGTTATATCTGACGTGCTGTATTTTTCATTTAAGTGGTAAGATGTATTCAGCCTGCTTTATAATGTGAGTGTACTGTCTGGTGGGTAGCATGTTATCTGGAATGGTGGCAGTATTTTAATACTACTACATTATTTGGTTCCTCGTAAATCAAATAAGTGATGAGTATACATTTTTTAAAACTAAAAATGTAGTAAAAAATAATTCCATGGAAACTTTTTTGAAACTAAAATATTCACTTATCTTGTGTTGTAATGTTTCCTGTTTAATGTTAACTTTGTTTTGGAATGTTTTTGCAAGCAAGTTAGAAGAGCCGACAGAAACAATATGCATCTGTGAAAATTTTTGTTTTTATTGCCATTCAGTATTTTCAAAGTGCTGGAAGAAAATGTTTTATAGGACCACACATAGTAGCACATAGTTTAGATTGGTACAGTTACACCTCGCAGATATGTATTAACTCAGGCCGTACTGCAGAATGTAGTGTATGTCGCGTTGCGAAAGTTCTACTCTGAAAGTTGCCATTACTTACCATATACTGGTGATTAGAAAATAAAATGACTATTTAGATAGCTGTAAATATGTCCATGGCTGTCAATCTGGTATTGAGTTAGTTGTGTACATTTGCTTGGTTAGAATAAGTGTCTAAAAACATTATATATTTAACACATTTTCATCTGTGTAACATAAAATATTGTCTTAATTATATTTAATATCTAGACCCACAGAATGGGCCATCATATTTAAGCACATTAGGACGCTCGGCGACTGAATAAAAAGAATTTGTAGCGCCAAAGATTTTTTTCTGGTTAGTGCCTTCAGATTGCGAATGTTATCCTGGTGTATGCCATAGATGTGTTTCCGAAGGTGCCTTGCATGCCTAGTCCATTAGCAACATTAGAGCTATATGGAAAGCAAGGAGCATAATTGTGAGATTGTGCTGTCTGTGGCCTGTTGTGTATACCAATAGGCTTTTCTATAGCTCATTCACCATTGCATTGTTCGTCTTTCATCACTATTTTTCTATGTTCTTCCACTGTACTCTGACAGTATAGAGCATCCCAAAAAAAATGTTTGTAATATCTCAAAGCTTTATCTTAAGGTTACCTAGGGAGTGGTATGTTTGTGTTAAATATAAATTGAGTAATCGCTAGGAGCGAGGCATCTAAGATTATATGTAAAATAGTATTGCCTCTAAATCCAAAGTGTCCACCTGGCATGCAGTCTTGGAAGGCGACTTGCAGGAACCTCGTTTTAAACTGTGGCGCTATAATTCTGATGTAGCAAGTCCAGTGCATGCCTCTT
The DNA here is from genome assembly GCA_029891345.1 of Dryococelus australis. NCBI lineage: Eukaryota > Metazoa > Arthropoda > Insecta > Phasmatodea > Phasmatidae > Dryococelus > Dryococelus australis. The sequence goes on along the minus strand of CM056999.1, from coordinate 151,015,685 downwards.
ATCATAGTTTCCCATGTAGGCCTATCTTATGATACATTTTAGATGACATACAGAATAAATAGTTCATCGCTGTGTTTCAATGGCAAAGGTTTTCCATTATGCGTGATGTCTTGAAAATACCATGGTCAACTGGAATGTGCTTTTCTTTTCGTTGTTAAGCATATTTAAGGCTCCTACAGTATTTTTGCCGAACACCCATTTAAAAACTTAGTAATGCTTTTCATGTGGTAGGTTGGTGATGGTCTTGGGTTGTGTGAGGGGAAGCATTTGGCCTATTTAGTGTGGTAAAGTGGTACTACTCACGGATTTGAAGAAAGAACACGTTCTTTGGTGGTTACAGAAATGAGGTAAAACAGCAGTATTGACTTAACGTGGAAGAATATGAGAGTTCTATAGTTTCGACAAGTGCTAAGAGTTCTACTTGTTTACAAAGAGCACTGAGTTGACATCATGTTAGAATTACAGTAGACCTCTGCTTATCTCTGACTTGATCATACCATTTGTGGATTAACCACAAATTTCTAATCTCTTCAGTTTTTTTATGACAGCAGTTAAAAACGTATTTCCTTGTCTGGAAATGCACGGACTCCAGTGTAAAATCGTCAAAAGTCGGTCAGGAGAGGATGCTTCTCGCCCCTTTCTTTCTCTTAATTTCACTATTTCCACTTTACTTACCCTCTTGCTCATTGTTGGCTGTTCTCCAGTTTGCCAGGTGAAGTATTGATTGCACATTACCAACTGGAAAAAGGGATGTAGCGAGCGGTAAGGTGGGATAACAAGACGAAGCAACATGGAGGCTGCTACAGGAAAAAGAGAACAATGCAAGGAAGACTGTTGAAATTACAATGTGTTTATCATAACCTACGTTCATTGTACATAGTTTACGTTTCAAACTACACTATACATTCTGTATCAACTTTGAAGCCATAAAATTTAAATGGTGCCACAGCTGTAATGTAAAATGTTTAGGTTTTGTTGGATGTCTGTTTTTTATGCTAATTTTGGCAGTTATTACAGTGTTCATATTAGCTGCCCTATAAAATATTCTTTTGAGAGTAAAAGATGTCTTTTTTTATGAGAAAGTTACAGTTACTGTTCTGTCAGACAGCATAATTTAGGTCTTTATTTTTGTGAATAATTTAAACTGGAACACGCATACTTTTTAAAACAATAAGTGATTAAAAATGTCTTGTTTTTACACTGCACAACAATTTTTTTGTTGGGGGACATCATTTAGGCATACACAACCTGGTTATGTTAATTTTGCAGTTAACCAGCATTCATTTGTGCATTTCATAAGAATTCTTTTATTAGAACACACAGGAACTCTAAAAAAATTGATACACAGAACTTTCTGATTTTTATTAGAAAATAATTTGTTTTTAAGCTTTTCTTCTTTTTGAATGTTAAATAAAATGAATTTTAATATGTATTATAAAAGTGAGTACAGCACAATCATCGGTGTAAACATTTGACACGTTCGTGGTAACTGCAAGAGCAAGATTATTTGTATGTTTTTGAATTATATTAATTTGGTTTATTTCCATACGAGCATATTTTTCCACTTGCATCATCAAAACAATGCTAGTTGCTTTCTTATTAGAAGAGGTGCAAAACTACCTCGTCTTGCGAAAGGCGATAGATGTGATAGACTAAAGCTTCCTGCCCCACCAATGCATTAAATAGAATCTTAATTAATATATTAGTTGGGCAAGATGAAATTGAAACTGTCAGATACAAAAGTCATCTTCCATAACCTGGATAGCTTAAAATTAATACATGTTTACATAAAAATGTAACCAAAAAATAAATGCATTTCATAGTACCGTAGATGTACGAATCTAGGAAGCGCACGGTGTGGCTCTGTCACACAAATGTGCGCCCAGCATCTATTGGCAATGTAAAATTTTGTTTTAGTTTTTGAGATAAGTGTTTGTAAATTTTTCAAGTTATCGCATTTGTGAATTACCAAGGAGATTACAATGATGAAAAATTAAAAAGGGCAAAATTTAGGCCAAATTGGTTCTTTTTAGAAACTCCGAGATCAGTTTGTTTCCGAAACACAAGCTTTGGCGGTGTATATTCGATACATTGATTGTCACCGTTTCGATCCAGACTACATATTGAAACGATAGAATTATCGCTGTGAGCATGAGGATTTACAACTGATAATTATTTTTTTGGGGAAAAAATTTTTGTTTTGTACGGATATGTCATTTTTTACGAGAAACTGTATTTCGTGTTTATTTCACGGCTTCGAGAATCGGGCGTCTCCACTGATGTGTAATTTCGGAAGGTTCATTTTCTTCACCGAAAAATCTTCTCTTCTGCACCGTGCTGCTCACAATCTCAGCATCCATCTGCTCCCTGCACACATTTACGTCACTGTCCATTGTAACAAACTCTTCATACGAAACTGATGCAGACGTCAAGTCTCTCAAATCCCCCACTGCTGCCATGATCTTGTTATCTTCCTGATTTTGATCTCGGTAGGCATTCACATTTCTTTGCAGTGTAAATCCTGCTTTCTTGAAACAATTTGCAATTGTTTCGCTTTTACTTTTTCTCACGCACGGTTATACATTGAGATGCCTGGAGGTCAATTTTTACCTTTTTGTCTTAATTAGCGGTTTGGATGTGATCAACAAGCTGCCTGCAAAAGTGCTTAAGGTTCTTAGTTACACCCTGATCCATTGGCTGGACAGTAGAAGTCATGTTTGGGGGGAAAACTCACTTTAACATTCTCAAGTACAGATATGCTTTTGTGGGCAGTGCGGTATTAATAAAATAAAATTTCCCGTTTTTGTTAGCTCATTTTTAAAATCTAATTTTATAAGCCATGTTTAGAAGAATTCACATGTCATCCATGCTTTTCTGTTGTTTTCAAATTTTACCTATTTGGATTTCACATTTTTTAAACGCCTAGTATTGGTGGATTTTCCTATAATCACTAGTGATTTTTTGAAATCAGCCATATTTGCTCCTACTAGACTTGTTACTCGATACTTGCTAAACTTACTGCAACTGCAGCTCTCTCCCTCGTCATAGTTTTGTCTGGAGTACACCTGAAACACAGTTCAGTTTCGTCTACAAAAAAAAAAATATTTTTTCGGCCCGCGTCGCATCATTTCTGATAAATCAGTTTTCCACTCATACCCATTCTCACCACACACATTTGAAAATAATTTGATTCATACTTTGAGGCCATCTAGCCAACCATGGCTGGCCTTGAAGTCATTTTTTCCCAAGTCACGTGCAAACTGTTGTGCCTTAGCTCGGATAAGTGGCCCACTTACAGAAATTTTTTGGTCTCGCACTTGTTTAAACCATTTCAACACTTCTGGATTTTCTTGTCCTCGTGTTCTTCTCCTGTCTTTTCTGATTGAATTTCCTGTGTTCAAAATTTTATCTTTGTTCTTCAGGAAAGTTGACAAAGCGTTGGGTAAAATTCCAAAGTCCTTGGAGATTTCTTAATTTTTGTTTAGTTCTTTTTCCACTTCTTTAAGGACATTAATTTTCTCAGACAATGTTACGAACTTGTAATTTGCGCACGCAGGTTTAGACAGCATCTTCATGACTATGAACCGTATGTATACAGTATGCAAAGTTACACAAAATCCCTATGCTGTACTTACGTACACTATGCTCCAAGGATTTGAGCAAACTGACATGGCGATAACAAGATTAGTTGGCCAGAAGAGTAAACAAACAATGGGGTTAGGACGGCCGGTACCTGGAAATTGGCCGTTTGTGGTCGTTGACTACCGCGCCTGCTGTACACAAGTGCTTCCAACCCGTTTACCACCGTTGCGATGTCTCCTGTGCCTTATCCTGCACATATGTATTTACTATTACGCTCACCCCACTTTGAAAGTGCTTTTTTTTGGGGGGGGGGAAATGCTTGGTACGTGCGTATTTGACATGGGTGCATTTTTCCAGAATTATTACCGATTTTAACATCAAGTTACGGAATTATGGAGGCTTGCTTTATTGCAGAAATTTTACGGAGGCCTGCTTGTTTGCTACATAAATTGATAGTCTTAACAAAGAATCTGAAATTTTTATGTTGGTTTTGTTTGCAGATGTTTAGGGTACGATGTATTGTCTGCAGTATGGTAGATACCATACTGTCACCAGATGCTTGCATTAGATTTGACACTATGCATTCTCTGCAAACTGTGCTATAAATTCAGTATGTTTTGTAAAGATAGTGGCAACTCTGGAAAGCGAGAACAAACACTGTTGCTGGTGTGTGTTTACTCTGGCCATTGTGTGATAATTGAACATTAAGCATGCTGTAGATCCATGTGCATTAGTTAGGAAGAAGATTTTACAAAAATATCGCATTAGTTATACAAAATAGTGCCCGTGCAGTATTCCATCGACAATGTCGGAGGGTTATTTGTGAAGTGTGCAGCTGTGATTTTGTTATGCATGTGTGATGAGACGACTGCAGGCATCATGTTGAGTCTAATAGACAAAAATCATGGTAACGGGCATTTCCTCACAAACAATTTCATATTTTTTCTGTAAATAGATGTCAAAATGAAACTACTAAGGCTGCAATGTTATTCGCCCTGTTTCTTGTGAACATAACATTTCACTGGCTGCGTTTCTGACCTAACTTGTCATCTCTTCCCGCAGTGTTCTTTCTCGGCAATAGTGAAAACTTCTGTCCTAGTCAATTTATGTTAGATCAAGGAAGAAATTACCTCTGTGTTGCGAATTTCAGCATTTTATTTTCAACTGATTTAGAGCCCTGACAAAAATTGCAGTTAAAATGTACCTTGTAATAGTTTGTTCTTTAATAAACTACGGCAAGTTTGTACTGTGCTGCTATCATTACTTGTATGCACAGTTGATGCACAGGTAAAAGCATTTTTTTCTTCCAACCATGCAAACACCAAGATAGGTGCCAAAAAAAAGGTGTTTTCTTGTTATTTAAGCCTTTTGGCTCCAAAAAAGCTTCTACTGAGTTCAGTATTACTCTTAACATGTGATGTCCTTTAGTAGTGGCTGGTGGTCATCACGGTCAGGACTGTTTTATGTGCTGTAAGGAGAGATACACTGGGTTTAATTGAACTATGCCTGCGAAGCCTGTTAACTCTCACTTTTATTGGAATATGACACCTGTAAAGCTATTATACCCCACGTTGGGCACAATCAATGTTGAACTATGCCTGACTTCTCTCACTTTGATTGGATAATGATGCTTGGGGTGCCTTTATGCCTTACAATGGTTGCCGTTTAATTGAAGTAAGTTCTGATCTCTTAATGTACCCTGTACCGCCAGGGGTCGAATACAAGCCCTGAAGATGTTATGTCCTCGAATAGGACGTTACCAAAGACACATTAATCTAAACAAGTACTGGGCTAGGTTGGGTTTTCTCTGCGTTGGGATTGAAAACTTAATTTAAGGGTTTGTTTATGTCTGCACTGGACCAATAATTGGTGACAGCTCTAAGACAAATTTAATACAGCAAGTCTTCTTATAGACAATTTGTTTTCAATTATGTTAATTTTCTTAACCAATGCAAGGCTTGAACCGCGAAGGGCATGAAAATATGGCGGAGGCCTTATGTATGGTTATGTGCCCTACCGATGTACAAGGTGAGCCTAGTGGGCACACAGCCAGGAGTTTCATGCACTACCTTTCGCCAAGAGGGTATCTTTTTGATGTAGGCACATGGCATGCTTCTGGCTGGCTGGCTTGCTTGGACGTTCGGGGATTGAACAGCGGCCGGCGCTGGTTGCATCAGTGGTGCTGCAGCTGTTGGTGCACCTCTCGTTGGGGATGGGAGAGGTTTTGGTGAGGGGTTATCTATCCAATGCCTGTCAAGGCCTAAGATGGTATACCTGTACCATTGAATTATTTTATGGGTAGCTTAATGGGGTGTGGAAACAGTGGAGTGGTAGTAATATTAGATTCCAAGAGATGCATTTTTAAATTAGTAAGTTCCTCTATGTAGTCTATTAACACGTTTCAGCAGTTTCTTAGCTCTACCCTAATGGGAGTACGGTACAAGGACCAAATTTAATACCAGCTGTTCTGAAGCTAAGCCACGATATACGAACACTGACATGTACTTCTGAACACATCAAGTTTACGTGATATCTACTGTGTTCCGTGTGTGGCCTTGGAATTTCGTGCCTTTTCATATGGTGGATCAGTAGCTTAGGATAATTTCATGTTTTATTGTGGAAGTGCTCAGTGTGGTATCCACAGTTGATAGTGGGGCTAAGCAGTTTGCTCTCCAAACCGGCTTTCACAAGCGGTGGGGGATTATGAAATGGATAGATCGGTAGATTTGATGTGCAGACTAGTTTCGGGCACTGCCGAAGATCTACCGAGCTTGTAGAACTAGGATTGCCTCTTAATGTGGAAGATAACTTGGTGGTATTTTTTTCGCAATCTTCTGGCTTTTGTTCAGAACTGAAGATTTTACGTTACTAGAGGTCTAATTGCGAGGTTCAAATCTAGAAGTGATAACTGAGCAAAGTTGAATTATAAAATAATTACATTTTATTAAGTACGTATTTGAATACATTGTTCCGTACTCTCCTAATAAAATATTAGCAGAAGTTAACTATATTTGAATAGAACAGGTTATGGCGACCTGGATGCAACAGCTAATTTGTGGTGAAATTAATCTGGCATTGAAAAGATAAATTTAATAAATAGTTAAAAAAAAACCTAATTGATTACTGGGGAGTGAGTGTTGGGAGAAGGAATCTAGGCTGTGGAGGTAATTATCAGAAGGGCAATTGTATAATGCTTCTCTAGATGAGCTAAGGGGTTCTCCAGAGGGATTTCATCGTGACCTCAGTGTGTTAAACCAAGGATGGGGGGAAGGTTGGTGTGAGTGTCTTCGGCAGGACCACCTGTATGGTGGCTGTGTCCACTTCCTGCTGGATCTGTGGTGCTAGAGGTTGCGGACATCTGGTGGTTGTTGACAATCTTCAGTCATTACAGCGGTGGAAGTGCAGCGACTTATTTGAGCCGGGGTTCTGGTAGGCCTTTTTAACTAAATTGTGGAACTAGTTGGTCTTCAAAGGGTGAGGAGTAAGCTAGCTTCTATTCTCTGGGGTTGAAAATTTTTGCAGCTGAAGGGGTGCCTTCTATTTCTTATCTCCTATGATGTATTCGTTGACTGTTATCTTCTCATCACGAGGCTCTGGAGACTGAGCCCATACAGTAGAATGCATGCTGCCCTCCAGTGACGTGCTGTGTAACTGTTGCGACCTTTGCTGGAGGGTGCTGGCAGTACCGTAGACAATACAATCTTCGGAGAGGGGTGTCGACGTTCTTGCTTCTGGGCGGATCTGGGTGAACAGTACAATTTAAGTGCTTTGAACGTTCCTATATACCCTGTAGGCACGTGACCTGTTTCAAGTACTGTTGGGGGAGGTGCAAAGTCATAAATGGGAAAGAATGCATCATGCATCACTTGTTTAATGATGCGCCGGTGTACAGTACTGGACCTATGGCTTTTCTCCTGGGCACAATCGGCCTTTGTGGCCCTTTGGATGGTTGGATGCACTATTACTTTATTACCAGGGGTTGTTGGTGGCCTGTGGTGGCTGCTATGACTGTTGTTGCATTTGTGGTTAGTGGCTTCTGTTGACACCAGGTCCTGGTGTGCACTGAGGAGTGTCGGCTGCTGCTGGCACTGCTAATGACCGTAGGCAGACTGGTGTTTGAGAGGCCCACCGAACTTGTCTCCTACTATGGGATGAGTTTCCCCTGCTGTCTTATTGGCGGCTGGGAGGCAAGGCCTCCAGTATGGTGGTTTGAGCTTGTGTTACTGGGGGCCAGGACTGCTAAGTGTAGTCAGCGTTACGTTAAGCCCTTGTTTGTATTTAGAGGTAGAAGTTGTCTAATTTGTCTTTCCTTTGAGTACCACTCCGAGAGTATGGCGTATGAATGACTACTAGCGTGGTGAGGTTGAGCAGTGTACCTGGCTGTGTGTTTTACCTCAGTTTGAAGTTGACTGGACCAATGTGGCACCTTTGTCTTTTTGCTCCGGTACCGTCAACAGCTGTTGACGCAGAGCGTTTTACTATGGTTGATCGTTTATAACAGTTGGGTGTGTGTCCACATGGGGACAGACCCTCAGATCCAGGCAAATACTCCCTGTGGCACCAGAAATGTGGTGGACAAAGTATAACCGGGATCGAATAGAGTAGCCACCCTATGGATTGTATTCCCGTGGTGGAGGCTCTACCTTTATGTATATTGGAGTGTACAGAATGGGTGGCCGTCTAATTTGTTCTGACGCGAGTCCTGCAGTTAAAGCCTGCAGTCCTGCACTATGGTTATAAAATGGGAGAAGCAAACCTTTTGTGGTCTCCCGCTTATTCCCAAAGGACGTCTATAATACAAACACTTGGAATTAAAACTCTTGAGGTTAGGTAAAAATAAAACTCTGCCATTAGATAAAACTTATTCCTGTAGGAATATCCTCGGTGGTACGTACTACCTCCTATCAAGAGTTGACTGGTAGTTAAACTACAGTTAACAAGTGAAGGTGACCTGGTTCTAGACTCCACAAGGTAGTAATGCTAGGTGGCTATTAAAACTCGGCGTAACTTGCGGGTGTCACTTGCTAGGAGGGCAATGGTATGTATTTGGGATCCTGAAGGCAAGGTGGTGTTTACTTGCTGGAAAACTTCTCAGTGGTAGCTTCAAGAGATAGGTGTTTGTCGTCTGCAAAGGCGTTGAAGAGATTCTGCTGGGTGACAGTAGGCTACCCGAGCACACGAGGTGGTGGGGCGTGCTGCTACCGATTGTTCCTTCGGCACCAGACAGTGCGGTAAAGGAATGGTTTTTTTTTTCTGTACTTGATTTTTGTTTCAGCATGCAGTTACATTTTGGATAAATTCCCATTAAATGATGAAATTTGCAGTGTTGGAAGTCATGTGATATTTGAGAACTGCTGCTTATTCCGCTGTTCAGTTCTTCATTGAGAGGTTTCAGAGTTGGATGTGCTGGAACAAGAGTTTGATCTGTATCAGTGTGAAAGTTTCTCAGATGATTTCCTCAGTGAAGAAAACATAGATGTTAGCTGGTGTAAAATTTCCAACATAAAAATGAAAGTGGCCAACCTAAATTCAAAGCTCTGCCTAATACAATGTTGGCTTTTGGCAGTGCCCTACAGCATTTCTTCGACAGAGAGTCTTCATCAGTGTCCACCACAATCAAATGGAATAACATCTTTAACAGCAGCTTTAGGTGCTGTTATGGTAGAGAGTAATTCGTCGAATGGGGCGTGATACAAAAAGAAGTTCACCACCATGGAGATTCAAGAAGGTAAACCTGCTACAGCTGCTGTGTTTTTCCTTGCTAGTGATAATTAAGAAGTTATGGATGTGTATTATTTGTTTTTGTTCCTGGATTATAATTATATTGTTAAAATTATTTTTCTCATTCACCCATTTGCACATATTTTATTTAATGCATGTGTATTCTTGTAGGCCTATTATATTTGTATAATCTGTATTTTGGAGGACAATTTTATTGCTTATGGTCCACGTGCATTTTTGCATATAACTGTGATACTGATGGTTGTGTTTGGAGGTTGGCAGCTGTGCATCAGCTGCATGCCAGCGAACGGCCATTAAAAGTAAGCACGAATAGTCGAACCATGGTTTTAGATTGTCTGTCTTGCTTGTCCCCTGCTTTATTGTGGATCATTTATGTTCTTCTGTAACTAACTTTTGTCATTAATAGTATACTGCTAGCCATATGAAGGAAGAAACCTCTTAAACACGAGTGCAGAATTTTTTTTCTAAGAGATTGGTATCTACAGATTCTTAGCAAATGTGAGGGCCATTCCAAAGGAAGGGAACTGTGAAAGTTTTGAAAAATAAGGTACTCGGAAGCTTACAGGATTTTGCCTCGCTGCAGTAAGGAAAGGGTTTCAGGATGGCTGGAATTAAGTATGGAAATTGAACAATGGCTACGAAGAAAAGCTGTGTCAGCATGGAAATGTTAATACAGTGGAACCATGTTAGTAAAAGTTTGTTTAATGCGGGGAACTTGTTTTTGCAAAGTGATTTTGTTGTCCCTTGATTCTGTGGTATGCAATTCCATTTTGAAAAATACTCTTTAAAACTAAAACATATCATACATGTAACCAAGTATTTTTATGCCCCACACTGTTATAAGTAGAGTTGTTCCAATACAAAAGATCGGTATCGTCCAATTCGTAACCTTTTCTTAACGCGTATGGTATCAGGCCTATGGATTAGTATCGTTTATAGACATGAAATTGGGTTATTACTTTCTTTAGTTACAAAAATTATATGGTGTGGGTTTTATGTTTTACAATATTAATCAGCCCTGCCTTTTTTACGGAATCTTGAACCATCAAAAAGATCCGGATTTAAAAGGTGAAATCACGGATTTACCATTGCGCTGCTCATGACTCGTGTGCATATGTTTACAAATAAATGGCTGGAGTTCATGACAAAATAACATTCATGTAGCATGTGTAATGTTTAAACATGTTGGAGCTAAGACTTATAGGTGTCTTACATGAGAAAATAATTACGCTGCTGTACAATAGAGATTCTTCCCATAGTTTGCACACCCACCATTTTGCTACAAGTGCATTTTGTGTAACATATTGCCTTGATTTTGCTTTCTCAAGTCACATTACCCTATTTGGAATAGTAATCATGCTATGTATGTGTGTAAATATTATAACATCATACAAATTTTCTTTCGAAAATGTCTTGTAAGGGTGAAATTAAGTGGAAATTTATTATGTTTGTATGGAATCGTGACTTAGAAATATTTGCAAGAATTAAATTCTGTGTGGCCTATACTTGTAGTATTAATTTTTTTATGAAAAACTTTTGGTTCAGCCTATACATGCATGCTGTCTATACATGCCAACATACTTATATCATGCATGCAAGTTGATATTTTTCATCTCGATGTGCTCTTGGTGGCGATAATATTTGGAAAATCTCTTGCATTTTTAATTTTTCTTCTGATATTTCCGCACAGTATTGGTGTGCTGGAACAACAAACAGAAGGTATCATGGTGGTGGGGTTTGTTTCGAAATATGTGGTATCGGAACAACTCTAATTATTAGCATCAAATTATGAACGTTTAATATGAATACAAAAAAACATCGCATTCAGTTCAATTTAGTTTGTTTCATGATAAATATGTGGTGGTGATAATTATTCAGTCTTCTTTGGAGTAATTTAAATGAACATATTAATGACTAGATTTTTTTTTCCCCAACAAAAAATATGCTTTCAGGTACATAAACGTTTGCTATGCTAGCAACAATTTTTTTGACGTCGTAGATAGTACAAAACAATAACCTGGCAGTATTGAAATTCATTTTTTGTTCATCGTAGATATGATGGAAGTGATGTGCTGTGTAACAGTTAGAAAGTACTGCTGTGTGCTTGACTCTGATCACAGCTGCACATTTTTTGTTTGCAACTGCCAACTTGTGGGCGCTGATATCAAAAGTGTTTTTGGTTTTTGTGAAGGTAGGCTTTGTGCATGCATTGATGAAAACATTTGATGTAGTTAACCTTTGTAAACATTGTTTGCGTGCGTAGAAAACATTGTTAATGCAGACTTTGAATTTTAGTTTATAATTGTACCTTACTTATTTCTCTTATCTTTATTGTAAATATGGTTATTAATCACAAAAGACTAGGTATCTCGCATGTAAAATTTTTGATGAAATTGATGTAAATAAAAAATCAACATCCGTAGCTCTTTCCAGTCTGTGACTGGGTCATCTTGGTGCATTATTCTTCCTCGCTTTCCACTATTCTCCTTCTCTTAGTTTCCCATTCTTCCCGTCCTATTCCCTCAACATTTTTATTCGCACATCTTTCCTTCTTGGGTCTTTCTTATGGTATTATTTCTTTGTACTTCAGTTCCAACATCCTCGTCACGCTTTTACACTTCTTATTATGATGTACATATAACACTTTATTCTTGCCTCATTTACGATCTCCAGCAGATGCTGTGTACACTTTTCAAACAGTTTCTCCTAAGAGAGGTGGTCACAAAACAGAAATTATCTTGTCTCGAATAGTTACTTGGTTCATACTTGAACAGCATTGAATATTCACTTTTTTTCCAATTATTTTCACACCTCTTAACAGATTTCCCATCGGGAAAATCCCATGCAGTTAGTGCATTCCAACTCTTCCGAAGCATTGCTATAGTTATGCTTTCTGGTATTGATAACATATCCTTCCACTACATGTAAACATTATACATTACTAATTGTTCTGAACTATGTTCAACTGTGGGTTGTAAACAGTGGAGGAGGTATTTAACATCTCATTAATTACATGGGTGAGATTACTTCAGCATACAATATTGTGTGACCAGAAAGGTCCGAGTTAAGCCAGGCTCAGTCATTGAAGAGCCATAAAATGAAGGCAAACATGCTGCCACTATGCTGTGTCAATGAGCACATGAGTTCAAATGGGGCAGAATGATTGGTCTCTGGGAAATGGGTTTATCATACCATGACATTTCGGCTCGTATACCGATACTGCTACGCCAGTGATACGTGTTTGGGATCAGAGGATAGAAGAGTTGTACACAGCGGTAAACACTTACAGGACCTTGCAACGTGACGGAACATGGGGAGTGATTTAGGATGAGTTCTGACTCAATCTGTACTATAGTGATGGTTGCATACGTATTAGATGCTACTGTGGTGATTGCAGTCTTGCAGCCTTCGTTGTGGAGCGGCATAGCGGACAAACACCAAGTGTGATGATTTGGGGCCCATTGGATACAACATGCAGTCTTGACTCCTACATAGTATTGACTGCAATCTGAACATCAACCACATCAGGGAGATTTTAGAGCTAGTTATTGCCTCTCCTTCAGGGAACTCTACATGCCATATTTCAGAGGACAATACCCTGGTCACATGAGTCGAGGATTGTGCACACCACTTTCAATGAACAACTGGTACTGATTTCTTGGCCTGCATGTTTGCCTGACAGGTCGCCCATCGAACATGTCTGGGAATATTTTTTTGGCAACTTTTTCGTCAGACCTCCAGCAACCACTGTTGATGCTTTATGAACTCTATAAAAGTGTCGATGGAATTCCCCAGAAACGTATCCAGGTCCCCTTTGATTCCATGCCACGACATCTAGGGGCTCTGATTGCATTACATGGTGTCCTCACGCCATATTGAATACTCAAGTGTTTGTTATTAAATCTCTGTTGTGGTAGTTAATGTGTGTTCATGCCAATTCCCATTTATTGAATTTATTTTTGACAGTTTATATTGTTCTTTTTACTTGGTGAATAGCAGTGACAGGTCGTTCATGGAATGTTATGTGATCATGTACTGTTACAATAAAGTGAAAGTGTATTCCTTTGTGTTTATTACACTTTTCCAGTTCCTTTTCCACATTTAGCATACTGAAATAGTGGAAATACAGTACATATATATATGTACTGCAGAATTTTATTAGACATTCAGCAAACAATTGCAATGCTTTTGTCAGCAATGTTGGTAATAACCAGCAGTGGCAAGAAACAGTGGTTTAATTTTTTCGATACATTGATTCGCATATAGCACTATGCATAAATGTAACTAGTAAATATACCCAAAGGTTAGAAAATTTCAACGCAAAGTTAAGGTAACCTCATTCTGTGCACTCAATCACAATATTAAAATAATTTTTATTTCTTAAGTTAGTAATTGCGAATGTTTGTTACTCTGTAGATAATACTTTGGAAGCTATTTTGTGTGCACGAGGTTTCGGAAGCGCAAATATAGTTTTTATTAACGTTTGAGTAGCGGGAAGAAGTTTTTTTTTTTTGTGAGTATACTACAGATGTTAAAAATTGAGGTAGTAGTGATAAATGCAGGTGGAAATGCTGCACTTCAAGGATCCTCGACGTCCCAGTTTCACTACTTTGCACAATTTTATCCAAGGAGGAAGGAATTTGCTTGCAAGCTCATCTACGGGCCTGCAAGTGATAAGTGCATTTTTTCTCGATTGTCTAATTTTAAGTAAGTGGGAAATGTTCTCTTTTACATGTTGTGCCAATAGTCCAAAGCATCAAATATTCCTGTAGATGAAAATATTCTGTATTAAGAAGGCATGCAAATTACCTTGGCTTGGCGTCAAAAATTTTACAGCCTGTAATGGATGGGCTACTAGATTAAGAGAGCACAGTGTTTTCATTTATAAGAAGTTATGTGCAGAATGTAAATTGAATGTTGAAATCGGTGATGCTTGGTTTTGTTAACTGCTGAACATTCTGGAAGTTTTCAAAACCAGAAGACATTTACAATGCAGATGAAACTGGACTCTGCCCGATAAAAAAAAAAATAGTGATGGGTGTAGCATGTCGTGGGGCATAATGTTTGAGGAAAGACTTGCAGTGCTTTTGTGTGTAAACAGTAATGGCACCGACAAATATCAGCCGTTGGTAGTGCAATTTACAAAACCCTCAGTGTTTAAAAGCATCACAGTTCTCTTTGTGAAATATCACTAATAAGAAAGTATGGATGATTGCACAAAATTTTATCTCCCCCCTGCACGAACTGTAAAATGGGTGTTCGCTTCGAGAAGAAGGTAGTGTTCTATCGTCCTAATGGCATCATCATCAGCGTATTGACATGAGTGTGATAAAGTGCTTTTAGCAGGTATAGGGAAAGAGAGAAGTTTAGGGTTTCTTGATAATGGGAGCAATGATTCCGCTGTGCAACTGAAGCTGAACGTATTGTAAACCATCTGCTGTGCGACTACTTCTTGGAGGAATATCACTGGTACAACAATGCAAGCTTTGATAACTTCGCAAGTTATGATGAACAAGTGCTCACCTATGGTATTCAAACTGTTAATGCTTTGTGTGAGGCAACACAGGAAGCGGACATCAGTGTGGGTGAGACAGAGGATACTTTAGCTGGGAAGGCAGAAAACATCGTATCGTATTTTGGCACGTTTAGGCTGCAGATTTTTACAAAATAAGACTGCAAAAATTGGTTGCTACTTATTTACGTAATAATGGTACAAAAGTTCCCTGCAAATAATTTGTTGGCACACATTATTGAAGAAAATAAGTACCCTGCACGTGTTAAAATGCAAACATGTTCGAGCTTGGTCTAGATACCGTACGGGAGAAAATAATATTGTTACTGTACAAGAGATATTGTAGTTGGCGCACCTGCTGCAGCACCACGAGAGTGCATTGCATTTTGCAGTGGGTTTGCTTTCTCAATTCACGTCTGTGTATTAGTAATCTGGCATTGCATATTTGTAAACCTTGCGGGATAATATAAATTTTCTGTAACAAATGTGTTGTGGCGGGAAAATTAGGTCACAATTTATCTGTTTGTACGGAATAATTGTTACGTAACAATATTTAGTGTGGCCTGGAATATTCCTTATTGCTAATTTTTCATCAAAGCCTTCTGGTGTGGCGTTACACACCACACTCAACCTACACATGTCAAAATTGTGTAGTTTTATGAAGCATATTCTGATCTGGAGATAATCAAGACATTCTTCCACACTCGCAACTAAACTAAAATTGAGAATGACCAGGACACACTGCAAATGGAGGCTATGTTGCTTCATTAAAGATCTGATGCAAAGGAAACTATAATTAGACTTCTTTGAAATAACATATGTAAAGAAATACTGTATTTACCCGATAGGAATGTGACCCCTACCCAAAAAATATTTTTGAGGGAAAAATATTTAAACCTTAATGTCCAAACTGTCCTTGCGAAGCACTGAAAAATTATTTAGGTTCAAGTATTTTTGCATGAATTTAGGACAGACCCGTCCAGAAGAAACATTATTACATATATGAGTAACATGCTATTTTTATTTACTTTTAAAGGAAAGCTAATGACAATGAAATAGGTGAATCTAACCTGGCTGTATGGTAGCAGCATTTTTGTTACACTTGAAAACTTTCGTGGGTCTTATACACCCATTTGTGACTTGGGCCATTTTGTTTCCAAGCAAAGCACTTCTTACAGCAAGCTGAAAGACATCCGATAAGGGGACCCTTGTCAAAGTAGTAGTTAGTCTCAGCAGTACAAAAATAAGTGCTACCATAGGACGGTATTTAAGCATGTACAGCCTATGTTTGCTAGGTTTTGAATCGGACTATTCTCGAATTGTAGAGGACCGCTCATATTTTCTATTCCTTTTCTGTCAAAAAACCTCTGCTTCCTATAGTAAGCAATTGTTTTTTATCATTTGTAGTGAGCATACTGTGGGTAACTTTTTTTGCGGCAGCTGACAGTTTAGAAATTATGGAGTGTACAATTGGTTTGTGTAATTAAATACATGATTTTTGTGTCCTTTTTATGAATACATATCAGCTTGACTAAAATTTATTGTAAGTTTTCATATTTTCTTTAGTTTTTATGTTGGAGAGTAGTTGCATACAGTACTGTCATGCACTATGGAACTCTTGTTATCACAGTATTGCCATAAGTCTCGAAAACAGGGAAATGTTACCAAATTTTCCAATGGATAAAAAGGTGGCAGCCCTATGTAACATCCCTAATTACAATTTTTCTGCTTAAGCTGCCATCTCTTGGGTCCCAAATATGTTTTTGAATACACATTTACCTTTTTGGAAAAGTTTTCCTTTAATGTATATATAAGGTCAGCACATCTTGGTTCCCTTCACAATTTTATAACAGGGTTTCGATATCCACATCTATAGAATTATATCGGTCACCTGAAATTCTATGCATAGATTACACACTGTTTAACACATTTATGGGTTGGGAGCGGTCAAAATTGGTGCACACATTTTGGGTTTTGTGTCAACTGTATGGTGTATGATGCAATCGTAACAATAATGAGTTGATGGGGAAATATTCCACAGCCACGTAAAGTGCACAATGGACTGTTTAGTGCCGAAAGTCCCATTACAAAATTACACAATATCTTGCAGTGAGAGGAAAGATGGTGATTTTGCTACAGTAAACATGAGCCTTTGTTTAAGATTTAATGCAATTTTATTTTAATGAATTATATAAAAATTGGCATGCTAGAATGCTTCAAAATATATTGTTCATCATAAAGAAAGTGATGGGAATATGGCATAGCTTAATTATTTAACACTGGAATGGTGTAAACTTGTTTTAAAGGAGGAGTTTGGTGTTGCTAGATCTAGAATTCCTGGATTATGCCAAATTTTGCTTTTTTCTTTATTGTCTATTGAAGTTCATGGACAATCTATAAACAGCAGTGAAAATTATTCCTGCTGGGAAAATTCTGTGATTTAGTTATATGTATGCAATTAATTATATGGTAACTACCTAGCAAAATCAGTCTTCTTATTTGGGGAAACACATGGGAATCTTGGAACAAAAAAAAAAGTCAAATATAACTAAAGTTACTGAGTGGTGTCATCAGAAAAGGCAATGCCTACAGTATAGTTGATTAATATTCTTACAAAAATGGGAATCACAAAGGTGTTTAATTTACAAAACAGTAATAGATTAATGAAAATGTAATATTTGCCTGTAGTACTATCACAAACTTTTCTATTCAAAGGTTATTACATATAATCCTACTTGATGATACAAATGAGTATTGATATCATTACAAGAAGTTTTTCCTGAATTTCGTTTGGCAAATATTAGTCTCCTATTACAGAAAACAGTGGTGCAACCATAACTGTAACTGGCTTCATGAATTAATTAAATTGAATTTGACTTTCTAAATTAGCAAACAAATAACAGTTTAAAATGGCTTGTCTCACTCAAGCCACTTGAAGATGATTACTGCAGAGGAATTCTCCAGATTGTGTGGAAGAATATGAAAGAGCAAATAAATTGGTGAGTTGGTATGTATATACTCTTACTAGATTTTAATGTAATAGTAGTGGAGTTCAGTTTAGGAGTCATGTTTCTTTTGAATGTGTTTTTCAAAGTTCATTTGTTAACGTATGAATCCTTAGCTGAAAGGTTGATGCCCTGGCAAAGTATGTGCCTATTCATGGCATTTGATAATCTCTGCAGCTTGACATCTGGATCTTTTTGAATGCACCATATTGTAAAACTAAGGACCCCTTTGTATTTCACATTAATTTACACTCAACTTAATCTTCACATTTAGATAATGACCACATTAATGTATACTTTCATTTTATTCAAGTTTTCACTCTTCCTTTAATTATGAAATGGCATTTATCATTTCTGTTGCTGTAGCTAAATTTTTTAGCCTCACAAATATTTTGTTTTTCGAAAATTTATGACAGCCAAATGTTTTCTTCTTTGCATAGTGGTCTACCAAGGTCAGTTACATTGATAATTAATTGCTTTCATGTAGTTATGAGAATCTATTAGCAGTGTGGCCAAAGAAACATTCCTGTACCAGTTATTGCAATGCAATCTTCGTCCTCATTGAAACAATAATCGGTGTATATCATTTTCAGCGATGTTACAGAAATTTTTTGTTCAACCAGTGCACATTAAACAAACTTTTGAGTTGGTCAAAAATTGACTCTTAGGATTGTTTACTTTGGGACCAATGAAAATGCTCGTTCAAAGCATACTTTTTGTTAAAGCTGGTTTGAGTTTCGATTTTATGTAAACAACTGTGGTGCATTTGCCAGGAAACCAAAATCACACATTAAGTCGTAACGTATAAGTACAGTAGACCTCATTTTAATGTTAAGATGTACGTGTCTCGGAAAGACTGATTGCTGGCTGCTTCCTTTAGGTCGTCAGTTGAAATAATTACAGGAACAAACTAAAGAAATAAATAGCAATAGTTAGCATTACTGCCAACTGATCAGCTAAACGTTAAAGAAAGGTATGTGTAAACATCTGTACTGGCAATGCAACTGTTTTCAACATGGCAGCTTAATAGGAAAAACAAAAATATTTTGGCTACGTACATCTTAAAACATCCACGAGACAAAAAAGTAATAAATATGCCCGTCTATGTTACCAATAGTAGAAAATTTAACTCTACACTTTAAAATACAGTAAGACCGGCAATTTATAAACTTTAAACTTTTAGCGTTAACGAAACTAGAGCCACATGCCGCCCAGGATCCTATGAAGTTAAGGCGAAACAACCACGCGCCGCAGAATGTTCCAGGAATGCTCGGCCAAATAATCTGCTCATGCTCGTATTGCTCCGGGCCTGCTGTTCCAACTAAATGGCAGTGCCCCAATATTATAATGGTCATCTTGTATAACCTGATTAGCATGCCGCAAGCCCAACCAATACTCTGGCTGTTCACTTTACTTACTGTTACTAGCGCAAATAGTACATATTTTTTCACGCGCACAGTCTTCAGTAAGCTGACAAAAGCTGTAGCCTAAAGAGGTTTTGAATTGTTTTATTACTATTAATTATTCAACGCACATTTTTCACAGTTATGCACTTATGCTTTAAAACTGCATAAATATGACGAAAGTTTTTTCTGGAATTATGTATAGTAAAATTAGGGTGTGTGAATTATACCAGTAAATATGGTAATTCTCATGCCTCCTGACAATGATTGCACTCTCGTTTATATTGATCTTAATTTTATGCCATTGATTAGTTAAGTTTTAATTATAACAACAGTAGATAAATACTTTGAAACAGTGGGCATTATTAGAATTTTAGTGAGATACACATTAGCACGGGCTAGAAATGGCTTTATACGCATTGCTGGGCATTTATGTACAATAGCCTACTTAGTTAAAGTTTGGATATTGCAAAGTACTCCCAATTGCAAGGTGATTTTGTGGTCCTTGAACCTGTGTTTTGGAATTCCATGGATAATACATGTATAGGCCGTTCACGGTAGGGTGAGCACTTTTTGAAGCTGTTTCATCAGACATAATAACCAATGAATGCATTTATTGTGGGCCTCGGACTTTTGGTTTTTTTGGTATGGTGAATGTATACACAATGTTTATTACTCACATGGCAGGATTTACATTAACAAATGGTGGAAGGATATAAATTGGTTGGAAGAATAAAGTAACTAAGGCTTTAAAAGTTCTTACTTTACCAGGAACGGTCTACAAGAAAGTATTTTTGTGCCCCACATAATTAGTACCCACAAATTCCGTATATTTAATACAAATACATTAAAGCAATTCATTAACGTATTTCAGTTCAATTCAAATAAATTCCTGGTAGTGTCAATTCTTTAGTCTTCCAGGAAGTAATTTAAATAACTATATTAATGACAATTTATTCCTGCAAAAGAATATGCATTTGGGTACGTCCACTTCGCACAAGATATATATATTTATATATACATGTGTGTGTGTGTGTGTGTGTTTATCTGAAATGAAAAATACACTGAGGTCAGTTCTTCTCTCTGCCTAATGGAAGGGTTGAATATATTAGAGTTAATGTTTTTAAAAATCCTTTAGTAACTTCCTTTGTGAAGGTAAAATGAGAGCAACATATTGTGGTTTAAATTAAATTTTGTATGTGAATTCAAAAAAAATTTTAATTTTTTGGGCATATTTCAATATAGAAAAGTCTGCAGTCTTGGCTAAACAAACTTCATTATTACAAAACTCATTACGGTGTTGCCAGATAGTGGCCCCTTCAGGTTTGTATTAATGAGGTTCCACTGTAGTAGGGTAGGATATTGTATTGTTGGGCATCTGCCAGGGGTAGAATATTGAGTGCCAAGTGCACGTTGCGAGAAGCTGCTCAGGTTAAAAATGCTTGATGTTACACTTCTTTGCCATGACTTCAATATAGTTTCAAAGTATAAATTTAAGACTGAAAATGTTAAGATTGGAATTTCCAGTTAGTATTAAACATGGTTGCAGGTAACTTGATTGATTTTAGGAGGACTGTTTCACCAATTACTTAATTAGGAGTCTTCTCAACCATGTCTAATTGTAAGCTTAAAAGTTAAAGGTCGTCAATTTTAATTGTTAGCATTAAGTAATCATTTTGTTCTTTTGTTTATCGAAGGCACTCATAGGCTTGACTTGTTGAGAACTAGCAAGTCGTAGGCTCATCATGGTAGGGAACTATGCACAGTGCATCATGCTATCTATTACTCTTTCTATTCTGGTGTATGTGGTGCTCGCGGTATTGTCGGGCTAGTTAAGGTAATACAATTTTTACTTAACAGATTTAGTGTTTATTAGGACCAGAATATTTATCCTTTTGATCCCAGTAAACAATCCCTCTGTCCTCTTAAGAGTGGGAATTAGCTTCACACAAGGTTTGATCACGAGGGGAGACTAATTCTTATTTATTTTTATTTAAAAATTAATTGTAAACTGGAAACTCAAATACTTTGCTGTAATGATGAGCTGGCTCTCAAATGAAAGCTTGGGACACTCGAATAGGAAAGAATTTTGTCATGTGTGGACCTGATTCCAAATCCTAACCCTGTTTTTCATTCCCATTTGAAAGCTGAGAGAGAGCCACTCATCGAATACGTGCTGAAACTCCTGCCGCTCCATATTGTTGCTGTGACAGTGGAAGCCTGATGAAGGGAGAGGGGAAGTGGCCATTACCCTGAGAGACAAACCAAATACTATGTGCCGAGCGGGAGAAGAGAAAATGCTTCGCGGGCCATTACCAAGCTGCTAGCGCACAGAATGGATGCTATGCTAGAACTCAATGCGGTATAAAGCCAAAATGCCTTGACCCAGATGTTTAAGCCGAAGTCCTTTTCTTTACTGTGTGGGTTTACGTCTTCAGGTGGCTGGCGGGGAGGATGTGATTGACATGATATGTTTATGTACATTTGGCGAGCGTGCTCTACTTATGACTTTGCCCTGTCATTGTGCACAAGAGCTCGTATTGTCAAGTCATCTCCCACCAGTACAATAATCACGTGCCTATATAGTCCGTAGACCGCATGTCATTAGTGATTATAGAAACTTTGTTTGAGAAATTGTTCTGTTCACTGCAAAGCAGTCACATCGTCGCCCTACCATCATTACGGGATTTTACTGTTCGATCTGTCGCCACACTTCACAAAGATAAGCAAGTTCCATGTGTTGCTGCAAGAGGGCAGCACTCCATCCACTGGAGTATGTCTCCATCATCTCGCACCAAGGTGATAATATATTACTGTGCCTCTGACACAGGAGATATGAAAAGGGTGGCCTAGACACCAAACAAAAATAAACTACCCCTAGTAATCCCTGCAGACATCATAGAGCCAACAATCTCGAAGATTTGGTTATGAAGAGCCATTCTTAGTTTAATGCAGTCGCTGTGCACTTCAGCTTGAACATGGCAGAGGGTATCAGTAGGTGTAAGTGGTAGCCAACCCTCTCTTCCAGCCTGCGATGGCCAGAGGTGTCTCCAAGGGCTAGAATCACTAGGCCATTTAGAGCGTGCTAGAGAATTTCGCACGTGAATCAGTTTCCAGGTTAAGTGGTCCACCTCCCTACTCTCCCAGCCTGTGAATTCCAGAGAACGATGTAACAGGGATTTGGCCACCAGACCACTCTCCAGTCACGGTCCCTGTAGGTCCTCTCAAACTATCAGCAGACACCAGACACCTTGAGGACTCTGCCACTGCTGGCTGCCATCAGAGACATCTGACCCTTACAGTTAACAATACCAAGAGCTCTTACAGGGAGTCTTATCAGTTAATACTTTCCCTGGTGTATCTCCCCTTCTCCCTTACTAATTGCTGAATCCCTATTTTAACTCTCTCATTTATTTGTCTTTGGTAAATTCCGGCTCTCCGAAAGAGGAAGTTATCTCAGTGAGGGTACAACCCCCTCTAGGGAATCAAAATGCAATGGTTGTTTTAATGGTAGTAATTTTTAAACGGTACCACAATATGTTTTTATTACTACATTCAGTACATCAGTAAATTAAAACCACTAAATAGAAATCTAAAGTTGTAAATAAAATCATATACTAAACATGATTGCGGCAATTACTAGAGAAAAAGGGCGTTGCTGGAGATGAGACATAATGTGTAAGTTATTATATTGTGTATATTCTTCTAGTATGCAGGTAGGATTATGGCGTACGAATGTTGTGGGTTGTTGAGGAGAGAAGTGTGGGTAGAAGCAACCAGTGGATCAATATATTCCTTTGTGGCATTCCATATTCCAATATTCTTCCTTGCAAGGGTCAACAGTGGGATGGTACCTCCCTACTTAGTTTGCTTTTGTCAACTGATTTTGCCCCTTATTTTTTTATTTTAGCTTATTAATGATCGGACATTAAAACACGTGCATTTTACTAGTGGGGTAGCAAACATATTTGTAATTAATTTCCTTGTGAATGCTGGGATTTGTTTGGTTCTGCTGGTTTTTATCCTGGTAGGCACATAACTACTTGCAATTAATTATCTGTTTTCAATGTTTGTACCCGAGTCCTGTGTACGGAGCCATTACAAAGATATGAAACTGCTATGAAGACATGGAAGACTCCCATTGAGGAATATCATTGTTGTAAATGCTGATATTTCCAGGGTAGAGATATGATATGTAGCAAAAATGAGCCTCGTCAAAGTATCATATAGGTTGTTATCAATTAATAAATTTGCTTTAACAATTCCATTAAAATTCCTTATTGTACGAAAGAATACATATTAATTTGGTCATGTACTTGATGGATTAAAATTAAATTGACATCTTATTTCCCAGAAGACATTCACAAGCTTTGTATTGAATCTAGTCACACAAGTGGTGTTTTGTTTGCAGATTGCTCTTCTACTAATGCAAGAAATTATTTAACAGCCGCATTATTGTATGTGCCGTGCTTTCTTAATTTGTCATAACTTGCCCTTTTCGTTTTATCTGTTATAGAAGTGACTAGCTATCGTGTCAACTATTTCCATGGTACAATAACTATAGGTGCGTATAGTAGTATATTCTACACAGTTTTTGTATACATGACATTTTGGTAAGTTGAGCATAATTTTGTGTCAATTCATGTCTAAAACATGTACCTCTGCTCATGGTTAATTTATAAATGAAAACCATTGTTCCAGAAATGTTTCACTTTTGCAGTCTACTTTTTTCACGGAAAAACAACATAAACTGTAGTGTTTCTAATTTTTGTGCTGTCGGGAAATAGTAAATTTATGCTAACTATGATTGTAAAGCATTAGTGTTGGTTTTCCAACATGACTGCTATCCATTATATTGTATTTCCAGGATATGTTTTCAGTGACAAAAAGTATAACAGTTTTTGAAATACAGTAATATTGAGTTGGATGGAAGATGGACAGTTACTGTCTTGCAGTACAAAGTGGATTGTCTTAGTGTAATATTTGTACTTTATTCCATCGAGGAAATCGATTGTGCTGCTGCTTTTGAGTGAATAGTCTCTCACCTGCAAGTGTCGTTTTGGTGTAGTGTGTGGAAGTGCTGCAAGTGAGTGTTGCAACAAGGAGTGATGACGCAATGTTGAGTGCAGCACTGGCGTACTAGGGTTATCATCTACAGAATAGATTGATTTTTAATGTAAACTATAATCTTGTGTTCAGACGATTGTGGGATCTGTACAATGACGAATTAGTGGAGACATTTATCATTTCCCCTGAAAAAACATTTTTCTTTCTTTCCCAGTTATATATGAAGACCATGTTCCTTCTATGTACTTTCAACTTTCTACCCAGTGCTCTTAAGATATGCTTGTGTTGTTAAAATTGAAACTTTTCAGTAGGCTTTTTTTTGTGATTACTATCATCTATTATTGTTAAATTTGTGTACGATGTTTTTGAGCAGAAACAAAATAAACGGAAAAATGTGCAACTTTAGTTTCCTTGGTTATGACAATTTTGTCCGGTACCCCATTGTGAAACAGTTGCCATGGTTTGTTATCGTGAAGTTGTGGGAAGTGCCAACATATCCTCTTGTGTGTTTGTACCAAAGAGTAGAAATACTGCTTGCATTATGGCTGTCATCTTGTAGCTCTTCAGGTAAGTTGGATCAACAGGTTTGTATACGACTAGTATCATTGGCATTTGGAAAGTTTGGAGTTTGCTGCCTGCATGATAAGAGATCCCTAATAACTGTATTCTTCATGGTGAGGTCAGAAAAGTGCTGTTTAATCTGTCATAGAAATGTTTTAACATTTTAGTGTGAAGGTAGGACCCATTCAGACAACCAATTTTGTTTAATGCAAAGTTTTTTTCCTTAAGATAAATTTATCTTGCATGTTTTTTTAATTCATTCATATACAATTAGTTAATAATGTTATTAATATAAGATCACATCTAATGCTAGTAAAGGCTGTTGGCGATAGTCGGCACTTTTTAAATCAACCTCGGAGAAAACTAAGTGCTTCTACGTACATATATTTTGAGTGCATTGAGTGACATGTGCCCAGTAAAGTTGGTAACGATAGATTTTTAATGACTTGAATTATTTCTTTGGATTTCGGTTTTTTATTGCACCAAGGTGTATTAATGAACATATTTGTAAAATATTTACTTTTCTAATAATTTCACAGTTTCACTTGACCGGCGCATGAATATAAAGTGATAAGTTCAATGACAATGTTAATTTCTCATAAGGAGGAATAATACACAACATGCATACGAGTAATCGTAAGAGTGGCTTTCAAAAGTACTCATTTTACTGCGAATAGCCTATAAAAATAGTATAATTGGTGAGACTGTTGGTACACTTATTCTCATCTTGTATTGTCCATTTCATATAATTTGGGTAAAATCAGACAGGATGACCAACCTACACACTAATCAGCAAATGCTCTCATTTGAAAAGTATTGTTTCAGCTGATGAATGGCTGTGGGATGCATAGTGTTTAGTCGGCGGTTGTGACGATGGCTTTGGAAGAATGAAAATAGTACTCTGAACTAAAAGTTGAAATTTAAATTTTTGATTACAACATTTGTGGCTTAATTTTTTTTAAGGGATGTGAATTTTTTTCCCAGCTTTTGGTGAATTGAATTTAAAACATGTTTTGTAATAAATAACAAGAGCATGTCTGCACATACGAACAGTAAAGGTGTCCAACCAATGGCTCTCCAGGTTTCCAGTTTCTTGCCTAGTGAAAGTTTGTGGATGTGCTTTTCCTAGTGTTTATAGAAATACTGTGTTGGTCTTGTTGGACTATTTTATCGGTAGTTAATTATTTTATTTATCTTCTTTAAGCATGTTTGTAGTTATAGTTTTAGTGGGTTTTTTTGGAATGAAATGTAATATTAGTCTGATTGTGTTTACCACTTTGTAAAGCTATTTGTTCCGCCATTTTCCTCTACTGCAGTCTGCAATGAAGTGACACGAATAAAATTAAAATTTTTTTAGTTTGTAAGTTGGTTGGTTTCGGGAAACTTTTGCAGTGTTGATTTTACTGCACAATTATGCAAATAAATTATTTAGGCTAGTGAGAAACATATTTGAAGTAAATTTGCAATAATTTCCACAGAAAGACATTATTCAAGAGGTCACAAATTTTACAACTAGTAAGTTTACGTGTTTTGTAACTAATTTTTTTTGAAAATAGTTTCTATAAGGATTGAATGCGTGTTGCTTAAAACAGCTATACTTTCCAATGCTTTGTGCAATTAATATTTGTTTATTTGCCTATATTGTAGATTGGATTGAAGATTAATATTAGTTAAAATGTGTGTGTGTGTTTATTCTTCTAATACAAACAGTTTGTATCGAGTTTTGTTTTTTCATTAAGAAATTCTCGGAGATTATCACATTTTTAATGTTATTTCCACACAAACCAAATTTTCGGCTGCTCTATTAAAACAAAGAAAAATGCTACGTAGTCCTAAGAACATCGGAACAATGCAGTCTCACGGGCGACGTTATACTGAAGCACTTCCACTTTTTCCCCTTGAAATAAACACAGGTAAATAAAACCCCAAAAAACTTAACTTCGCTATTACGAAAATTAAACCGATTGGAATGCCAAGATAGCAATAATATCCTAAAATCGTGCGATTTTAATGACCAAGACCACTTTATTATATTAGTACTAAAACTGCAATAGGAGGCCCATTTTATCAGTTTGTTTTATATATACTTGGTCAGAACTGTACTTAGTATTGCTTGCCCTATTATAAGCCGAGAAGTGATTTTGGAATATTCAATTTGATAAAAAAAGTGGTAGGCTTGCAATGCGGTAAATATGGTAGTCGGTCTTTGTGTCTGGCGTGACAGGAAACAAAAGGAAAGAGGAAAGTGCTATTGCATACTTGCAACATGTATGATTTCCAGAAGATGTACGAAAATTTATCCTACTGTACGATTTTACAATAGGCGTAAATATCTTCTGAATATCTGTATCTTCATTGTGTGAACTTTTTTTTTTATTAGGGTACTGCGATGTCGGACATATGCATGAGGGAGGTGCCAAACAGGCGTGGCTTCCCACACTGACTCCTTCCACCGGACCGGCCAGCCAACCAGTGTGTAACCTGATCTATCTAGTGGCAGCGGGTAGTGGCACTTGGCCGGCCCTGACAGGAGCAACGTTACCACCTCGCAGCAAAATGCTGTTGCCCGGTTGCCATTGTTTTCTCTTCTGTCAATATTTATCTATATGCGAGAATTTCTTGCTGGCGGTTTTGAAATATAATATATGCAGTTCATTGTTTGTATTTGCTTAATTCATTCAATGTGGATTGTCGTAGGTGCCTTTTCACAACAGTCCCTCAGTGAAATGATATGACACGGGTCTACCTTTGTAATAGTTATTGTATGCTGAAGTCCGCCAATTTCTTTGACCTCCGTGAAAAGCATGAGTGGGAAAGTTTTTACATTGTGAAGTTTAAATTTTTTGCTTAAATGATATAGCTTAAGTGTTATGGTAAAATAATAAGTCGGTAAATAAATTATTTTGCATCAGTGGCCTTCAAAAGTGGTTTTATGAAGTAATCTTCCAAAGTTCAGCGTGAGTTTAGGAATTACGAAGTGAACAGTAAGTTTGCGAGTATTATGGTTATATATATATATATATATATATATATATATATATATATATATATATATATATATATATATATATATATATATATATATAGACACACACACACTTAGAAACCTTGTTTTAACCTAATTTATTTTATTGAATTTCTAGCGTTTTTATGTAGAAACTGAAATTTGCTGAACTTGTTTACATTGTGCATTTTGTACATCAGTATTATCAGTGGCGTAATTATTGCATTTTGTTCTTGCGGGAGGTTTTAAAATGTATGTCCCCTACATAAACACCCTTTTAATGTTGTTCATTATATACAAAAGGCAATGATATTTGTGTTAAGTATTTCTTGCATCATTAACTTATGAACACCTGCACTTTCAAAATCTACCCCACCTACATGAAATGGAGAAATATTGACTATTTACGTTTTCACATGCCACTGGTAGAAACCTTTTGTAATGACAGTTTCGTATCTTGAATAACTTTTGAGCTTATCTCTAACCTTTTGTATTGGTGGCCGAATGTACTTTGAAATAAGCTACAGTGGTTTTTAATGTAAATGATAATTTTTTATACTTAGGAAGAGTTTCCAGGGAAAATCGGTGCTTTTTAAATAATTACTACTTTAAAAAGTGTTAACGATGATTGCTTAAAACCACACAACATTATTTAAATCCAGAACTTTATAATGCACATAATTTGTGTACTCAAATATTATCGGAAATAAGGCGTTTTTATACATAAAACCACAAATGTTGCCTCTAGTGATGGGTAAAGCTAATAGCGTTCTTCTTGTCTATTGATTTAACCAGTAACCAAGACTGTATGAATTCATGTAAGCCAATTTTTATTATAACAATACTCCATGGTAAGATACCTGTAAATAATAAATTGCTTCTAATACACCTAGTGACAGATTTCTGTATGCAAGGTTGCAATTTTTGTCCTATAGTATGCTGTTTCACTTAATAGAGCGGTTATCAAATCAGTTCCTAAACCAAGGATAACCTTTTATATTAATTGATTCTTCCAGATTAACTTTATTTGTATTCATTCTGTTATACGTGTACTGTTTTGAATGATACAGATGCATATTATTTTTAGGGATGTGTGAATGTCTGTGTCGTTAAAAATATTGTATGACATGTCAGCCTAATTGAATTTTAATGCAATTTGTAAATTGTTTTCTGTTTAGTCACACATATACGTGTAAGGAGTTAAATTCTATTAAGGAGAGGAAATTATAAGTTTTCACTGCACCATCGTCAGGCTTGGCAACTTTTACATTTCCGTAAAATGTATGGAAATCGTACCCTTATTGCGGTTTTAGGCAAACTCCTGTATTTTTTTTAGCAGTTTCAATGCAGGGGAAAATTTTAGATTAAATTACTAGATGGGGTCATTAGATTCTTCTATATATCTATATATTGGGGCATATTGATTATCACAACATAGATACATTTATTCTATGCGTGGCTTGCTCCTCCATTTTCACAATTTTCATGAAGTAGCAGTGTTTATTTTGGTTCTATAATTTTCTGCTTTTGGAAAGTGGGTGAAGTGTCGTATTTATTTAATGATTGTCAATTTTTGTGTCATGGCAGAGAAACGTGTAGTGTGGATTACAACAGAACGTGTATTCAGGAGTTCCAAATAGGAATTATGAACAGTAAGTCAGTGTGTATTGTAAATGTATTTTAAAGCGGTTATAAAATGTTTTCACAAATAATGAGTTTCTAAGCCAACTACGAACAGCTGTGTGTAGGTGCGTTTGTGGTAAAAGTATTTTTATAGATTTAGCTTTTAAAAAAATTACAGATTTTGGTGAGATATTAATCATTTAAAATTAATTTTGTTGAAATATCGCTGAAATTTGATTTGTTTTTATTTGGCCAAAATGCAATCACTAGTACATATTTTGTTTTGCAACAAACTCTGGCTACTTTAGTGATGATGCAAAAATAAGGTAGTGTAAGTTTAATCTGAAAATCCATATATCCACGGTAGCCACAATTTGGGAATGAAAGGAAGATTTGAGGAATTTTCTTGGTCAGGGAGTACCCCAAAAAGGGAATTTTTCAGGCAATGAAGTTTTTTTTTAATGTTGGATCGGGTGTGCAGTTGGCAGTATTCTACAGAATAATACAGTCAAATCTTGTTAGTACAAACATGGTTATTATGAAGTTAACACAAAATTATTTTGTGGTCCCTAAAGATGTACTAGGCAATTTGTTGCTACGTAATTAGTTTTGTACGAAATATGATTAATGTGTAATGCAAATTTGGTTTATGTTCTGCAGAAAACATTTATTTGTAATTTGGATGGTTAATACACACTAGAACATAACTGTTAAAATTAACGTTAACAATCATGAACCCATGGTTGTTTCCAGTACAATCAGCGGTACTTTACGCAGTGAGAAAATTTTGCACCTCTATTATCAAAATGTGTAACTAAAGGTGCTGGCTTAATGTATTTGGTGCATGGTCACCTTACGTAACCTGTTCTGTGGGCAAACGCATAGTTCGTAATGATGTTCTAGCACGTTGTAACAGGTCAAGTCCTGTATTATAGATTAGTCAAACAAGTGCAGCTTGCGTTGTAGAGTCTGCTTCAGTAAATACCTATAACTTTGCCACCGTTCTTGCTACTGAATGTTATTTTTGTGTGAGAACATTCAAACTAAATTGATCGTAGTTTGTGATATTTGTACATACTGCGGGGCAGTGCTTTTACAAGCATCGATGGAGAACTGCGAATATGTTAAGAAAATATTAAACTATGCATTAAAGAATCAAAAACAATTTCTTGTGAAATATGTAAACCAAGTGCAGCACTTACATGCTTTTTGAAACATGCCTAGTATATTTTATGCACTGTTTCTTTTAAAGTAAAAAGGTGTTAATTGTGTATTGACCTATGTATTTTCAAAGGCAAGACGTAAGTGGTGCAGATTTTGCCAATTTATGTTTTGCTAATATCTGCTAGATAAGAAATACAAATTACCAAGTATGTCATCATTTATGTACACAACAGGATGATAGCCTTTCGAAAGACTAGGTTATGATCCACTGCGATCACAAAAGACGGCAGGGGCTGTTCAATGTTGACCTGAGCAATGCTGGCTGGGCTCAGCGACAATAGTCTAGTCTTAAGGCAGGGATAAGTTCAAATAGAGGGTTTGAAAAGTCTAAGGCAATTTGATTGGGTCCGAGCAGCGCGTGTAAAAACCAAAACTGGCCTCGAGATGCATGTAGTCTCTTTTATGCTACTCTAGGGCACCATTTCATTGGCTGCAAGTGGAGTCGCTGATCAGGGATGTGAAGTTTCTTACTTACGTGTTGGCAACTATAAGTGCACCACCAGTTGCTTGTTCGACATTATTACAGTATGCAAGCATTAGCGGATTGCAGTTTTTTTTTGTTCTGGAAATTTATATTTGAAGTAACTATAAGCAAAACAGTTTACAATAAAACACAGTTTTTGCATTACCTTTTTTTTTTTTTTTTTTTTTTCAGCAAACTACGCCATTTATTTTTGGTTTCTGTTTTATTTCCATTATATTCTATGTACATCTATCCTGCTAATTGCAACACAATATTTTCATTTCTCGCAATTTCACTTTTTCTTTGCATTATTGACAGTGGACAAATTTCACAAGAAGAAAAGCTGTTGGATGCTGTCCGTATTATTTCTTAAATATGGAAGGAAGTTGCACAGAAAAAAATTTCAAACTGCTTCAGGAAAGGTGCCTTTCAGTGGTTGGCAATGAAAATGTAGCCAATTGAGCCAAATGTATCTTTCACTAATTTAACCACGTCAGCATTGACGATGTTAATCCATTTTTAAATGCCCTGGATTATAGTTTTGTAAAGTTTTCCATGTTCTGATAATTTTTCCATAAAAGATTTTGATGTTATTAATGGTATGTCAATGTTTATTACAACTTCATTAAATTTGAATCACTTTACTGCATTTCCTGTATTTTACACTTTCCTGGTTTAATGTAACATTTTGCTGGATCCCTTAAATGGTGTAAAAAGGGCTCTACTGTGTTTAATTATGTGACATATATAACTCGTGACACTGGTTTTTTTTTTGTGGAATTAAGTTTACTACACTAGGCGCTAGTGTGGGGGTGTGAGCTTTTACGTAACCGCATCAAGCGTAGCCTAGTCAGTTTTTGGACAAGAGCTAGACCGAGCGATTGTGTGTGGTTTCTTGAGTCCGATCCTTCCGAGCTGCTGGAATCCTCCCATTATGGATAACTGGTAATTATTTTGGTTGTACAGTCTGTGGGTTAGGTGTGGGATGGGCACTGCTAGAACAAGAGGTTGTGAAGTCTACGAGAGAGGAGCCAGTTCCACAATCCACTGAGGCAGCTCCGATGGTAGTGTGGATATAGAATTGCTCAATAGGTGCTCGGATACCTCTGGTGTCAACGGGTCCTGCAGATGCCCGAGTTCTGGTCTTGAGACTGGTGATGTAGGTTACCAATGCCGTGGAGTACTTGTGCTGACATCCAGAGGCAAGTACGGGCAACCTCACTTTTTCCTCTAGACCACGTCTCTTGGAATAGGGCATGTGGAAACGCAGTACACCGCCCGTGTCAAGGAATGGAAGGCAGGCTCCTTGTTTCCACACACACACAACCTCTCCCTCTCAACAATTACGTGTTGAGCTACAAACTGACAATAACTCAATGGACATGCTATTCAGGCACCTGGTGCTGTCCGCGGTATGTGCTGGAAGTCCACCCACGCTAGTCTGATACATGGGTGATGCTTCAGGCAGTCTACAACTTAGTAGACTGTCTTGGTGGAGCCTGCTTTAGAGGCTTACGGATACCAAACTGACAAGCTACACAGATGGCAGAGTACCTGTGTGGCATCGCAATTGCACCAACAGGGTGGAAAGGTTCGCTGAACTGGGCGTCTGTGTGTGGGTGTAAAAGTTGAATCTGGTGGTTTGCTTGAGAAATCTGCTCATGAGTTAGGTGATTTTTTTTCCTCTGTTCATGTTTATTTCTATCGATGGAAATGTGGTGATGTATTTGCTACTGCATGTTGGTACGAGTAATTGGTCAGGAAGCTGGACGCACATGTAGGTGGCTGGTAAAGGCAACCGGTGCTCACTGCGGGTGTAGTGTGTGCGATGGGAGGCGTGTTCTACCTAAGCAACTGTCTCGCCTATTGTTGTGGTAGTTCCCTATGTAGACAACAGTATGCTGTGTTGTTTACCATGCAGGTAGACCAAGCAAGATGAGGAAGTGATAGTCCTGAGGACTGGAGGATAAAGGTTTCCCTGCGTCATACATCCGTAACCTTGATCGCGAAAGGGGCGGGGGGTGGAGTTAGCAGGGAGCTTCGTAGAGTGTGGACGACTATTGAACTGTTTTTTTTTTACGTGGCATTTCGAGTATTTTACTTTTGCGCATTCTATAAGAACTTTTGTGAAATAAAATAGTACTAATTTTTTATGGTTACATGCTTGCGTACGTTAGTTTTTTTTCCCCCATTTATAACTTTTTTAACTGCTCAGTTTTTTTTTTTTTTTACACGAGTTCAAGAATTTGAATCCTTCACTGCAGATTAATTTTTGTTAATGGTATAGATTTAATAACACACGCTGTCTAAACCCGTTGGACGAATATGGTTTCTGAGAGTTGCTATTATTGGCTTAGAAATGATAATTTTATGAATATGTCTTATGGCCAGTGCTGCTTCTAAAATCCCGCCGTCTGAACGTTTGATATGTTCATCTTCTTCTGCAGGAAGTGAAACACGTGTAAGATAAGACATGCCAGTAGTTAACACTCCTATGGAGAGGGATAGCCAGTATTTGTTAAACATGAATTTGGTGTATTCAAACTAACATGCAACACCAGTCTACCCGTGGCTTGTACAGTATTGTATGGTAATTCTCCATATTTTCGCCAGCAACTTGTCAAGCACTGCAGTGTCTGCAAATATTTTGTTTTGGTGTTTAATTAATCATTAAATAAGATTTCACAAAAGGGATAAATGGATATCAACATTATGTTTTTGCTATAAATGAGGACTTGAAGTCACTCAAACGTATTTCTGAACTATGGACAGTCCTATCTTCGACTACCTTTGAAAATGTTTAGGGAATAATTCCTAATTTTGCCTGAAAACCTGCAAAGGTAAGGGAATTTTGGAAGTGTATTTGAATGGCCACCTTGATTACTAGTATTAAGGTTTGTTTTTATATCAGTATTTTAAGGAATTCGTAAATATTTCCGACGATTCTCGTGTGTTTAATTTTACTGAAAATGTTTGTGTAATTCTTGCATCTGTTGGGGTAGTCACATTTGTCCATATTTTGTTGTTTCAGTGACGTTTGTTATGGGGATTTGAATGGTAATTCCGTTCTAGCAAGTTTTTCTATACCATCAGAACAATAATCAGTTAATATTGCTACTTTCTCGTAAGAAGCTGAAAACAATGAAAGGCTGTAAATCTGGTAAACTAAACTTCCATGCACCACCAATAAAATATACTTAGCCATATCTAATACATTTTTGGTCAAGACAAAAATTAACAGGTACCAGATACAATTCGTCCTTACGTAACATGTATAGTTTTAAAAACATAATTTCATACTAGACAAAACCTTACACAATATCAGATACACCAGTTTATGGATCGTACTGCATGCTTTTGCTATATAAGCGTGTGGCCAGCATGTAGAATTATGCGATGAAAAGTGAATAAAGAACAAAATGCAAATTAAATTAATTTTTATTTTAGAAAGTCGCAGAAATCCTATTATTTCCAAAACGTAGCGATATTCCGTAGGAGTATATACTAGTTTCCAATATTGCTTTGGCAGTGTATATTTTAGTTTGTCATCTTCCTGATCGTGTCTACATATTCAAAATTATCTATTGTGTTAACATCGTAAACATGAAGACTCGTAATAGAAATGTATTTTCCCACCCCCAGGTTTGACATTGTTCCTGAGAAACTGTTTTTTTTTGTGTCTATTGTGCGCTACGAAAAACAGGTGTGTTTAGTGTGTGATTGTTTTGTGAATACATGTCTATTCTTTTTGCATGGCAGTGCCTGTGTTGGTAAAACCAACCTGGAGAGTCAATCATCCATGTACTGTCTTATGGTTTAAGTAAGTACTACAACTATATAATTTATGTGCCTATGAATGTGAAGATGTTGCTCTGTGTAAGGACAGCCTTATCTCTAAATACACACACTTCCTGGAAACTGCAGTAGTAGAGTGATAAAAAGAAGAGCAAAGGATGTAGTTTGAAATGGAAGATGGAGAGATGATATTTTGTAAAATTAGTGATTCTAACTGTTTTGGGTAATGATGTGATCAGTAAACATTTATACAACTGTGCAAGCAAACATTTATACAACTGTGCAAGCAACCATTCTTAGTGAATCTATTAATAGAGATTCTCTTGCAACTTATCTGCATTTTGAAGTGGGAAATTCCAAGAATTTTTAAGGTCAGTTTTGTGTATGGACCCTGAATAATTCTAGAACAGGAATTTGATTCCTTTGTAATACTTTTCTTTAAATGTTATTTGATTTCTTTTTGAATCAAGACTTTTTTATTTTAGTGTAGTGTTAACTGTGTATCCAGACTTTTGTAACCCAGTTTTTCATAGTATTTTAATTCATGACAACTTCATTGAATCTTTTTTTGAAATATTTCTTTTTAAAAGTACAATACACATATAGTCTTTGTCTTTTGTATTTGCTTGCAAAATTGATACTGGATTTTTAAAATGATCTATTTGACTGCTGATCTTGCGGGGGTGATTACTGCATGCTGAAATGTTTTTGGCAGTTTGAAGATTCCACTTCAACAGTTCATTAGACATGTCCCTAATAAGTGGCTTACTTAACAGGCAGCAGCTGAGAGATTTCCAAGCAGTGGAATGCTAAATGAACTGTGTTCTGTGTTAGGCAGGGGGAGGGGGGATCTGCTATGAAGGCTGAAGTCTTGTTTGTAATTTCCAGTACTGCTATGGTAAGCAGCTTGACTGTTTCTGTAGTAGGAAGAGCCACTAATATGTACATAGTATTTTGTTTAAGCTTCTCATGGTAAAGAGAGCACTTTGAGGCCCTAGTTATTTTTTTCTTCCAGCTGTCATTTATCCGGTAACTGCCTTTCTAAATAAATATTGCCAATTAAATAAATTGTGTATATATTCCTGTGCACTATGAAGCTAATGCCTTAGAGCTATATTAGAACACATTTGTTGACTATTATTCGAAGTGAGCCAGCTTTCAAAAGTGCTCACTTATATTTCAATATTATTCAGTAATGATAACGTTACAGGGTGGAATATAAAAACAGTAATTGTGGAATATAGAAACTTGAGATTGAGAGGAGGTTGAGCTTTGTCTATTACATTTTATCATAGACATTGTGCTTAAGATTTGCATGCTGTTGGTTCGAAGCTGAGAAGGTATGCATACTGAAAGCATATTTTTCCTCATTTCTAAGTTATCCTGTTTCGAGCCTTAGGGAAGACTTAAAGAACTGATACAATATTGTTTGTTACACAAGCTATGCCATGGGAGATGTGCTGTTTAATGAGTGGAATTAGTTACAGTCTATCTCCCCTTTTGGAGTACCACAAAATCCACAATTTTCTTACTTTTTAAATCCATTATTGTCTACTTAGCATAAGTTGCGCTGAACCCAGGACTATAAAATTGCACATTTCCAACCAACTACGTCAGATTTTGAAGAGCTGCAAGACTTAAAATTGTTTCTTTACTTGGTTGGTCATGTATGTAATTTTTATTGAGCAGAATGAGATACAAAACACAACCCCAGAGTTTCTGAGAAGCTCTTAAACAAAGAGTATCTTAAACTGAATATGTACATGGAGGTTAGCAGCTGAATACTAAAGTTAGATTATTTATGCCACATTTAATAAAGAAGCATAAAATTGAAGCAAACACACTAAAAAATTATTTCCCAGGGAGTTTTTTCCTCTGGCTTCACTGGAAGTTTGACTTTCTTGTGTGCAGACTTGAGCGTTTACATCTTGGCATTCCATCACTTTGTGAATCTGTCAATATGAATGATGAAACAAGTAATTTATCATTAAAGTCTATTCACAATTATGTGAGCACTTTAGAAATCAATCTTAGAAAAACTCACTACCTCTGCCTGCGTATATTTTGACAGGCGCTTTCAGTGACACGCCCCTAGTAAAGTTTTAAACTATTTGGGTGGTTGGTGGGTGGGAAGTGGTTTCATATCATAAAGTTGAATAAAGTGTTGACCAACAATTTGCCATAGCTTACACTATTTAATTCGTGTCTGTTTTTTTTACATCAAAATGTAACAAAAATGATTAATTTTCTAAGATATTTAATTTTATAATAATTTTATAGTTCTAACTTGAAAGCTACGTGAATAAGGTGATGTCAGTGGCAATGTTAAATTTACATATGGCGGTAGAAAAAAACTTGCATACAAGTATATATTAAGCAGGGCTTTCGAAAGTGCACAGTTTATCGTGAACAGTCTATATCCTAATTGTTGTCCCCCTGCCTTAGTGTTTCTGTAAAATTCGTTACATATTTCATTTTGAATTTCGTGAGTTTTGTAGCGTTTTGCTCTTCATTGGTTAGTATCGCTCTGTTTTTAAGATTTAGAGAATATGATTATCAACGCTTCCTTCTAATTCTAATGAACAGGGATCCACAGTAGAACAAACACTCTTCTTAAGTGTAGTTTGCTATTCTCTTTTTACATAAGTGCTGGAATGTTAATTCTTTGACTGCGTGTCCACTTTACCTTCACATCTTATGCTTGGAGGAACCACATTTTTTCAACGCCACATACGTCCCTTCTGTTGGTGAAGATTTGCACTTTGGAAGTGTCTGCAACCACACTGAAATCCTGTACCTACTCGAGTTCATGAAAGTGCAAGACTGACTTACGAGAGCTTTTAATTTTAGTATCAGGTTAATCACGAAATAGTGCATCTTACATTAAAGTTGCGGTGACTCGGCTGATATAGCTAGGTCATGTGTGATAGCGGGGGATATTAAAGTAGCAAATGTTATTTGCAATTGCTTTTATCTCCATATCTGTTCAGTTTCTCAGTGCAGGTTCTCCAGTTATCTACAATTGGATGTGTCTCCTTTCCTAAAATTGATAAGCCAACTTACATCAGTCTTCATTTTGTGCACCAATTCATTAGTGTTCGCCCGAATTGCTGGTCCACTTTCCAGGTTCATTTCTACAATTTGCTGTAAGAATTGTTTGTACAACATATCTTCCAATTCCAAATGATCAGCCTTGCGTGATCTTTTGTTCTTTTGTGTACATGTTCGATTTCAGCACCACAACTTGAATTTGGTCTTTATTTTTTAATATCTGTAAAAGTGGCCAACTTAAATCGTACTGTGTGCCTATTTCACTTACGGCTGATACACATCACATTACTGAATCTCGCTTTTAGTGGCAAAATCTATTGCTTTAGGTTGACTGGAAATACCTTTTAAACCAATATAGGCATACAATTACAAAAGAAATTGTGCTGAAAGTATGCACCCATGAATGAAGCAAGGCAGCGCAACCGTTCGTGAGTGATGGTCGTTCGCTTCCTATGTCGGACAAAGCATTAGGCATTTCAACATCTGCACTGCAGAATTGTCAGTTGTAATAAAGTTTTTCCTGTACCTATATAAAATGAACATGTTTCTGCACAATTTATATCTTATTATTGCATCGCAATTCTTAGAAAAGAAAATTTCATTTCATCCAAATGCATTTTAATCGCTCATTAAAATGGAAATACAAAATAAACCCTCACTTGCTGTAACCAGATAATTTAGTCTTGATAGTATAGTATCATATATTCACGATAACTTCGGCCTTTTGTGCAGCCTTGCTAAATTTCTACTTTTGGTTACTGATTTCGTATCCTTCCGCTACATGTAACCATTAACACTGCCTTGTGACTTCTACTTTAATAACTGTTAAATGTATTGATTGCTGTTTACAGCTGTCCAAAGAAGGTGGTCATAGTTCCTACGAATGTTCACAATTTAGGCCTATAACTTTTTTTTATGTTGGCTTTATAACTATTTGTTACACGCGATATGGCACTTTTACACATAATACACAATAATATTTAGCCACATCGATGTTTGTTACAACTGTGGCGGCAACAACAGTAGTATTAAAACCGTTGTTATTAATATATGTTTGGAATAATTTTAAGTACGCCACTTGTGTCTCTTATTTACTGTACATAGCGTCTGCAAATGTAAAAGATAGTGCTGAACATGCAAACACATAGGCCTGCCATAGCATTTATTCTGCTACTATTTACATGCATTGGTACCTATTGGTTTGTAGGTTTATTTTATTATTTATTTGAATTTATCCGTTTGGGCATAGTACTTTTTTGGGATCGTGGCAGTTGTTCAAATCACAGAAACGTAAGATCGTTACACAAGGGTTTTTCAAACACCTAGCGCGAAGATACAACATTGTTATAAACTGAAGTGAAAATAAATAATTAACTTCGTCATGGCATCAGTTCGTGGTTAAAACGTATAAACCTTGCACATATTTGAAATACACATCTGGCCTGCGCAACGATTACATCACAGCCACCATAGACAGAAATGACAGCTAGTCCCTTACACACATGGCGATCACAACTCTTGTTACAGTATGTTAATTAGCCCTGGCCTGGAAAATACACATTTATCACAACATTGTCACTTCCCTAGGATGTTTCAAGAATACGAGTACGAACTTGATAGTTACGAGACACGCCATGTCATTGACGTCACCACACCACTGTCAATAGTAAGGCACTCTGAAAACGGCCCGCCCGCAATATTAGGCCAAGCATGTTGCTAGTCCACGCCTGCCAACCTGCTGGATTTGTGTCATGCAAGGAGCTGTGTCGCATCTAAATAACATATAATACGTATTTAAACAATAAAATATTGTTTCAGTTGTAAATTACAATCTCAATTATTATGGTGGCAGTAATTGGTATGACATGTTTTGAAACTAGAAATCACAAAATGTATACTTTTCCTGGATCGGGAGAGAGGGATTACGAGAGATAGCGACAATCTCTGCTTCGTGTATTGAAGGTTTATTCTGGATGGGGAGAAAAACACCGGCCTACGCACAGGAATTTGCATGGATATTTTCAAAGGTTCCGTTCCAAAAGGCAGAAGAAAGCATAAATGGTATGATGGTGTGTCATAAAACTGCATTAAGTACGGAATTTTCATAATAGGCCGTACTTGTAGGTGCACGATTTCTCCATCTTGGAAATGAATAGTGTAATTGTTCAGAGTGACAGTTGGAATGATGTTCTCTTATTGTGGTCTGTTATAACAGCCAACTAGGTAGTGCGTTTTTAGACATTTTCGTGAGTTTTACTTATACATGCACAAAACTGGTACATAATGCAACACAAGTGAGACAATTGAGCCAAATGGCTGGTTGTGAGTGAATGACAGATGTGCTATATGAAAATTGGTTCAAATACGCAATAAATAGTTGTAATATATACTATTAATGAGTTTACATGGCAATGGAAGTGTCTGTAAAAATCATAGGGCACGTGTAAAGATGGCTTTGAACTTAAGCAAAATGTACTAAAGAGTTTTTGCATTGTCCTCTTAACATAGAATTAAAATAAACATACATTTATTTCTTTTGCCCTAACAAAGTACATTATTTAAGTCCTGAAATGTGGAATGTAGACATGATGTTGATGCAGTGGAGGAAGAGAACAGTGTGTAACTTGAGTCATAATTTCAGCAGTGATTTCAAGTATTCAATTAATTGGAATTTTTTTTTTTTGCTTTCATTACAAATTTAAAAGTTAACCCAAAATTCCTGCAGCTCTTCAAAATCTGAAATTAACACATTGAACTTGCATGAGAGTACGGAATTCTCAGTGCTGTAATTTTAGTTGCTGTTCTTTTATTGGAGACTTTATATACAATTATGTATAGCATGTGCCTAGTCGCAGGGCAATTTTTTGTGTGCAGGAACAGCATTCTTTTGTAGGCTATTCACGTTAAAGTGAGCACTTCTCAGCCCTCTCATTTGCTATAATAGTAAAGATATGTATTTTACATTAGCATTATACTTTAATAGAGTGCTGTAGAATATGCTTGGATTTTTAAAAAGTGTGGTTTAAAGTTAAAATTAGGTTGAAAGGAAATTGTAACTACATCTTCAAAAGTGCTCACTTTATAGTGAATAGTCTTTGGCAAAATTTTTGTTACATAGTTCTGGTTATGTGGTTTTAGATTTCATAGATTTTATTTTGTACATCACATAATTTCCAACGTTACTGTTTGCCCTTAATATGAACGGAATTTATAGTGTTCATAGGTTTACTGAAAAAAGGCTATTTTGCTGTTTTTTGTCCATAAATAAACTTTGGTTGTTCTTATTTTTGTATGATCCCTGTTATTCGTGGCATATTATTGGCTGATTGAAGTAGTAGACAGTGCTGAAGTCATATATCACCATCTTTTCATCGCAAGGGGTGTGGTTAATGGTTTGCCATGTTCATGTTAGTCTCTTATTTTACGTTTTGTTGTATAGTAATTGGCAAAATGAGTGGAAAATGTAAGAAAATGAACTATGAGATATTTAGGAAAGGGTACACCGAAGAATTTTTGTGTATATTCATTTTTTTTTATTGTAGTTGCGATATAAAACATTGCATGAGGGAAACACATTAGGAAATGTATAATAGTGCGTTAATAATTTGTAATTTAACAAGGTATTTTCTGATTCGGAAACGGCAGAAAAAAATGTTGGACAGTTAACAGTATTGATTAGGTTTAAAGTTTGAGCTGTGGTTTTAATGTTGGTTATTGAAGTATTATGTGTGAAAGAGTAGAACTGCTTTAAGTAATTTTTGTGTGCGCGTTGTAAATAACATGTAATACAACAGCCACAGTGTTAATGTGATCTGATCATAACTGAAGTTGATTGAAAGAAAGGTTTCTGTGAAAGTAAGGCTTGTGTTGTGATGTTTAGTGTTTTACATGATTCTAGTATTGTTTCCATATACACCAAGCTGCAGAGTTTTTTAAAATCAAAATAGATCATCCAGAGTATTTTGGTAAACAAATTTACAATGTCAACTTTTTGCAAAGAAGTTTTCTTTGAATTTAGGGTTGAAAGATTAACATGTAAGAAAATAGGCCCGTGTTGAAGGAATTTTGCATTAAAGTACTGTAGGTTATTGGGAAAGTGACGGGGCCATTTTAAGCTAAAATTTGCCTTTTTAAATTTTTGTTCTGGTTGATGATTTTATACGTAGCTCATTTTATGCGAGATCAATTTCTCCAAAAGAAAACTTTTGACTTTTTTGCCATGTGACATATTATTGTTCAAGAGACACGCACATCACATATGAAGAAAAGAGCAACACAATTTATAAGCAAATTTTTAAAACAGTGAGTAAATTTTAAACATGTGAATAAATGTGCACTTGTTTGTTTTCTCCCCGCCTCTTCAACATAAACTACTTTAATCTCCCCCTCCCCTATACCCTCTTCACCCTTTTTCCAGCCTTTTTCCATCCATCTGTATTTTGTATTATATTCACTAATGGTATATTGTACCTGTTTTTGAATGTCCAACAGGTATGTTTATTTCAGTGTGACATTGCTCTGCTCTGCTTTGTCTAGTGTCTTATCTTCCAAACATGTTTTACGATGCTGTGGCGTGGAGCGGCATGCGAGACTAGCCAGACTTGCTAGTTCCTGTCACACCTAACTACGTGGCGACCTAGCGTCGTCTAGCCCTTCTTTTTCTCTTTTTCAGCTGCGCACCTTCCTCCCACACAATCCTTGCACACCACCTATTGGGAAAATTGCTGTAGCAAAAGATAGAGCATGTCTTCTTTCGGCCATGCCTGCTTCACTTCCCTTACCTTCTCATTTTGCACGCCAGTGGCCAGCCTAGAGCAAATGTGTGCCTTGCGAATGTAATTTTATCCGGATTTGTGTGTCGCTCGAAACAGTTGCAACTATCATCACATGTATTTCAAAGCCAATAGTTTCACTTGTGACTCTTGCTCTCACGAAATTAAAACGAAGCATATGTTATGTACGTCGGTGAAACTGAATCGAAAATGAAAAATAAAGCCATTAGATTTTGGCCTTAATGAAAGTTTAACGAATTTAATTACATTTTAGCAAGGAATATCTGCCACAGAGGGTCTTACCTACATTTGAATTTTTATTTTATCTATTTATTTGAGTTATAAAATAATGGAAACATACGAGATGATTTACAGGCAATGATTTTCTTTGCTAATGCACTATATGAACATTCTTTAATCAGCAGAAGTCCTTAATTGCTATATTAGTTTGTAGGGGCCCTTAAAAGTCCTTATTTTTGTACATGTCGTTTAAAGTTTCCAATCTACCCATCTCTCGTTTCTTCGCATTATATCACACATTTCAAATTATTTTCCATTTTTATATTGTCGATATTGGACTGGGCAATTAAGCAACATTGAATTTGAAATGAATTATGTGTTCGTTTATTCCTATCCAGTGTCGGGGTTGTGTGGAATTTCGGTTTTGCCACCTTTGACTAAGCATTTTAAGATATAACATAGATTTTGAGGTCAATTCCACAGTGAAATTGTTAAAAATTATTACAATCCAACAAATGTGTTTCCACTTTCAAACCTTGCATAGATGATCTACATAATAAAGGAAATGGCACAAATAGTCAGTAGCTGTTGTCACTGTAAAGGTAGGGGATGATGTATAATAGTCTGTTGTGTGATTGCATTTGGCGCGTTGTTGCCAGTGAGTTTTTTTGGGCACTTGGGCTTAGTCTCACAGAAATGGAGGGCAAGACACTGGTCTTTGCGCGGCAGTGGCGCTCGGACGGTGTACAGTACTGGTCGGGTCACTTTTCGGCAAGGAACAAAGTCCAGTTCAGCAAGCACTCTTTTATATTTTGGCAGGACCATTCGTATTGGTATACCAGGGTGATGTAAGAC
Organism: Dryococelus australis; assembly: GCA_029891345.1. Taxonomy (NCBI): domain Eukaryota; kingdom Metazoa; phylum Arthropoda; class Insecta; order Phasmatodea; family Phasmatidae; genus Dryococelus; species Dryococelus australis. The sequence continues at coordinate 150,971,786 of CM056999.1, read as the reverse complement.
ATTAGGCTGTGGCGCTGTCCACTGAGCTCTCCTCTTGGCACTCTTGTGACACACACTGGTCTTTTTCTGATGTGAGTACTGTTTTGCCGAGGTTCGCAAGCCCTGGCAGGCGTTCAGGTAGGTGGCTTACGTCGAGTTCCCCAAAACCAGAGATTAAGCCCATATTAGTTGTCTTGGCCTCTTAGACAGGCCTAAATTAGTGGGTGGTGCATTTCAGTGTGTTTGGTTGGTGCTTCTAAAAAAGGCAGGCTCTTAAATTGGTGAACAGACTGAGTTCTGCACCACATTTCTGTGGACTTAGATGCTCGAGCCTACTGGGGAGTGTGTTGAGCTTTGGTGGATGTTTAGAGGCGTTGACACTCCTGCGACTGGTAAAGGGTATTGGGAAAGTTATTCTAATAGTGCGCGTATTGTGGCTGTCAGTAATTTGTAGTGTGCCGTATCTCTCCCAAACTCCATACGGGTGGAGGGCGACAATCCCAGCACAAGGGTAAGTTCCTTCTAGTACTGGACTCCCCAAACCTAGAGAAATAATGCTCTTGGCACCAGAAGTACGGTGACGAGCAACCTCCAGACTGACAAGTCAACTTTTAGAAGACTTGCCTAATGTTGTGACTCTTCTGTTCACTACACTTTGTGCTGAGAATGGGTGGCCTTCCTAGATTTAATTATGAGAGTTGTTTTGTGTTTTGCCGATACAAATAAAACTCGGGTCACCACTCTATCTCTTACAGGTCTGATGTCTAAAGTAAATGAGGCAAACTGCGTATAAAGGAAATAAACTGCAGTTGTGGTGGTTGTATTACCTCCTATCCTTTAGAGCTTACGGAAGTTAAACACGTGAATGCAAGGTAGGTAGTAAAAAGTGGCTATGAAAATAACTGATTTCACTTGCATACTTCTATTGTCCTGAAGGGTTCGGTATGTGTGGTAGTGTTATAATGATATAAGGCGTTGGTTCTTCATTGGAGCAATTGGCGAGTACTGGGCAAGCCAAGTAAGGAATCGTGAGGAACGATGGTGTCATCTGCACCTCGAGGACGTGGTAAAGAACAAAGTAAGTGTGGTGAATAAACAGATCAGACTTCAGTTGCTTGAAGACTGTTCAGGAGCAGTGGTGTGGGAGTAGTCTTAGACACAGGTAGCAGCTGTGGAAGTGTGACAGATCTCCCCTTGTGTGTGCGACGTGAGTGGCCCGCACTGGATCAAGACTCATGCCTTTGTGATCGTATTAGTAGTGGCATCTGGTGGCTATAATAGGTTGACCTTGATGCAACGCTTTGGTGAATAATAAAATCTGGTGTTGGGTCTGTCCTTTGCTTTGGATAGGTAATGTAATTGCTGTTGTCTCGTTGGGAGTGGCAACTCATACTCTGTTAATAGGGGTTCCAATTTCGTTTGCACTGATGAGTAAAAATAGTTGACTGGTTTAAGGACAGTGGTTTCGGTTTTTCTTAGGGATTGTTAGAGAGTGCAATTTTTCCCCAATTCAATTCCAAGAAATATTTCTTATTTTTGATTCTCGATTCCAAATTCCAAGTATTTTGATTATTGAAATTAGCATTTGCAAAGCATTGGGAAAACAATGCTTTCAGCCCATAATATTTATTTGCTGTAAATTCGAGAGTAGTGATATTATTGGCATTGAGTCATAAGTAATTCTATAGCTAGAATTATCGGGGGTTATCTCACCGGAAAAAAGTTTGTATTAAAACACCTTAGCTTTCGATAGAAGTGTTTTTTTAATATATATATATATATATATATTAAGTTACATGTTGTCCTTTTTAAGAGTGTTGGTAATAATTAATGCAAAGGAAATTCATTTGTGATGAGACCTTGAATGAAAATATTGTATTGCCTCAATAACACAATGTGTGTGTGTTGTAGTTTGTCTTTGTTGCTGGGTTGTCTTCCCAGCTTCTAGGTTGTTTGGACTATGTATCTTGTTTGGTTGAACATTAAGTTGTCTTAAACTTTTTGTCCCGTTTTACCAGCTCTGTGCAACTTTTTAAATTTAAAACATGTATTTTTACGCTTCACAAGATTTTAAACAAATGCCTTTTACTTTGGTTTGGTCATGTTGAAAGGTTGTAAAGTTCTGTAATGTTAATTATTTTTATTTCCTACAGTACTTTAGGATGGATGCTTATTTTGCATGCTAAAAAGCCAACTAATTAAAAATACTCTGTTATACGTGTGAAAGGGACACAGCGAGAGAAGCCCTTGAAAAAAAGGGGGGGGGGGGGGTTTAACGCATCGTAGATTTGGACAACTGCATATGCACACCAATGATGTAGAAGACGCTGTTGTGGTTTTGAAGCATATCTGCCGGGCACTATTGTTGTGGGAAAATGGTTGGCCATTTGGTTTAAAGTGCTATATGCCCTTGTATCTGATCTGCAAAAAATTGTTTCCAATACATGTCTGTAGAAACACCGTAATTCTAGTGTTAAAAAATGCAACTAAAGGCTGTGTGTCAGTTGAAAGTGAATGTAATTTCCCATTTAATATATTTACAAACTTTGCCATTTATTATGAGAATATTCTGAGATACTAATGTAATTCATTTTGGTAAATTGTTGGGGGAAATGCTTTTGAGTGCATTTGACGAGATTAAATTTATTTACATCTTGGCATAGAGTATGTCGCTATAAGGAATATGCAAATATTTAATGAAGGTATTGCGGTATGGTTTAATGTAGATTGCATTGCCGAATCAGTTGCTCAGAGAATCGTCTATTGGCATTCTGCTTGCCAACCAGAGTTTAGTGGGTGTAGTTACTTTTATTTTTTACATCTTGCAGAATAATCTGTTGAATTATCACCGCTATTCGGTACACTCAATATAAGTTTACCGGTCTGCCACCCTGGATTATCGCATATGGGAATCGTGTCACAAGATGTCACTGGCTTGACTGGTTTTATCGCAGACCTACGGTTTCCCCTACCCCTTCATTCCAGCACTGCTCCTTACTAACCCTCGCTCTATCCCCATTGGCTCTCAAGACCTCTATAAGAGGCTACCCACAATCTCTCCACTCAATTCACGTAAGGAAAGTAAAATTTGGATGTGCTAATGCAGTTGCAATTAACATGAGACTGTTTAGTATATGATTTGAAATTTGTTTCAAAACTTTCTCTGGATTCCTGTATTTATTTGGCAACTTTGAAATCCACTCGCCTCAAAATAATTAGTTGCAGTTTTCAGAGTCATTACAACATAACACTCTGATAAGCTTACGTATTGATATCCTGTGCTGTGGCCTCTTGCAGTTATTTTACGCAAGGCGAATATATATTGAATCTTATCTCGCATATTTACATTCAAAAGTTTCTGCATTGAGAGCTTATGTTTAACTTCGGGCAAAAAATAAATTTTTGAATTAGACTATTTGGTTTCCATTTTTAATGTATGAGAATAGTATCTAGTTTGCTTCTCCCCCCCCCCCCCCCCCCCCCACACACACACACACAAATTCTGTTGATTTCCCCCATAAAATAATTTGTGACAGAAAAGTTGTGTTGTGTTGCAATGTTTACAAATATGCATCACACAATTGTTATAACACAGCATGTTTAAATTTACACCTGGGGGAACAAATAACTGTACTGGTGCAGTTTTTCCCCCCTACCTTTTTGTTCATTCCTTGTCCCTTCCTTAAAAAAATTAAACTATCAAAATGTACTGTATTTTGACAAATTTCTAAACATGTTTTGGGGGAAAAGGTTTCAAAATAAAAGTTATTTATGCCAATATCTCAGCCCACATCCCACTTTTTTTGTCTTTTTTTTTTTTTTTTTGGTAAAAATGTAGTTTCTCTGCACACCAAAATTCAGTATATCATTGTTTATTCTCTACTTACAAGGTAAAGATGGAAAAATCTGCATTGAGAATTTCTGGAAGTAAGAAGTATATGTGACATTCTGTGTACAATGTTTTTGTATTCCTGTAATTGATGCTTGTTGGAGTTAATATTCCAATAAAGACAAGCATTGTATATTCAAGCTAAAATGCTATTGATTTGTAGAGTACACGTTTGCACTAATTATGAGTTTTGTATGTTTCAGGGGCACAAATTCAGTGTTTTGAAGATTATTGGATTTTCAAGCACAAGAATTAGTAAGTGCACGTAATATTAATTTAAATATTTAATTCAGTTAATGTACATTAGTATACACATGTTTGTGGTGAAAAGCTTTCACTGATTGCATCAATTTTTTGCCTTATTTAGGTGAGTTTAATTTTTTTAATTAATCTAGTCAAAAATTCCTGTTAATTTTGACACAAAAAAATAGTTTTGTAAAAGAAAAAAAATTGTACATACTTAGCAAAAAAGATGCAAGCACTTGCACATTTCATATTGCTACAAACTTTCACTGCCTAAGTGACGGCACAAAAATAAAGTAGCTTACAGTTAATCGGAAAATACCAGCACAGTCAATCATTAATACCATGTTACTTAGCTCAAGGTAGGATCTTTAGTAAGTCTTATTTCCAGGTATTGTGCAACTCTTTCACGGTCTACATTACTGACCTGGAGTCGAATTTTAGTGTGTAATTCTCACATTTATCATATTTTGTTCTTTCAGTGAAGTTAACTTTTTAGTTACAGTAATTTGAATGTTATTTCCGTATGCGCAAAATTTTCCACTACGTCATCTAAACTATATGCAAGATATTTCTTTGTCATAACGTAAATAAAATGACTCCAGATACATAGTCATCCAAATATAACCTAGGTAATTTTAAAATTGCCTTTACACAAAAAAATTCCAGGGAAAAATGTGTGATAATACTATAGATATGGAATTGGCATCCTAATCATGAAAATTACAATAGAATTTTTTTTTTGGTCATTTTTCACTAGAATTATTGTATTTTGTGATTTCGTGTACTGCTAAAAGTAGGTGTGTGTATACAGTAATGTAGAATAAATTGCCACTGTGGTATTAAAAATTATTCCTCAAAGTATAACAGATTGTCTGCCGTGTACCACAGTGTTTGTAATGTAAATTAATTTTTGGCTAAAATGAATTATTTTACCTGTGGAATCATGACCACCAATGTGTATCGATAAATGTATAAACTGCATGATAAGAATAATTTAAGTTTTCAGATGATGTGAGGGGAAAAAATTAATTTTACGCTTATCGATCAGGCTGTGTGAATAACAGCTGTAAATATTGAGTACCATTTGAATGAGAAATGATGACTTAATGAGAATAGCTAAGTTGTAAAACCAGCATACAAGTTACAAAGAAACAAAACTTTTAAATAGTTATTTTTTATCCTAAGGTAATTTTCTCGTTTTTAAGCAATCGCATAAACATTATTATAATATTTTAATGGAAATATGCATCTAAATACTTTTTTTTCCTACTACGTCGCCATGTTGAAACCAGTTGTTGTGCCATTACAGGAGATTGCACACACCTTTTCTTAAATTAGATGCACAGTACATTTAAAACAATGTGCTGTGATATTTAATGATTGCCCTTTATTTCTTAATTTTGTTCCTGTAATTGCATCAACTCACTACAGGGAGTAGCCAGCTACCGGCCACAAAGTACAGTATACCTGATGTTAATGTTTATATGCATGTATCTTGGAGATTGCTTGAATAATTTATGCACTTTTATTTTTTTCCACTAATATCCTGTTTGAAAGGTGCGAGAAATCTGGCAGTAAATGTGGTATTTCATTGTTGCATTGCATTTTTCTACAGAATTTATTTCTATTTCAACTTGTTCTTTCGTAATGGGAATGGTAGTCTCTTGCTGCTTTGCCATTCTTGTCAATAAACCTGTATATTCTTACAGTTACAGGCTTCCATAGGAACAGGGAATTTCTTATTAGTGCCAGATCTTTACTGGCTGACAATGTGTGAATAAGTATGGTAATAATTTTTCATTGCCAGGCAGTCAACATATATTTTTTTGTACCGTGGTGTCTTCTATACTTCTAGGAGTAAATAGTAATGTACTTATGTTCATGCATTCTGAAATACTTTTTCTTTTCCTCTGCAGTTGGAAGATGTGCAGTCCTTTTCACGGCAGTACGTAGTTCAGGTAAGCACCAAGGATTTATGTATGATGTTGAAATGAGATAAATGGGTTTGTAAAATATGTGCTTCAATTTGTGGCGATATAAAGCACCATACATAGCCATATTAATATAATAACTTTGCATAATAGAGAGCATTCACTGTTGAATTTTATTGATGCAAACCAGTGGAACTGCTGGCACTTGTCTGGGTTGGCCTGATGGTGCGTCCTGTGTGGTAACAGGCAGGACAGGCCCAGTGGTACTTTCTCTCTGTGGTGAAAGGCGGTGACCACTGGTTGCGTGGTCGACTATGTCTTTGGCATAAAGACATTGCATAAAGTGGGAGGCGAAACTGCGGGGTGAAACCCCATAATCTTGCGGATGGCTTGAGCTTGGTCCCGGAAGGTATCTTGGTAGAATGCCCACTGGGTTGGCTGCAGTTCCAGGTTGTTTTGCAGGGGTATGTTGCAGTGGCCTTGTCTCGTGCAGAGTAGGGTATTCTGGTCCCTATTTAAATTTGTTCTGCCGCAGCAGCGGCTAGGCGGGTATAGCCGTACCGTTCCCTCATCCGGCAACACAAGCGGTGTAATGGTTTGTGGTCAGGTTTCTGTGGGGTGTCAGACAACTGCGGGTGTTCCTAGGGTTGTCTCCTCCCCCCGACCACATGCGTGATCCACCCTACTCATCAGTACCGGTTAAACACCCTCTCCGGTTTATCAAGTGGTACATACGATGGAGTGCAAACGAAATAGCCTGGTGGTTAAGCCTCCCTAGAGTTTGTATGACTACTGGTTGGGATATGGTGTTCGCAAGGGTGTTTGTGGGGGTTTTTGATGTACGAGTCCTTGTGGATGAGTCTGCGGACCTACGCTAGATGTTAAAATTTGTTAGTGTAAACCCAGTCTTCCTGCTCCACTCTGGCAGCCCTGGTGTCTACTATGGTTCTACAGTCTCAGGAAATTAGTTACAGTGTAGATGAGAAACACGTTTTATTCCTCGGAGGAATAAACACTTTGGCGTGTATTACCGCCTTACTACCTTTGTCTGACAGCAGGTATAAGGTATGCAGATTCCATCTGAAGGAATCCTGTTTAATGACTGGTGGTGGCAGTTTAGACGAGGTAGTTATTAACTTTTCCTATTTACTCTGTGCCGTGTTGGCAGTACTCCAGGGATTCTTGTAGAAGTATTACTTCTGTTTTAATCATTAAATTTAAATAAAATTTTCACTGTCAATGTTTAAAAAATGTTTGCTGCGAGTACTAACCATGTGACTGTTGACAACGTCCGAATTTGAACATTGCGAAACGACAAATTAAAAAAATGACATTTGATATTTTGGACACTGCGATAAATTGAACTTGTTTCATTTTTTATGTTATAACATTCCAGGTAATTTTTTATCATGTTATTCTTTCAACGTAAACTTGTGTTGTTTGTAATTTGTCACTGCACTAACCTGCAGTATGTAGAAGTGATGAAAATTACATACAGTAGCAAGAGAAGCATCTGCAAGGTCATTAGTATTTACTGAAGAAGACTACACAAAGCAAAATGTACTTGTGCGAGTAATCTTTAATACAGGACTTTGGTCCGTTACATTAATGCCCTAGAACATTAATACAAATTGACTTTGTTCACCATGCGCACAGTAGAGGTTGTAGAAGGTGGTTACGCACCAAATACATTTAGCTAGGATCTTTAGTTACAGATTTTGATTGTAGAGGTGCAATATTTTCTCTCTGTGTAAAGTAGCGCTGTTGATGTATAATGCAACTATGGCACCGTGATTGTTAAATTTTGCAGTTACATTTTTCTACGTATTAACCATCTGAATTAATGCTTGGGCTGAGCGAATACAGGTTTTTACTGGTACAAACTAATACTGGCTGCCGATGCAACAGATATGGGATACTGATACAGTGGACATATGAGTAATGGACTGAAAGACTTCTACTAGCTCAAAAAATATTTTGGGAATCTGATAACTGTTAGTCAGTGTCACTCAATATGCTATTAGATGTTTAAAACATTAGAATAATTAATTTCACGTTAATTTTTAGGTTTAGGTCATGGCATTTTTTAAGCACTTTATGTTTTAAGCAAATTAAATTCAGAATGTAGTGAATGACAATTCTCAGCATAAATCAACTTTGTTCATATTCAGAAAGTAAAATTATGTGCCTTTTTTAAATTCAGCATTCCCTTATTGAAGGTAAAATTGAAGCATTGCCAGTTCAAACTGTAGATGATTTATCTCCTAAAGTACCTCACACTGGAGGTGGCCACCGAGCTTGTTTCTATTCCTGTAGATGATTTTCTCACAGCAGAGTGGCAGTCTCTTCTTCCCTTTGCCATCCGGGTTTAAAGGAAAATTTGTGGTCTCGATATCATCTAAAAATGAGATTGGTTCCAGCTGAGCACTAATTTGGGCTGTCCCAGTGGTTACGTAAAATCGCAAATTTGAATATTGCGCAAGTCCTCAGAGTTGAATACCTATTTAAAAAATGTAAAATGCAAATGACAATACACGCACGCACAGAAAAACATTAATTTATTATTACCGATTTTGCCAATACTAAATTTTCAATCGATGACTAACATGAACAATATTCCTTAAGCAAAGTTTAAATGCATCTAGCTGTGATCTTATGCTTAAATTTCTTAAAAATTTATACTCTTTAGCATAGTAATGTAGAGTTATATGTTAACAGTTATTTTCAATACTGTAATTGTTTTACGGGAGTTATTATTTAAAATAGTTTCTCAATCATGTGCATATTATAACTAGATGTTTGTGATAATGAACGAGCCTATTTTCCTTTACACAGGTGCACATAACTTTTAGGAAATTCTTAACAGCTTTGGTGGGAGGAGGGCGTTGATGTCTCATTGACAGATATATTATTGGAGATGTAATCAGAAACATGCAAAACAGTTTCAAGACAATTAAAATACACGAGTGACTTACCCAGGATCTGAGTTGAAAAAAACTCGTAAAATTAAGCTTGCAATCGTCTGCATCACTAAGATAGAATTTTGTCTATCAACTTTGAATGCTTAAGTGTTCACTATCCTGAAATATTTTTTCAGCCATCTTTTTGTAAATGTGTCTCTGAGCCACTATAAAGACATATATTTATATGGCCACCATATTGCCACTTTTGTATTATTCTGTTAACTGGTCTCAGAGTAGTGGTATAAAACTTTATTTTTCGAACAGGCCTATCTCGTATAAACAGCCTAAAAAAGAGTTTATGTATACAATATTTCTAATATATACTATTTCTAGGGCTATGGTCTACGCAATTGTGAATAAATGACAATAAATGCGTAATTGTCGCAAAATTTAGGTCTTTACTGAAATACGGTATAACAGACCAAAACGTGCTTTAAAAAAAAGACCTGTTTACTATTAAAACTGTTTATAGTATTAAAAAGCAAACGCACACTCATGTTTTAAAGACAGCAGTGAATTTTTGTATTCATGTAAATATTAAATCAAGATTCCATTTAAACACAAGAAATTCCTACTTAATTTCTCCCCTACAAAACATTTGATACAGAAAATTTGTATTAAGGTTCAGTGTTTACTAATATACATCGCACAATTACTTTTCCACATATGGTAACGTGACTATAAATCTAAACCACAGCAATATGTTATATAAAATGGTGTCCATTAGTGTGCACTTGTGGTGCTGTGGCGTGTGTGCGAACTACATACAGTATTTTTTTCGTGTACGTTAATTATGGTCTAGCTACAACGTGTTTTCATTTTATGCGTGTGAATGGTTATTTTTTTTTTACAAACAAGTTATTGTAAACCTGTAAAGCTATTCTCTTTTTCTTTTTTTACTTTCTGAAGAACTCTGGCTGTATTCCATTACCTTTGCCATCCGAAATATGTGCAGTTACTTAGTTCCAATCCTCTAACCAATTTGGAGGTTAGCGTCTGTGAGACACCAAACTGTGGGTTGGTTGGTTTGTTTTAGGAAACGTGCATAGTGACCATTTTACTGAATGATTCTGCAAATAAGTTATATAAAGTGTTTGGTGAAGTAAATGTGTAAGGATTAATACAGCAAAACACGTGTTTTAGAGAGTGCAAATTCCACCAACAGTAAGATTGCATGTTTTGTAAATAATGTATTTGCAAACAGTTACTATCATTATTTAATTGCCTGTGGCCTTAAAATGTTGCACTTTCTACATTTTTGCAGTGTTTAAATGATGTTATGCACTGCTGTGCGGCACTGGCAGTGGACCCGCAGCATCTCTCTCTGCTGCATTGCTTCCTGATCCCTCTTGGCCCCTCTCCCCAGCTGGAGATTTTGACGGGTCTGGTGACTAGGCTGGAAAGTTGTAGTGAGACTGGATGGCGTCTCGACCCTCTGCGACCCATCATGGGTGTTGGGAAGATTTTGTTTGGATGCCTTTACAAACTATTTGCACGACCGCGAATTAGTTTTCCAAATATAATGGTTTGATGAAGAATCTTGTGCGCGAGATATGTTTGATTTGTTGTGCTGTCCCCCCCCCCCCCCCTTTTGGCTGTGTAATAAGTGTTGACTATGTCCAAATACATCAGAACTGTGTATATCGAATCATGGCTCTTGGATCCTGAGGTCTCGACTTTCGTGCCTGTCAGTCTAACCAGCCACACGTCAGTGTAGATACTGAAGGAAAATTTTGCATGTCATCCAGGCATTTTGATTACTTTTGTACCTGCAGGGCAAACTTTTGATGTTCTTAAAGCATCTGGGTTTTGCTGCCTTTCCAATCACGTGACGGAGCTTCTCGCTGTCATCCATGTTTGTTCCCAGCATAATAGTGACTTTTTCCTTTAATCGGTTGCCACCTACACTTTTCTCCTTTGAAAGAGAGTGTTTTATTGGGAAGCAAGTAAAAAAAAGTGCACACACATCCACATTGTAACTCTCTTTTGCAGAATATTCTTGCAAAAGGAATGGCAACACTCATTTTCCAGTCTGACAGACTCAATACTAGTAGCCTTACCACTTAAGTCTTGTACACAGAGTGCATTTTTAAAACCTGTCTATCCAGCCATTTAAAATATTGAAATCCTCTACACCTAATACCAAAACTTTTTCAGTTGCCTTTTCGGACAAAATTGTTCCGTTCATACACACATTTTGGAAATGCACTTGCCGGATTCCTTTTTTTGTCTAAATAAAGTAAATAGGACCCAGACAAACTAAATTTACTCTGAATAGCCTGTACGTAGTATTACTGTACAACATTATATTTATAATTTTATATATGAATATTTTAATGGGAACTTTATAATATGGTTCAAGTATTTCATTAACTCTGTGTTGTTAAATATAGTTAATAAGAATATGATGTAATTTTTTCATGTGTGTTTGTATGAATTGGGTTGCCAGTAGTTTTTATATTGACTTTTATTAATACGTGAAAAAACTCTCCAACGTTCAATTGAAAAGATCACAGCTTTTTTGAATATTCAGTTCGAGGCTGACTCGAACGAGATTCCAGTGCTTGTCCATCCCTAATTGTTGTTGTCCATTCCTAATTGTTGGTAACTTTGAGGAGTGTTTTTGGCACTTTAGAATGATAGGCATATTGTTAACATTCTTGGTGTGCAGGGGTGGTAAAGTCAATGTTTGTTGGGTATCATTTTTATTGACATAAATTTGTATTTGATTTCAAGTTCGTTACTATGTTACTTTTATGCTAGTGATGACACATGGACATGACAGGGAAAACGTACATACTGTACCATCAGGTCTATAGTGCCTCGTGAGCTGATATTTATCTGTTTGAGACTGTCTGAGTCCTGCGTGAGTCATCCATTTCCGCTCGTTGTAAATGGCGTATTTGACCGCCTGAAGGCCGTGTCCGAAATGGCAGATTTTGAAGGCAAAAAGACCATGTGACTGGATTTTTTTGTACTTAAATGGTGACGTATTCTGTAATTAGGTATTTTATATTTTGTATCTTGCGGATGTTAGCAACAATACAAAATGACACTAAAAGTACGCTAGGGTGCTTTATAAAGCAAGGAAGTGTTTCCACGAGTGTTAAAAAAGACAGTCGACATTGTCCCAAGTGAAACTTATGAAATAGGGTGACAATTTTCTCATTTCGAACAGACCCCCCTGCATTTAAATTCCTACAACACTCCTTGCCAGTTAATCGACAGCCAGATCGAGTCATTGTTTTCTTCGTAGTGTTGTTTTCTCAATGTTAACGAAGCGTAAAATTGCATTTTAAACTATCCCAAAGAAGGTAGAAAAAAATGTTGAACGTGGTGTGGTATCAAGAACTGTCCCGGTGAAAAGGGAAAAAATTTTTTAAGACTTTTTCAATAAAGGCAGGGTTTAACTTACATTTTTTTCATATTAAGTGTTCATATGTTCACAAAATATGCAACATTTCCCAAGTTTTAAACTATTGTGTGTGTAAGTCCGTAAAATATAAATAAGCTAGTAATAGAGGTGGTACTGTATTGCTTAAATGCCAGGTAGCCTCTTTTAGTATCTCGTTATAGTCTTTCAACTAACTCTGCCATCTAAAGGATTGATTTGCATCTGACAAACATCATGAGAAAGTGATAAAACTACGCACCACTTATCTTTTTCGTTTGCCCAACGTGTCCGTCACCTGCGCAGACTTTATTTTGTATGTACTGCCAATTAACTATACTCGGTGCAACATAAATATCATGTGGTTTAAATTCTGCACATACAGTGAGTTATTTGTGTTTACTTTGAAATGTATAATTTGATACTTCGTTTTATCACTATTTTCAGAGCCAATGTCACTGTTCCATTACTAGTTACTAGTAAAAATGTTTATTCAATTATCCTGGTTTTTTTAAATACAAATTCGCTTTTTTTTCTTGCCCTGATTAACACTGTTGGGTGTGAGTTTATTGTACAATATAGGCATAAGCAGGGGGTGTTGAAATTGCCATGTTTAGAGTCTACAAACACAGTAATTTTATTAGTCATTTACAGAGGAAGCGCTTTGCTGTGTAGCAAAATCGCTTAAGTCATATAACACCTACAAAAGATCTACTGTGTAAGAAAGATGCTACTATCATAAAGGCAGGCTACACACACCTATATCATTGTGTTTAGTTTTTCTTTACACGTAAATAAAATATTATTATTCATGTAATAGCATTTCTTCTTCATAGGGGTAGTCTGCATCCACGGTTATATATTTTTCCCTCAAAAAATTTTTATTTACGGGAGGGGGGGGGGGGTTGTCTTATCTGTAGGCAAATACTGTAAATTCATGCTTAATTTTCCCCTGTGATATATTAAATATTCAAATTGTCGACTCGTGCACAAGTTTCTGGTAAAGGTGCAATATATACCGTGCGGCAGATGATACATGGTACTGTAAATATATACAAACTAAATAAATGTGACAAAATTCAAACGCATTATCAAAGCTATTGATTTCCGTAATAAGCAAGGCTTTGTTGTACCTTACCTGGCAGTTATAATAAGTAATTATTACTGAACGTAGTTAATACTTGGTAGATTCGTATTAATTCAGTGACATTTTTTCCAGCAGTCAAAACAAAACAAATTTTATAGCATAGGCTATATGATTCAATGTAGACCCAAGGAATCTATTATTGATTCCTAAAATGTTGATTAAGCAATTCCGAGTATTACATAAGAATCGACTCGACCCATCCCTTCTTTTAGCTTTTATTTGCCCAAAGTTTAAGTCTTGCAATTGACAGATAGCATGGTGCATTGTGTGATCAAGCTGGCATTATTTGAGTTTTGTGCTGTATTCAGTTTATGTAATTTGTAAATAGTGTTTTTAAGGTATGGGGATGTAATGTTAATGGGTAGCATACGAGCTTGCAGGTCACAATGATGAAGATAATTACCGTTTGACATTTTTATGAGACAAACATATGGCTGCTTTTTCTTCTGATAAGAGATTGTGAAAAATATGTTTCTTGTAATATTAGTTCATATGTAATTACTGTTTTTCTGTTTCCAGTATGAAGAATGTTTGCAACAGTTACGTGGAAGTTCATTACACAAGGTATGTGTTGGATTTTTCTTTTATTGCAATGTATTCAAGTGTTTTTATGTACATCCAGGATTTTAGTTATAAGGTTATACTCCATGCAGGACAATAACATAATATTCAATGACGACTTAAAATAAAACATGTGTTGCAAAATATATAAACAAATCCCAACATTTACTTGCTTTGTAAAACATGTCTACAGTACATTCCCAATTGGAACCAATTTATGAAAATCAACCTTTGAAAAAACACTCTAGGTACAACAGGTTGCTTACAACCAACGTTTAGTGCAGAAATTATGGGTGGGTGAAGCTTCGAAAATTCGAATTGAATATTTTCTATATTCTGCTTCATATTTGACATCAGATTTTTGCTTGTAACTTCGAAACAAAAAAATACTTATGGAAAAATGCCAACGAGGCAGAGATGAAAAATATAGTAATGAAAAATGTACAAAAATGAGGGAAGGGCTCATGGCAACTGCCAAAGAAGTTCTAGGAAGTAGCGAGTCCAAAAGTATCAGGAAAGAATGTATAACTGAAAACATGTTGCAAAAGATGGAAGAATGGAGAAAGTGGAAGAATACAGGAAAGGAAGGAAGAAAGAGGTATAGGAAACAGAATAATGAATTAAGATGAGAAACTGAACAAGCAAGAGAAAGATGGATGAAAGAGAATTGCGATGAAATAGAGAAAATGGAGAAAGAGGAAACGTATGAAATGATGTACAGAATGGCTAGGGAGAAAGCCTTTGAAGGCTAAAGAAGGAAGCATAACATGGAAATATTAAAAGTAGATGGCTCATTAGCCAAAGAACCACATGAGGTGTTAACTAGATGGCAAGAATATATAGAATGTCTTCATAAGGCGGATCAAAGACCAGGTGAAAGTATGATTGAAGAGGTGGCACAGGTTCTAGAGGATAGAAAAAGGTATGACATCTTGGAAGCAGAAGTTGAAAAGCCACTGAAGGAGATGAAGACTCGGAAGGTGTGTGGAATTGATAATTTGCCTGCAGAAGTGTTTAAGAGTTTAGGAAAGATGGGGAGTGAGATAGTCTACCTATCTAATGAGATATATGACGGGAATGGCCGGATGACTTTCTCGCAACGGCAATGATAACAATTTAAAAAAAATACTAATAAATGTGAAGAGTTTAGGAGTATTAGTCCAATTTCTCATGCAGCTAAAATACTGTTAAAGAGTGTTGAATAGAAGGCTATATGGGAAGTTAGATGGTTGGGAGAGGAACAGTTTGGATTTAGAAGTGGAAAAGGAACAAGATGCTATAGACCTGTTTAGAATCATAGGGGATATATATATTGAGGAATGTATTCTTTATTGATTTGAAAATAGCTTTCGACAGAGTACAATGGAACAAGCTGATGGACATCTTGAAGAGGAAAGGAGTAGATTGGGTGGAGAGAAGACTCATACACAAACTATATTCACAACAGAAAGTAAGAATAAAGCTTGGAACTGAAATGTTGTAAGGAAGCAGCATTGGAGGGGGCGTTAGACAAGGCTGTTGCCTTTCTCCCTTGTTCAATTTATACCTGGAGGTGATTATTGGGAATTGCTTAGAGTGAAAAAGAGAACGTATTGGCGGGAGGAGAATAGAATGTATAAAGTTTGCCGATGATATGGTTTTATTAGGAGAAAGTGAATAAACTATAGTTAAAATGCTAAAAAATCAGGATTAAACTTGTGAGGAGTATGGAATGAGAATCAATACATCAAAAATAGAGTATGGTATTCAGTAAAGGTAGGCAACCTGCAAATATAAGATAAGACAAGTTAATATCTGCCACGTAAGAGTATTCGAATAACTAGGAAGTACGATAACCGAGGACTCAAAATATGATCAGGAGGTGAAGACTCGTATTGCGTTAGCGAAGGAAGTGTTCAATAGGAAGAGGAGGTTGCTACGCGGAAAACAAGATAAAGCACTGAGGAAAAGACTTGGCAAGTGTTTAGTATGGAGTGTGGTACTCTATGGGGCAGGAACGTGGATACTGAGTCGTGAGGATGAAAAAAAGACTAGAAGCGTTTGAGATGTTGATGTGGAGGAAAAAGGAAAGGATAAGCTGAGTGGAAAGAGTGAGTAATGATCATTGAGATGGGAGTGTTTGCTAACAGACATAGATGTAATAGTTTGTGGAAAAAGATTGAAAGGAAGGGGAAGATACAATTTAATGGATGATATCAAGAGAAGCGAATAATATATGGACCTGAAGAGGTTGGTAGAAGACAGGAGAGCATGGAGAGCTACCATGTGAAAACATGGCCCTAAGCGGAACACAAATGATGACCAAAAAAGCAAAAGAAGTCAAGGTGCGCCTATTAATATCAACTTTTTATCCCACGTTTGCCACACTCATGGCTAGTGAAACTTGAAAACATAGCCTCAACTCAACATAATGCCCACAAATTAGTCCAAACTACATTGGGTGTAAAATAATTGTCTATCTAATTTTGCTCACAATATTCCAAAACTGAATTGTCTGGGAAGAAATTTCTTTTTATTACTTAACATTTCATTATCTTTCTAAACTTAATTAGGCTCCTCACTTTTTAATCAGTATTATATGTTTATTTTCCTTATGTCCAACAGAGGTTTGCAGTGTGATAAATATGATATTTAACTGCTGTGGAAAGTGTGAAATTCAACCCACTGCCATTCAAATCATTAATGTAGTTATAAAAAATGGTAAATTGTTGATAAAAAAAACAAGTGTGGTTTCATGTCAGAAGTATGGTATCAACTCTTTACATACGCAATGATTTGATGTATCAAATTTAGATGAGGGAATGTATTTATCCCTGTGTTCACAGACAGATTTGAAAGTTTGTCATATAAGAGAAAATAAATAATTGTACGCCATATTATGCAACTTCAGCTATTATGCTTCTCAGCAAAGCACTTCCTCGTTTCAGCCATTTGCAAATTAATGGTATTAGGATTAACCCGTTAATCCGCAAACTATTTTTATACCATCCCGTCAACATTCACATACTGAATTAGAACCCTACTACTACTAGGAGCGTTTTATTTCTCTGGGTGACATCAGATAAGGGGACTCTTGTAAAAGGTTGATGGGTACAGTCTCAGCACTACAAAAATATGTCCGACCCTAAGACACGCTGTATTTATGCAAGAAAAGTAATTGTTAATATGCTTCTGTCTCATGGCATGCCAATTTTGTATGATTAATTGTTTTGTGAGTAAAAAGAAATATGAATAGAAGCCCGTAGTAATGTTGCTCAAACAACGTGGGAATACAGTATGTATGTATAAGAAATATGTGGTGTAAAATTTTATTAGACTTTCAACAAACAATTTAAATTTTTTTGATAGCCAGCCATGTTGGAAACAACTAGCAAGAAGCAGCGATGCCATATTTTAGAGATATTGAATTGTGATGAGAAGGTGCCAACACACGTAAGTTTTTTACTTGAGTAATTTTTCATGACAAATGTAAATCCAATAAATATATTTATGTAAAATAGAAAAAGGCAAAGCATAGTTAAGTAAAACCTATTCGAGTTTGCTGCTGTACAAAAGAAATCTTCTGTAGTTCGCAAAGACGCTTCCGCCGTGCCACAAATACACATTGAGACCGTTCATGGTAAAGTGAGCACTTTTTGAAGCTGTTTCATCAGACATAATAACAAGTATTTACATTTTTTTGTGGCATGGCAGGATTTACATTAATTAATGGTGGACATCAATTGGTTAAAAGAAAAGGGTAACTAGGGCTTCAAAAGTGCTTACTTTATCGTGAATGGCGTGGACACCATTTTATGTATCATGTTGCAGCGGTTTTACTTTATCAAGTCACGTTGCCATCTGTGGAATGTTATTCGCCGTGTATTTTTAAAACATTGGAACATAATTTACGTTTCTGTCTTAAATGTTTTGTGGTGAAGTTAAGTTGGAATTTATTATGTTTTTACGGAATTGTATCTTAACAATATTACCAGGATTTACAAAAATTTAGTATGGCCTTTACATGGAATAGTAATTATTACTAATTTTTCACCATAAAGTTCTGCTGCTGCATATACATACCAAAATACATACACCATGGGCGCAAGTGGAGAATTTTCATATTGCTGTGTTATTGGTGGCGAAAAAAATTGGGAACATATCTTCTTGATTTTTATTATATATAATTTCTGCACAATAATAGCGAGCTGGGTGGAATGGGTGTCAAATAACATGGTCGCAGGATATGATACAGTAAAACCCCTGTATTATGACTCAGTTTAGAGAAACTGTAATAGTTTGTTTTGTAAATGTCTACAATTTGATGCACATCTAAAAATTCAGTAATCCCTCACTAACCGTGGTTTGTTAGGCGAGTTACCCCTCCCCGTTCTCTCCATCCGACAACAGTACTAGTCTCTATTATCCACAGATTTCTGTCTGTGGAAAACTAGCACTTGCTGATTTAGTGGTCCTGTGTTTCTCAATTTACCTTCCTAGGCTTTTGACATTTGTTGTCCCAAGTAGCATCAAGCAATAAATTACTTAATGCCAGAAGGGGACAGTATTGTATTCTGCTTTGAAGCATAAGTGGAAGGGGAGGTGGGTAGGTTGCAGGCGGGGGTCAGTAAGGAGCCTTTTTCCTAGACACATTCAGCTGCTTCTATCTTACACTTGTTGCCTTTTTCCACTTCCATTATCCCTCGTTCTTTGTTGTAAAAACAGCAGCACATTAGAGACTAGTTTCTTAATCAGTGTATGTATGATAACTTCAAATTTAATTCAATGCCCTTTTTTAATGATCTTTAAGTTTATGTGCACCTATGCCTACATAATATGCTATTTTTTGGTGGTGTGGAATTGTTTTTCTCTTGTCAAGTCAATTTATGTGTGTACATGTGTGCAAATAGTGTTCTAATGTTACTGCTACCATATTATGGTGAGTGAAGAAGTGTGCATGTATGGGCAACTTCATATTTTGACGTGAATCGCCTTTATCAGCATGTTTTCCCAATGCCAGGCCGCTGTTAGGAAGTGAACCGGCCCTGTAACGACGGCAGTGGTGGTGGGTGGTTGCTGGCCGCCAGAGTAATCCGGTTGTGACCGACCGACAACTGCCCAGCTTGTGGATCAAGCGCCGAGTTTTAGCAACATGCCGCCACGCTCATGTCCAGAAGTGCTGCAAAGGATCTAGGCGCTCGTCCAGCTACGTACACATGGCAGCCGGCAATGTATATGCTCCCAGCGCCAGCAGGCGAGTGATTTGTTTTTTAATATCTATCTTCATATTTTTGATCAATTAATAAATTGCTGTGTTTTGCTTCAAGCATAAGGCATTGACATGTGTGTTATGTTGCCAGGCGTAAGCTTAGTCGAGTCGCGACCACCCGACCGATCGATATTGAGCGCTTGCGTGTACTGGAAGGGATAGCCAGGTAACCACCCTGCTTTGTTCCCCTTTTCGTCATCTGGCCAGACCAAAGGGAGAGCAGGGTGTGCACTCACCTATTGCGCAAAGCCACCTAAACTTTATCTTGGGTATCAAATTGATCAGGAGATGTCCAGCAATTAAAATATACATACTTATATTTAATTTAAAAAGTGGTGTTTTATGCTCTAGAGACAATTGGCCATTAACTTCATGCAAAAATGTCAAGATTTTGGGGCAAAGGGTTTATGGGTGTATCAAAATGGCCCAAAATTTTTCAAATTTTTATTGCGATCCTATTGTCAAGAATCCTCAGGGGTCTTAATAGAGAGATTCTATTGTATTATTTGTTTGGAGATAAAAACTTCTCACATTTCATCTATGAGGTAATCCGGGAAAGAAATGTTGTGCTTGTTTTTCTCAATTAAATGTTAATATTTGGTAGTTCGAAAATTGATATACCTGATGTGTGTGTTTTTATATATATTTATTATAGGTGTGCGGGATCCTGGTGGTCGTGAAATATCCCAAAAAAAAAAAATTTCCCCTTTTCCCGTCGGGCGGGAAAAAATTTTTGTCGAGGTTAGGGTTGGATTTTTAACAGTTAAACCTAAATTTGACACAAACTTTGAAGCTGTAAACAAACCAAAAAGAAACATTTCAATATAACTGATGGAATATACCCGAATAGCGCATGAGAAAAGGTTGTCAATGTAATATCACACACGTGCAAAAAGCAAAGTACATAACTTTTAAATATTAAGCCACCTTAAGCTTTATGTATACGAGCGTTAAAATATATCTACAATAGCGCAATTTCTCATGAGTTACACACACTTTACATTAGTTATAAAAATGCTTTCCTTGTGTAAATGTAAATAATAAATGCAAAGTTTAAAATTTGTTTGCATCAACTGTAGTATTATCTTGTGTGGTTTTTCTATGATTTAAAAATTTACCATAAATTTGGTTGAGAGAAATGATAATGTAATTTACAAAAATTTGATTGAGAGAAATGATAATGTAGTTTACAAAAATTTGATTGCATGTTTGAATTTTTTTTTACTCGATGGTATCGAGCTGATATCTCTATTGAGTAACGAATATCAAAAACATAGTATTGTCCTACCCCTGGTTTATGGCCAAACATGAATTTTATCTTTAAACCAAGATACCAAACTTCAATTTAGACTAACTGGGCTACAAAATTGCCCAAACTATTCCAGCAGATTACATTCCTACCAATGTCAGCTAACTTTGCTCCTCTCCATTACTTATCGATTTCAGGTGTTGCAGTTTTTGAACAACATTCAATTCTTAGCAATCTGTAATAGGAGTGTTTTCCTTACATTCTACTAACACTAGTTCATACAGTTACCCAGGTGAACAAATGCGGTGCACACATAGTATGGCAGGTCTATTGATGGTACACAAAGTTTGTCTAATTAAGAAAGGGTGGGATCAAGTGTGCATGGCCTTAAAATTCCAAAAAAGCAATATGGTCCAGGTAGAGGAAGGAAACAAAGGACATGGTGAAGGTATGATAAAAGAGTGTGTACCCACGTCTGCAACGAGATTGTAGCCAGGCACGTAGTGAAAGTTCTTAGTCGACATTAGCACCACCAAGGTGAGTCAGCGCTAGCGGCTCAGAATATTACTGTAACGATGCTATGTTAACCCTGTTGGGGAAAGTTTATGTGAAATCATGTGGAATACTTGTATACCATATTTACATATGGAGCATACTGTATACAATACATCTTTAATAAAATATAACAAATGCTGTGTTTATATTTTATAAGCTCTGTTAATAAATAGTGGGGGGGAAATGTATAACTTAAAATGTTCAATATAAACCTTAGTCAATCTGTAATATAACCTGTATGGATAGTTTTCCAAGGGTGCAAAATAAAATACAGTGTTCATCCGAAAGGTCGAGGTTTTTTAACGGAGAAGTAATAGAAAATGTAAGAGATTCTTTTCAATTCAAATCCTATGGCCACAAATACCATAAATGTGAGACACAGCTATTTCAGTGTTTGTGTGTGCTACATGCACAACATTACTATGGGCTTCTATTCTAAATTTTTTACTCAGGAAATGGTAATTCCTCTAAAATTGGCATGCCTTGATAAAGCGTATTTTGAAATGCTTTTCGTGCTTAAATACAGTATGTCCAATGGTAGAACATATTTTTGTAATGTTGGAGACTGTTTGTCAACTTTGACAAGGGTCCACTTATCTATAGTCTATTCCTGATTGGAAGCGATTTATACAAAATTTGACATTTGAAAAAACACTAGGCATAACATGTCACCTGTTTTTTCAATAACATGTATTTCACAAGTATATAACACTGTGGTTAATTTTACAGTACTGTATTATTGAATAAATGACACTTTACCTTAATATCTGCTATAACTTGTAATATTTATTTCTTTTTAAATGTGAATTGACAACAGCGAGAGCAGCGACGTGTTGGCAAAACTGGTGAGATATAGTTCACAGTAGAAATATTATTTTAACTAAGTTCAATAATTTTTTCAACACAGCCGCTGTTACGAAGTGAACTGGCTTCGTAACGACGGCAGTGGCTGTGGCCGACTCGCCGCTGCCCAGCCCAGAGTTTTTAGGGCCGAGCCACAGATGGGAGCCGGTGCGCCTAGCTGCACTGCAGAGGATCTAGGCAATTTTTTCTCTGCTAGCTTCAGCACATTGGCTATTTCGTTTTTAATATGTATCATATCTACTATCAATAAATAGTGCTGCGTTTTTAAAAAACTTATCCCATTGTTGGTGACAGGTTACTTACAGTAGATGCCATTTTGATATTTATATGCACGTGTCTTGGCTATTCGTTCCATAATTTATGCACCCTAATTTTTTGCACTAAAATTGTGTAAAAAGTTGCAGGAATTATGCCAGTAAATACAGTATTTAGCTACCTTGGTTGTGACAATGATGAAGATTATTACCGTTTGACATTTTTATGAGACTAACATATGGCTGCTATTTCTTCTGATAAAATATTATAAAAAATCCTTTGCTCTTATTATTAATACATATGTTATTATAATGTCTTTCTCTTTTTGCAGTTGGATCAATGTGTTGCAACGGTCATGTGGCAATTTACTCAAGGTATGTTGATTATTATTATTACTGTGCAGGCAGGATTTTTGTTAGTGTTGTTCTTCTTAATGCAGGTTGATATCTAAACTGGTTGTGATGTTACAATATTTGACTTTTAGAGTTCATGTAGTATTACGTATTGTTCCTTTAAGAAAGGGCATTGTGTGACTGTTGCGCTTACACTAAGGACTCAGTTTCTGTTCTGTCTCTCTTTCTGTTCTTTCCAGTCGCGCTTACGCTGGGGACTGTCCCTTTCTTTCCAGACACCAGTGTTGGCCTCGTGGGCTGTATACTGTGTACGTAATCTGGTTCAGTAGGACGAGCAATATGCCTCACAACAGCGTTGACCCTGTCTTGGTAGATGTATTGCTGAGGTTGTGCGGGTAGAGTTCTTTGTTCCACTGGCCATGGCAGAAGTGGAGTTGCTGTAGTTCTCTGCCAGATGGCAGTTACGCTGGTGTCGCTCCTGTTGACTATGGCCTGGACCACTGTGTGTACTTCGTAGCCAGTTCTAATTTGGGTGGAGTGAAGAACTTAAGTTCCGACTGGTGATGCCAGTCTCCCCGCAGACGGGTGGCTTGGGCCTGCCCCTGCGGAGAGTGTCTACTCCAGGCGCAACTAGTTTGCTGTACAGACCTGCTTGGTGGTACTGAATTCTTCCTTTTTTTGCAACATAAGTGATTCATACGAGCTGTTGAATGGCATAGGGGTATTACAAACTTGATTTCTTGCAAGTGGCAACCAATGGATGATACTTAACTTAGGGATGTAAGGGCTACGATGGCTGGCGATGTACTCTCTGGCTCCTAACTGTGTTAGCACCTAGAATTTTGGGTCGTAAACCGCCTTTCTGTTACTGCCGGGTGGGTTACACAGACATATGCATTCCAATCCCAAGTGTATGCCTCTGTCAGCACCTTAGCTCGGTTCTCCAGTCAGCGATTCAACTGACTGTATTTTGGTGTGCATAGGCCGAACATTATTAAAAAAAAAAGACTACAATAAGTGTGATGCAGCATATATACAAGATATTGGCCTGTATTTGCTTTTCCCCAAAACATGTTTAAAAATTTATCAACATATACAGAGTATATGTTAATATATTAACTCTTAAAGGATGTAAGGGAATCTTTGCCGCGGGGGGAATGCGTACTTGTGCAGTTAGATTTTCTGTCACAAATGTTTTGAAGGATAATAATAGTCTGAATTTATTATTATCCTTGTATGGAATTGTGACTTTAACAGTATTTACAGGAATAAAAAAATTCAGTAAGGCCTGTACTTGAAATATTAGTTATACCTAATATTTCATCAAAAACTTCAGGTGCATCCTATACACGCATGTAATTATAAAAGCCAAAATAGTATACGGTAGGTTGGTCATTACTGACAGATTTTGCGATTTTAATCGTGCATTGCTTAATTATTTTGCCGGATGTAACTAACATTTTATTTTTAGCTATTATCGTGCACACTTCGTAAGATGCCTGCACACATGACTTCTGCATGTGTTGCTTTAAAGTAGGTTCTTTGCCACTGTATCATATATATGAGTTCACTGATTAAATGTTTACAAGCCTCACCAATTACACTTCCGTATTTTACTTTGTGTCCTTTTGTAATTATACCAAATTTTGTATTCTTTCATTACAGGCATCACTTGCACTCACACAATACATTGCGGCTTCCCTCCAAAGTCCTTAAGCACAAACTTGATTTCCCATCTTTCATTGAAATGTCTATTCTCAAACTCTCGTCTTTTTTTACCGTAACGGCTTAAATTCATTATGGCACTTTTAAACAGCACAAACTTATTGTCTACTACTCTACTTCAATGATGTACTTACTTCCTCACTCGTGAGTAGAGACTGGCAAGTGCCATCCTGTAAATACAATATGACTTGATCGCATTTCTTGTTTATGAAGAGCACAGCTGCTTAGCTTAGTCTTCTTGGAAGATAAAACAATAAAACCAGTAGAGTGCTCTGTTATGGAATTTGATCTGAGCGCAGCCAGTGGTAACATAACCTTTGCTCTTCATTCACTATTAAAATGTAATTTTATTGTCGATTATATTTTGGGAAATATTAAAATAAAAGGGCGTTGACAGAAAATGCTTCAGAATTTTTTTAAAGGCATTTAGCAAATTAAAATAACTAATACTATTGCGGGCCAGACAGAATGGCCCTACAGGCAGTCAGTTGCACCACACTGTTTTAGACTAATACAGAGTGAATAATTGTTACACTTTACTAAATAAATGGGTGTCTAGAAGTGAGAAAGTGAATTTTAATATGTATTGGCATGTTCGCTGGTTGACTTGTCGTCGAAACGGGAGTAGACGGAGGTTCCAATACTGATAGGTGCTCTGGGATGTCGCTAGAGGTGATGATGAATGAACTACTGGAGCCCCCCTGTGCACGGACTTAAATAGTGCTCAATTTTAGACTGCTGGAGTGGGGTGCGGGTAAGGCATGTGATGGCGTCCTGCCATGGCATGGGATTTGAAAATATCTGGTCAGCAGTAGTCTACATTACTGCTTCATTCATCTTTGGTAGCGCTCGGCCCTGCTCGGTGGTGGACGGCTTGTCTGCTCTCAGCAAGGGGGGTGTAGTTGCATGCCTGCCTGTTTGACCTTGTGGCCACGTGCTCGGCCGCCCGGGATATTTTAGCAGCCGATAAATTGTGTGCAAAGTGTTGCATGCACAACTCTGATGGGTGATTGATGTAGACCACTCTTAGGTAGGTTGAAGTAGTAGGAGCGAATGCGTCAATTCCAATGGGTAGGTGGCCTCTTTGTCATGGCATCTACTCTCTTGTTTCCACATCTTTAATTGTTTTCTCATAAGTGTAAAAGTGAATGATAAATGTGCACCTTGAGAATGTTATGGGTGGGTCTTGTGATTGAAATTTTTATTGTGGCAGTGTTGCAGTTTGTATGTTCTAGCAGTTAAGCATGTGGTAGGTGTATGTCTATCTGCAATTCATGCCCTGACAACAGATCCACTATTTATGGAGGACGCTGCCCATAATATGCTTTTGCCTGCATGGGGTTTGCCGTAAGCATCATTATAGATCATGTGTAGACAACTTTGATGTAATAACACTATCTGCATGACAATCTGTGTGTTGTAGAAATTGTGTAATTGAATTTCACTGGTTGACCTGTATTCTCAAATATTTTTTTCATTTTCATGTTGTATTGTCCATAATTAAATTTTGGACTAAAGGTCTTGTGTTATTCCTACATTCTTAAAATGTTCGATGCCAGTCAGTGTTTTAGGTCATAACAGGAAATGACGATCATGTTTCTATTGGTTGTCCATTCCTTATACAAGGAGTGTTTAGTTGAAGATTACTACATAAATTTTGAATGTTTACCACTATTGAATATTCTTTTAAAGGGCAGTGGTTTTGTTGAAACTGTACCCTAATAGGTTTTTATGGTTCTTTTGCGAGGCTTTTCGTTTCTACACATGCCTCACCTTACAGTTGGTTTCTGGCTGTGAGAATGTGAGTGGCAGGCCTGCTAGTGGTACGTTATGTGTTGCAGGAGCCAAGAGATGCTGTAATAGTGGTGTTTGTCTGCGCCTGTGGCATGTGTCCGCTCAGTCCTGCTCCTCACAGACAATGGCACCGTTCTGGATGCCAGTCCTTGTGAAATGCTGGCATGCAGTTCGATCTCATTCCTGTGAGCTGCAGCGCCCACCTGCATGGCATGCCCCTACCTGCCTGGCTGTCACTCGCTTCCTGCCTGCCTGCCTGCCTGCCCGCCCCCTCCATCGCCTGCCTAGTGTAACACATTGTTTTTGTGTACTGCTTGTACTAGGCACCACCCTGTTGTCTGTCACCTTCCTCTAATTGGTCTCTCTCCTCTACTAAAGTATTCAGGTATGTTGTAACTGTTACTAGGTAGATTTTGTGTCATCTTGGTTGTATTAACAATTTAGGTTTTTCAATATAAAAAAATGAACAGTAAATATAGTAGATCTGTATTGTGAAAGTTACTAATGACTTAATCTACTTGCAACATTGTTTCATTCACTGTTTCAGGTACAGTGAAATCTTGGGTGCCCTGTTTTTGCTGGTTGCCATTCTTTGCTATCAAACAGCAAGTTTACTGCAAGTTACTTTTTTGGCGGGAGATGATAGCAGCATTACAAGTGAGAAACTTTTCACACTTAAATTTTATTTCTATATTCCCTAGTGTTCTGAAGGAATAGTGTAAATCCTGTTCAAGGAAAAGTGAACTTCTTTGAAAGACATTCTTATTTTCTACTTCCAGGTCATTGCTTACCCTATTGCCACATCTCGATGCAAACACTGCCACGTTAGGTATGCTTAACCAGCTGTTTAGAAATTTAGTGTGATTTCATAACACACTAACTCAATTATGGCAGTGTACACTGTAAATATTAACATTTATCTCATTTGCCCTCACATTCAGCACTGCACTGAAACTTCCTCATTAAATGTTTGCCTGTATCAGAAATGAAATCTTAACATAATGCTGATTTACTCCATCTACGGCGAACGTTTGTTAAATCATTGTTAAATTTAACTGGAATCAATTTTATTTCTTATTTTTTAATAGAACTAAGTAAAGCATCATGCTTAACTTTTAAACAAAGCACTATTTTATTTAGGAGAATATTACAATATTCTGTTCTTGCACTGCATACATTACAATTGTGACAATATTTTCTAACATATATCAAAATTCCTTCCAATGTGATGTAGTTTGTGATCACGATACCGCCGCCGCCTAAAAGATTGTTGTATCTTCCGAGTTGGGACATACTCCCAATAAATATTTATTTCTTCCGATGAGTCGCAGAGATCATGTAAGATGTCTGGGGCAAGTACATCGGAATGCAGCCACGTCCCACCACTCTACATTATGCGCACTCGCAAAGGATCTAGGTGCTGGACTTGCACCTGCTAACCCCCTCTCCAAAAGCTCTATGCCAGTGAAGGACGGATGGCTGAGGAGTATATAAGGAGGTGACTCAGGTTAATCAATTCTGCTACGTTTCTTGATCGCCTCTCCTGAGCTCTTGTCGCTCCAGCTATTGTTTCAGAAGCTTAAACCTCTCCTAGTACTTCACCGCTTACCACGTGGGGTTGAAGATCCTCTCCGACATGATCTACAGAAGAGTCAAAAGCATCAGCAGCTTCACACTGACACCCTGAGAGTAGAGATTTGCCTGAGGTTTAATACGCAAAACACACTGCCTACTGCCTCTCCTAGTAGTTTTGCACAGGGCGCCTTCGCCTGTTTTAAGATAAGGTTTTTACCTTCCGCCTTGCCAGTGTGGAATTAAGAGATAGGAGTTCTGCCATCTTACCAGATCTCTTGATTTTCACGCCAAGCTCCTTCCTTGTGTCATATCGGAGCTGGAGGACTTGACAGGAGACTGGGTTTTGTTGTACCGCTCACTTTGTACGTTCCCAGTTGGATCGGTTTGCTGTTCAGGGTGCTCAACTCTCATTGCTCACAGGTGGTGCAGAGAGGGTTGCATTTTTGTGCAGGGATTCCTACTCCTGCATGATAACCCCTTGCAATTCCTACAACAGTCAACCCGCATCTCTGACGTTTTCTACCTGGGGGGAGATGAGAGTGAGGCGGTGTTGGCGGCAGTAATTTGCACCTACACGTGCACACTCGCACGCAAACTGCCTACTTCCTGCAGTCACAATTTTTGTGTCTAATGCCGTACATCCGTACGGGTGGAGTTATGAGACAGGCTAAGAAAGCGGGAACTATCTTCGAAATTCCACATGGGCTATGTAACCTTCGCAATGTTAATTTTGCCTGTTTGGTTAAAATGCTTGTACATGCAATTTTTTTTAAGTAAGCAATTGTACTATATATAGTACTCGCAATAATAATTTCACAAAACAAGTTGCTGATGCAATGTTTTGTTAAATAATTTCATGCAATGTTAATCGTAGAACCGAGATTGTGATGCCTGTTTTTTTCATGGTTCTCAGAAAGTAACAATGATGAACTCATGGCATTGTGTAATCTTTAGAACTACAGTGGAATTCGTATTTTACACTTCTCAAGGGACGAGGAAAGTTGTTAACAGAGGTAATCTTATGCTGTACAGATATTGGGACCAAAAAAAGTATGTTTAAAGAGCATAAATGTGATAATATTAAAGTAAGTTAGTGTCGGTGGATGTCTTGTAAATAATGTGCAATGCAAGTTTTACTCAACTGTTTGCGTTTTTGCGTACCAAATCATTGTTGAATTTTTGTAATTTTGTTTCAGCAAATTCCCATGAGGTATGAGTAAATAGAACAACTATTTTAATGACAGTTTTTTTTTTCTCCTCTTCTTCGAATATACCTGCTATACCACTATGCACTTACTGTACTATCTAGTGCTTTGAAGAGAAAACCTGTGGTTAACATTGTTTGTAACCATGATCATACTTGCAGGCCTGTTTCGTATCCTTCCGCTAAATGTAAACTAACATGGCAGTGTAACATCTCTCTGAATCAATGTTTACATTCCATTGTGTGTGTGTGTGTACATATGTTCATATATTTTCGCTACAACTAAATAAAAACATTGAAATGTGACTTCTACTTTTATACCTATCAAATGTGTTGTTTACTCTTTACAGTTTTTCAAAGAATTCTGTCGTTTTCCAATAACCATTTCGGTACGAATATTCAAAGTTTAGGCCTTTGACATTATTTAGGTCAGCGTTATGACATATCTGAATACATGTAATTATACTTTTGTTATTGATATGTATTGGGTAATTTCTCAAAAAGGACAGCCTCAGTTGAAATAATTATTAAAAATTAGGAAGGAACAGCCAGTGAAAAAAGCACATTAAATTCAAGCATGCAACTCGTGTTGCTCATTTTTGTTTTACAAACTTTAAAAGATAGCAGTGAACGTGCACAACTAAGCCTACTATAATTTTTATTCCGCTCATATGTATATGTATTGATATTTACTGTTTATTAGGTTTATTGAAATTTATTGGGCTGGGCTTAGTATTTTTCTTTCCGGGATTGTGGTAAATTACGTTATACGATTGTTTCAAACCCCTCAGGGCAAAGGTTCAATGTTGTGATACGTAAACAGACATGTATGTAAATAAATAACCTAGTCATGAAAACAGTTCACATTTAAAACATATGAATAGTTCTAATCAAATATTTGAAATCACTCGCACACAGGGTCAGTGTATCGAAAATGATGCACAAAGGCACGCCATTTCACAGACGCAATGATTAACGTAACATGTCACAGTATATTTATTACTGCTGTGGAAACACAGATTTATCACATCGTAACTTGCCTGCGTATGTTAACACGTCTACAAACGTGATGTGGTAATTTGAATTATTTTTCGGAGCAGGAGTAATTTGTGTTTCGTTTGGCAAAAAGCAACATGCCATGTCATAGGTCGCCACGTCTGCCAACTTCACTATGTAACTGCCCCACCGTCATCTAAATATATTAAAATAAGTATCTAAACATTAAAATGTCTTTTCAGTTGTAAATTACTAATTCAAAAGTAATTAATTTACTGTAATAAGTATGAAATATGCTACACTTGAAAACTTGTATAATGATGTTCCCTATTAACAAAATGAAATTTCCCAAGTGTGGAAGAGACTAAGAAAGAGAGCGGATGACAAGCCTCACCAGCAGACAGTTTTTCAATTGCTTCCTTGGTCAATAATATAACAATACAGTACCATTACAGCCTACTCACGATATTTTCCGCTACTTATATATTTAAAAATTTCGTTAGGAACAGTTTAATTTACAAATATTATACTTAAAAAAACGAGGTAAAAATATTTTAGCTGTGAACTATTTCTTACTGGTCGTTGCCAACAGGTTGCTGCTCTCGCTATTGTTAATTCATGTGGCCCGGCTTAAAGAATTCCCCCCCCCCCCCCCCCCCGCACATCATCCTGTGTTTTGTACCCAATATCGGCACGTCACAGGGGACGACCTCCACGCAAGCAGTTGAGCACTTATAGGTACACACCACCTACTTACTCCCTGTAATCCTTACCCAGGTCAACTTCTCTTGACCCTGCACTAACAAGCAGTCTTGCTATATGTCACCTACCTGATTAGCTTTCCCTTAATTAATCTAGCCACTGTATATTGTGTGGCTATAAATTTTCTTTCCTACCTCCTGTAAATTGTGTTATAGTTTCCTACTCCCCCTCCCCCGCATTCTCACTCCTGTTTCCCACCTTATACACCCCACATCGTTTGCTATTGTAAAGTTGCATAGATTTATTTTTTGCTCTTCCTCAGGCTTGCCTTGATCCCCGTTTTGTTTGCACTATTCTCGTATCATACTTTTTATTCAATTTAAACAATGTTATTCTATTGAGCATTCTTCTATTGGTGATAACCATTGCGTTTAAAACACACAGCTTGTTAGACTACATGGTTGCATCTCTCTCATAGGATCCTCATTGAACTTAATATCTATCCTTTGGTGGCTCAGCTATGACTTCTGGAGACGCTACTGCATCCTGAACGACCCGGCGTGCCACCCATGCTGCTGCATAAAGATTGCTGGGCAACCATCAGTGAAAACTCACAACCGCTTGCCGCTTGTCTCAACCGCACTATGCAACCTCTACCTCATCAGGTACCCTAGAGCTACGCATAGCTGTCCTTTCAACCATCTGCACTTCACGGTTACGCTTTTGCTCGCCGCCATAGTTGCCGTGTCCGGCTCGGACAGCTGCCATGCATGTGAAATGCATCTGGCCCAGCCCTGCCGTGCAAAACCCCAGCTCAGCCTCGGCTCACGACCGCAACATTTGCAGCAAGGGCTCCGAACTAATCAGAAATTTCCTACCCAAGCCACCTTACCATAAACTGGTTCGGCTTTTAACGAATTTGGAATAAAACTAAAAGTTAAAATCCACCACAACACAGCTACCAAAGTTAAAGCTAAACTTGTCTTAAGATGAACAATTTACTAAACAAAACAGACGACTCGTTAAAAAGACTAAATTAATATCCCAAATAATTGGGAAACTGGCTGCATCCGAACAAAGAACGGGACCAAAACTCTTAAACCAGATCTTAACTAAAAAAATTCAAATTGTTTACTCAAAAATTTACTTAACCCAAAAAACGTGCTTTCCAGCAATAGTCACACTATTTTTATGCCAGATACAATGAAACACCAACCTTACCAGATAAAAAAACTCTTAAAACACAAAAGAAAACATCTTTACAAATAATTCTTCATTAAAATGTTTTTCATTACATTTTCAGGGCATAGTTATGTTAGGTGCAACTATTTTGAGCGACTCGTACCATATTTACTCAAATGTAGCATGCACCGTGATTTTTTCATCAGATCCCATGGTTATATTCATATAAATTGCACCAGAAATTTGTGTTAACCTATTAGTAAGTACGGAACAAATTATTCTTTTTTACATTGTGTGGTGTTTGTGACATGTTTTGAAAATACTTTTAATAATTTGTGCGCGGGAATCAGCCAAAATAATAATTACGGAATCCATGTGCTCCTACTATTCAACATTATCAGCTTCCTTTTTCTTTTTTCTCCTTTTAGCAGAGCCCAGTTCTCTTTCCCTCCTAGAATGTCATGCTGCCCTTATCTAAAAAATGGGGGTGGGTGTGTCCCTTTGTATCTTCCCCTTCTTAGCAAACATGGTTTTCTGTCCTCTGCCTTGGAAACAAATAGGGCTTGGCCAAATTATGGACCAGCAAAATTTGGGTGTTATTTATGGCGGGGTGTAAACATGTCACTGCTCTGTTTTGCTGTGTGACAGGTGGTAAATGAGAGGGATGGTGGGGGCTGTAACAGGGTTTTGACCTACACAGCTTAAGGGGGTCTGAGGGAGAAAAAGACATGAGAGAGGAGTGATGTAATAGCAAAAGATAAGGGGAGACTGTCCTGCCACTTCCCTTAGCAGTCCCAGATAATTTATGGCTACCTCCCCTGTGTGCTGCTTATACAAACGGAAATACTGTAATTTTTGTGCCAAAAGTAAGAAATAACCCGACTTCATTGTCTACAACTGATGCTACTAAAGTATCTGCCTTATATACGATAAACATTAAGCAAACTGTACAAATTTGTAATCTTTTCGTAAATATATTATGGTGTGGTGTTTTTAACTTTTTATTTTGTTTCGGCTAGTGGTATTGGAGGTTAATATTAGTATGGACAGAATGTTCAAATGATAGACATTTTACTGTCTTTTACTTCAGCTGCAGCATCTGCTATAATTTGAGACTAAATATTTTATTATAAAACAGTTCGTTTAATATAAGTTATATATTACACTTTGGTTTCGTGAAATTTTACGCTCAACTGACAATGTAAAACATTCAAGTTGACGCTGCAGCAATATATTACTGCATACATTCTAGTTGCGAGTATTCTCTTTGCACCTATGTTACTAGTGCTTGGGGGCAGTTTGTCAACTTAATGTAGCTTATTTCTTTGTGCATATTTTATTGCTTGTGTAACTTTGGATTATGTTTTACATATTGTTATGCAAGAAAGATTCTTAATGTAATTATGTGTGTGTGTTTCATGTAGAACTGAGATTTCCTAAATTTAAAAATTGTCTCAAGACTGAATCTAGATTTTTTTAATCTCCAGTATTTCCCGATATTGCCTTGAATTAGCCCAGTTTTTGATTGTTTTTAGTTTTATTTGCCGATTTTAATTAGTGTACGTTACATTGAAGAGTTCGTTTTTTATGGAGGAAGCTAGTTTTGGAGAATAGTGCATTTGGCTGTATTTCATGTTATTTCATATTTTAACTCTTATTTTGGTATCATTTTGTATTTCAATTTACCACAAAATCGTGCCTCTAATTATGCCCGATTAAAGAAGACTGCAAACACACACTAGCTATTTGCATTGCATTTACAAGCACCACCAGGTTTGCAGGATATGCTAACCAGTAGCAATAATTTACATAATCGAATCAAAACTTACAAACGCAAAAAATTGGAATACATTGATTCTTCGATTCAGGCAGGAATCAAATCATCCCGTCTCTTAATTTTTACACATTCCCCACTGTCATTACCGATTAAGAGGTTTTTTTTTCCAGTGTAGCACTCAACTGAATACAATTTATCAAATCCAAAAAAACAACTACTGCAAGAATAATTACTTTATGTACACTTAAAATTCAATTCTATATAACACATGAATGTTTTCTATGAACACAAACAGGTCGTTTCCACAGGTTAACCATATGAGATGTTTTTGTTCATATATGCACAAAGAGTACAAAATGTCCTTAACTAATGATAAACCTACACAGTCTCTCTTCTATAGAATCACGATTCCATAGTAAAACCTGTAATTAAACATTGAGGAAAATCTAGGCCACTGCAGTATCTGATAATGATGGTATTTGTTTTTGCGAGTATATAATAATGCTGTTGCATCAGATAATATTATGGTATGGTTGGGACATACAATAACTACTCAATTTGCTCACTCCGGCCTATCTGCGCTCACTCCCAACTCTCTACCTACCTTTGTTGTACCTGAAATATATAACATAACGGTGATTGATGGGATAAAAATTAATAAATTAAGAATTTCTGTGCAGCAAATAATTGTAGTATATATTTGTTTTACAGTAACTACTCAAGTTACTCGCACTTAACGGTGCTTGTGTACAACTCGTCTACCTGTTTTTATTGTGCCTCAAATACGTCCCATAAAAGTAAATGTCGAAAATCATAATTGTGTTATGTATGGATTTCCTAAAAACACCTCAGGGTACTCCCAGTTTTGTGTATAATATGCTATGAATAAAATATCTGAAATTGTGGTACACTTTTCAAATTTGTCATACGTATTCCAAAAGTTATAGTACGCTCGTGCCACCATAGTTATGGCACAAGAAAGTGTGTGTTAAAATTTGATACTTTTGGATATTCTCATGTGATACTTTATACAGTAAGGTATTGAGGTTCCCATTCCTAAATTTATCCCAGAATGTGCGAAACAAAAAATAGATATACCAAATTAACCTGAACGTATCTAAGTAGCATAGAATTACAATATCATCTCCTGGTGTGACCTCTATGTTAGTTGTTTCGACGATACTTACAAGTTTTTTAATGTTTGTTAGCATCGCATCTAAAGGATTACAATTGTAGAATGAATTCCATGTTTTAACAATTAGTTTAAGGTTCTCAAAAATAAACGCAATGGAAAATTTCCAATTTAAAGCATTAAGATGTAGATTCAAATCCTGTAGAAATTAATTGCAATTGCAGCATTCTTAGTATGATTATTTTATTTTTCTTGTAAAGAAGGAAACAAGACTTTGGTTCATACCAGAGTTTCCACATTAAAACACCCTGGGAAAATGTGAAACACCAATAGGTCTATAACCTTATTCAAAATTCCCTTTACAATAAAATAATAGATTGTATCGGACAATGTCCGAGATTGTACGAATAATAATAATTATTGTCTCCAACGTATGAGTGCAGTAACATGTTGAGAATTATATAAATAGTCGAGGAACCAAGAAAACCCGCAATATGAAACAATGCTATCGATAGAACCAGTTCTTTTGATTATTCATTATTTGCATTCACATAGTCTCCAAAAACAGTTAATGCATGCAATGTTTGATGCAAGGTCTGTTTTGTACGGATGTAATGAGAAAATATTGTATCGGCGATCATTGAACGTTGTCAGTAAGTAGTATTGTTTATGTAGGAACTTTGATGGGACCAAAATAAATACAGGAACCATGGTAAAAAGTACAGTAAATAATCAAAAATCTATTGCACATGTGTTATCACGTGATGTGCAGATATTAGTTTCAAATAAACACTAACTTCAGGTTTGTACCTTATTTTGCAAACAATTTTCTTTATACTTTCTTCCAATATCAATTGCAAAGGGGAAAGAACAAAAACATCCAAAATGCCCTTACTTGAATGGTCAATGGTCACAAAGGTTTTTGTGAAGGTTTGGTAATGTGCATACTTTCTTGGCAGGCATCAAAAACCATTAGGTTCCCCACTTTTATATCTGCTGAACAGATTCAGTTTCAGAATTGGCTTTCCTCTTAGTAACAAAATGATTACATAGTCTTACGTTAAAGAAAATGACAGACATTACAAAAGGAGAGAAAACCAGCAATTTTTAAAGGCTATAATTTCCACTGGTTTGTAGTACCAATATTCTGAGTCACTGTATCATTAAATCTGTCAACCTGATTCGTTAATATTGACAAGCTACATATTATGTTTCAATTTCAGCACTAATATTTGTTGAGATTTTCTTTTCCAGTTCCAAATGATTTATAAAAAATTCATTCAAATACATCAATTTTTCTATGAAATGCTTTAGCAGATGTTTTTTAGTGGTTTTGTTTGTAAGTCAGTTTACCGCAATGATCATATGTTTGATACTGTTGCACCGCATGTGTTTTGCAGGATTCTGTACTTGGGATTTTACTGGACCCGTAAATACTTAAATTCATATTTTGTACAACACACATCATTAGCTCAGCACACTTTAACTATACAAAATGCAGTTGACTCTCCATGTATCGTAATCCCATGTAATAATAAATTGCATCCACCAACATTTTTTTGTGGTCCCAGCGAAATTCCTAGTTGAATTATGTTAGTAACCCACTTTTGTCGTTATTGCATGTTGCGTCGATCATAAGTATATTTTGGATCCAGTCACCTATGATTTCCCGCAACTATTGTTTCTCAGCTGATTGTTATTATGCAGGCGTCCAGTAACTCTGAAAATGTGACGTGGGCTGCCATTCATCAATGCCCTGCAGTACATGGTCTGCCTTATCAAAACGTCTGTCTGACACTGCTGCGTGGAATGGCAACGTGCAAGACTGGCTTGCTACATCCCTTTATACTCCTTGGAGAGGGGAATTGGTTCCCTTGCTACCAGCATGGCAACGTAGCATCCCTTCTCTCTTTCCCCTTTTTCTGTCTCAGCAGCTCACCTTCCTTCATCCCCTTACATGCCATTGAGCATTGAGAGGGGGAGCTTGCCTTCGTTCACTGGCCACACAGAAAATGTGTACTTTTTATCAGGAATTTTTATCAGGATTATACGTTGCCCAAAATAGTTGCACCAATCATCACTTGTATTGCCCATCAAACGATTTTGCCTGAAAGTTTTACACAAAACATTTTTACGAGTAATTATTATTTGCAAAGATATTGTCTTTGGTGATGAAAGGTTGTTTTTTTCTGCAAGGTTGGCGTTTCATTGTAACTTGGCATTAAATTAACATGATTATTAAACATAATATTTATTAAACTCAAGGGGCAGCATCTTTGCGAAATAATTATTTTCCCAGAAGCATATACTTGATCTCTCTTTGACCCCAAAAATTGTTTAAACGCAGTGACTTGTATTATAAGTGTAAAGTTCATTTTCAGTAATTTTTTGTGGGGATTTATAGAGATTTATGTCAATAGACATATGTTTTTTTTAATAAACTGATCAAATATGACGTATTTGACACCTTTTGGCCGTCGAATGGGTAGATAAGCACTGGGCCGAGTGCAGTGTAACTCATTATGGGAATCTGAGGATGTGGTTTTGAATAATTATGTATTAAAGGCAGTGAAGAAATCAATTGTCTCCTTATTTACTCATTTCTGTCTCAAAATTAAAAGTTTTCTTTGTAGTAAAATTAAATGAATTTTTTTTTTTTTCAGGTACATGGCGTCTGCAGCAGGAAGCGGCATGGAGGGTAATCATCAGTTGGTGGAGTGCGGGTGCTACATTCAAAATTCGACTTAGTGTCATATTTTCATTTTCAGGCGGTTTGAAACTTTTAGGTCAGCTTGCATTTAGTGTTGGTTTACAATCAGTTATTTATATACTTTTTTCTATAATTCCCATTTTATTGGGTTTATTAGTTAAACCTTATTCTGAGGTAATTTAAAGCTCTTATTGTTCTAAACATAAGTTCTATAAGGTTAGAAGTTGTATTTCATTGATGTACATGTCAGACGCCGCCACAGTTGGGCTAGAGTTTGAGTCATTCCATATTTAAGGTTTTTGGCATATAATTAGTACTTTTACATGCGTAAGTGGAGTATAGTGTAAGTTAGGCTTGTTAAATTAAGTGGGTGTTTACAAAAGTATATGGTGTATGTTCTAAGGTAGGGTTTGTTTTTAATTTAGTTAAATCATATGTTAATTATTAAAATGGTAGGGAGATGCAAGTGCAGGGGACGTGAAAAGGTGTGGAGAAAGTTAGATAGTGGGGTGCAGTGCGACCTGTGTAGCAGCTGATACCATGCAGACTTTGTAGCGATCAGGGAAGTGGAACTGGGGTCACTACTGGAGCATGAGTTGAGGTGTGGGGAAGGTGCTGAGGGAACAAATTAACTTTAGAAAAGGAAACAAATAATTGGGGAAAGTGGAAACTGGTTTTGGGATATGCTGAGTAGGATCTTTTTAGAGGATATGCCATTGACAAGGGTGGAAGTGGCTAAGGAGGAGAGGTGGAAATCGGAGATGGTAGAATTGCTGAGCAGGAAAGGGAGGTAAATAATGCATAGTGTTGAGAGGATGGTAGAAGAGGTCATGAATGAGATCGGTAAGAGTAGAGTAGAAATAAGGGTGGAGAAGTTAGGAGAGGAGTTGAAAGACGTAAAGGGGGTGCTAAGGAAAATGCAAGCTAGTCCACAGGATATCTGAGAAGGGAGGAAGAGTTTAGGAAGAAAGCATGTGCAGGAGGAACGTCAGAGAAGGTACTCAGTGATGAGGTGGTAAGATTAAGGAGGATAGAGGAGCTGGAGGCAGTAGAAAGGGAAAAGAAAGTAGGAGACACAAGGACACACATATTGTTAGAGGAGTGGGAAACAGTAGCAAGGGATAAGGTGATAGTAGTCGGCAGGAAGCAAACAGAAATAGATGAATGGGAAACAGTAAGTTGTGAACAAGGGTTGGTGGAAGGTAGCAAGCAATATGCGGAGGCTTGTATGGGTGGGATTAGCAAAGACCAGCCAGCAGGACAAATTGGACAGTTCGTTTCCAGAGAGGGAAGGGGAGGCCTGGTGAAAGGGACGGAAACAAGGGTGTTGCAGAAGGCTGGAAACTGGTATCAGGTAAGAGACGAAGTAGGCATGGGGAAGGTAGGTGTGTGGAAGGGGCACAAAGCAGGAAAGATTATATGAAGTGAATCGGAGGTAGTTTTTCTAGACAGCTCCATTGTAAAGGGATAAAGTTGAGGGAAATCTGGAAGGAAATTACGTATAAAGCTGCTTTTGTAGGTGCAAAAATAAGGGGGCAGTAGCCAGTGGCATGCTGGTAATAAAATGATTCAACCTACAGGAAGGCAGTGGCTGCGAGTGAGATTTACGAGAGGGTATGTATGGATATGTGGGTTACATTTATTGTTAGTATGAAATGGGTAGGCTGGGAAAGTGTAGGGAGGGACCAGGTTCATCTGACAGGGAAAGAGGGTTCTAGGTCATCTGCTAGGTAGGGAAGTAGCTGGCTGTATGGAGACGGTCAGGGCGGAGCAGCACTGAAACAAAAGTGGAGAGAAATTGGGAGGATAGCTTTGATGAGGCTGCAGGGGTTGATAGGGGGTAAGTAAAGTACGAGTGCAAAGCAAGGTATTAGCTTAAGGATAATGGTTGTGAACTGTAGGAGTGTGTACAACAAGCTCGGCGGTTTCTGGGGAAAGGTTAAAGGCTATGGGACGGATTAATGGTTGCTGTGGAGACTTGGCTGATTGAGGAAGTGCTGGACATTGAGCGTAGGTAGTATGTGCTCACCATCTTCAGAAAATATATGGATGGGAAAGGAGGTGGAATAATAGTGTGTGTAAGGAAAGGGCTTAAAGGGGCGGTGAATGTATTTGTGAGGAAGTTGGGGTAATGGAAATTAAATTAAGTGGTGGTAGTAGTAGGAACATTACTTTGCTGGCAGTGTGTAGACCACCAGGACAGGGATGGCGGGCAATTGAGATGATTAAGGAGAGGGTCGATATACTGAAGGACATGCAGTGCCAAGTGTGGAATGGATAGAGGATGCAAGAAGAATGGCAGCACAGTTAGTCAACAGAGGATTAGTCCAGGTAGTAGAAACGCCTGGTGTTGGCCAGACTTGGGAATGCTGTAGTTGATGCATTTCACAACCACTATGAGTACATATTAATTTCAAAGTCGCACACGCAGCAGGTTATCATGTCACAGGTTGGCATTCCAAACCGCTTTATTTTTTGCCTATTTAAGTTTGCATTTTTTGCCTATTTAAGGTGCATAAATGTTAGTAATTAACCTTAGCGATTTAACAAAAGAATTACCATCTTCAGTAAATATGCCTGGTAGCCAACTTGCATTGTATTTTATGCTATGGGAAAGTATTCAGCTCATTATGTTTTATTGTGATATGTTATTGCACACATGTTTTAGTATGAACCTTTTGCAATATTATGCCAGATCAGGGAGAATGTTTAACGAAGCTGTGATATCTATTTTATTAATCTGAGGTAGTTTATGTGGACTGTGAACCTTGCCCCCCCCCCCCCCCCCCCCCATTATCATGATGTTGATTTTGAGTATAAATTGTAACTCGTTTTTTCGCACATTTTAAGCTCTGATGAACAAGTAATAAGTGGAAATTTGTATTCTTTCGAAATGTATACGTTTTAAAGTTGGCTTTTGTAATAAATCTTCTATGAACATTGATTGTACCTTGTTTTGTACCTACTACTCCTTTGCACTGTGTGCTCACGTCACACAACCTACCCGGACTTCAGCATATATCGTAGCAACAAATTCACAATTCTGTATCAAACGCTTCCCAACCTTATCACAACCCTCAATTACCCAGCCACCCATCAGTTGACAGTACCAACCCCTTCCCTATCCGCTTACCCATACGTCACAAGCATCCACTTCACACCAGTCTACAATATCATCCCACATTGTCACCACCACCTACCCTTGTACATGACTCCTGCCATTCCGCAGCACATAAGTACATGGGAAGCATTTTGAACACCTACTGTAAATATCGGTTAACATTTTTATACTGTAATGTACATTGTGTAGCCACAGACTCACTGTTGTTCAATCCAAACCTTGGTTTTGTGGATGTTCAATCACATTTCTGTGGTTGTGAAGCCACAAGTATGTCTTTTACTGTATCTTGATTGATACATTATATCAAACTGTTTATGTTGGCATTCTTACTTAGTATTCAGCTGGACCCATGTTTACTGAACCTTTTATGATTCTCGCCATTTGCATGTCTCATTCCCATTTTTGGCCATACAGTGTTGCATGCACTATTCGAGTATTACACAAAATTTTTACGCTCAAACGACTATATATGTATCCAGCACCGGCAGAGACGCTGAGCTCGCTAGCAGAATAGGATTGCGAGCCCTTCATAATCTACGAAGACTGTCCGCGACCTGCAATATGCCGCAACACCTGGAAGCCTGCAAGACGGCCTTATTCCGCCAACTGTGAAGACTGCAGCCTCTTAGCAGCTTGCAAACAGTTCTTCTTTAACTACTGCTGTTGACCGTGAGGACAGCAACTTCCACATCCAGGGTAATCCTACTCACTCACCTGGTAACTTTTTTTTACCCAAGTCGACTTCTGTGACTCCGAGGTAACAAGCCGTTGCATCCTAGAGTACCCCTTTCCCCAAT
Organism: Dryococelus australis; assembly: GCA_029891345.1. Taxonomy (NCBI): domain Eukaryota; kingdom Metazoa; phylum Arthropoda; class Insecta; order Phasmatodea; family Phasmatidae; genus Dryococelus; species Dryococelus australis. Next base: position 150,930,440 of record CM056999.1, on the reverse strand, counting down.
CCTTTGGATAAATTTTTGGTAGATTTTTGTTTATCGCTAGGCTCGCCTTCGCTTAAATTTTAACATAATGCTAGGTGACTGGCTCCACAATTATAAAGATGTGTCCTCGAGGGAGCCGAAAGAGTCGATATCCTTGAAAGTAATCCCTCTATTGTCGAACTCTAGCTGCAGGTAAGAGAAACCATCCCTTGGCCGATCTGGTAATTAAGCCTCATTGCGCACGAGTCCCACTTCGACCAGCATTTGGGCAACTGTTGGCTCAGGTACCCTACAGGAGAACGTCTCACCCTCGTAGAGCAATCATCGCCTATAGCCCATTCTGCTCCTGAGGTCACCATGACTAGCTGGGCCCGTAAGGTATCCAGCATCATTAAACTCGTCTGGGTTCAACACCAACAGAAGTAGAGTTACCAAACTTTCACGTGATAAAGCTGGCATCAGGAAAAAAGGTACGTGTTCGACCCTCACCTAAGGCAGCCCGCAAGTACCGTGTGGCACCTCGTCCTTCACGCTTCGTCCCCGCACATCGACCCACTCGTCCCATTCTAATAACCCAAGCATATAAGCCTCCACTCCCACATTTGCATAACTGAAACATCATTTCATCTCCCTGGGATTATTGGCAACTCTTATAAGGATAGATCTTCTTGGTCAGGTACCCGGCCACTAAGCCAACTTCAATGTGTAACCCTTCCACGATCCGTCGGGCCAAGAACATTAGAAATTTATAATGCGGTAGACTAAAGTTCTGAGAGGGCAGTCAGTGGTATATCCACTTGCCTTACAAGGTAGGGCATGCATCAGTTTGGCACCCAACATTGTGCCAATAACTCCAGGTAGCTTAGACTTCGGAGTTAGGACATGTCAGGCTACCCTCCCTCCCCCTTTCTTTACTCCTTGCAGAGGAGCATGTTCGCGACTTCGGGGAGTCGCTCTAATCACCCCATGGGGCCTACAGATAGCAAAATGTCTGACTTTGAAATAAGTCAGCTCGAGACCCACGGCAATTTGGCCGAGGTCAATGCCGCTGGGGTCAGTAATGCCACATATATGTATGGGCAACGGGTTAAATCTCATCCAGTGTAAATTCTACCGCAGAGGTTACCACTATGTGTACATTGGGTGGAAAGGTACACCCTGATTCACTGACTATAGGTCCGTTGCAACGAATGCATGCAGGAAGATCCACAGTCATGACAATGGTCAGAATGTGAAGGCCAAGGTCTACCTCGTGCACTGCATCCTGTGCAATAGGGAGTTCCACCACATCTGCATCGGCTGGTTGTACGAAAGGATAAGTATTCCCAGCCTGGTATTATCAATGTGACATTTGTCGCCGGGAGCAGGCGTACAAACCAAGAAACCCCACTAACAGGTATAGCCCAAACATTCCAGGGTTACCCTGCGAGATGACGTTACCCGACTTCTACGGGAAATCTTAAGCAACTCTCGAAAAATTCCTCGTAGAATGCGAACGCGAATTAAGGGAGCATTTGTTGTCAAGAAAGTAATGGGTGAGCTGATCTTACTGGTCCTGTCAAACACTGGTGGGAGAAATATGGCGAGTTCATAGACAGCTGTCTCAGGTTCGAGGCCCTGTTAATTTTCCATTTATCGGGAGATTAGCTCCTTAGTGAACTGAGTACCAACTTGCTCTCCCATGTGCAAAAGCACGACGAGGTTGTAGAGCTCTTTATAAGATGCAAAAAAACGCTTTCACAAATAGGTTTACCCTGAGCAGACTGAGGGGCATGAGAAGCATCACCCGCAACCTCCTGCCTTTGCTGCCTAACTTGCTTGTCACATTCTGGCCCAGACAGGTGAGGAACTGGTAGGCGAGATAGTTGGAGATGAATGAACAGATGGCACTTCCCAGACCGCCTGTCACATGCGACAACCTTGCAAACCGCCTCTACCCCCTTGTGCTGCTGGTATTGCTTGGGACAGCATTACAATAATGACTGCCCGAAGCGGCAACCCTCGGAGGCACGCGGCCCTCCTCCCCTTCCTCCGAACGCAGTCAAATAATTTACATAGGAACCAAAGTGCAGAAACAAATCGTAATGCGATTAAAGAGTTTGCTACATCTTCAGATTTTCGTATGCCCTATGTCAAGGGAAAATTCCAACCCGAGGCAACCTAGTCATAGTACGACCCAAACGAGAACCTGATAAAGGCAGAACCTTCAGAGAAAACCGAACTCAGAGGTGTACGAAGCGCCGCCCCCCCCCCCCCCCCCCCTCATGACAGTAGATCGCATTTCCAGGACTTGGGAAGAGTGGACAGCCCTCCTCCCACACCCACTCATTCATTCCCCTGGGAATATTTCCACAGAAAATTTTACCATGCGATAACCCCATGTTTTTACTCCAGTGGTATGCCGTTCAAACCTCGATAAACGCCAACTTGCGTTTGACCTGAGATATTGTGGCGCGATCTCGTGGATCGCCTTATCCCTGATAGCCATACCAAGAATGTTAGTTTAGCGAACGGATAACCCCTTCCTCCCGCTCCACAAGTTCGTTGTTTAAGTCGCAAACCACAATTGCCCCTCTAGCTATAGAACGCCAGGACACCCTTGAGACCATGACCACGACCTCTGCAGCTGAAGGAGAGTCCTCACCTCTCATCGACTTGTACGCGGCAGAGTACCTTCTTCCACCAGGATCGGTCTTGGCCATGCCTCCCCCCGAAACGGCAGAGCTTATTCAGGACAGGGACCGTGGGACGCACGCTATGTTGCCCTACCCTTCTTACACCATCCCAGGCAAGCAATGAGTAAGTGGACGAAACAAGGAAGAAAGCCAAAGATAGTCTTTGGTACTGCCTATGGAACCATCGGTCAACCTGGTGACTGACCGCAGCTGCTTTACATATTACGCCGAAGAGGATGAGACATGCCGCAGCTTCCGCAGAGCTGCCAAGTATTACGGATTATCCATAATTATTACTGATGTAATCGTCGAATTATGGAATTACAGAACATCTCTGGTTTATAAATGGAATTGGGCTTTATGATGCATCAGAAGGGAAAAATTAAAAAATTGCATATGTGTGGTCATGGTGTGCATGCTGCATGCATACAATTCAAAGTCATTGAGATGAACATCATGTGATGGCACCATTGGATGCAGCAAAATAATTCTCGTTAATATGTAGTTGTTTTGACATAATTATACGAGACAGTGTTTTATCTTTTGTACAATATAACTAGTACATGTATTCAGAATACTAGTTTGTTGGCTACATGCGGCACTATAAGTTTGGTACATTGGGCTGTCTAACCTATTGTTGATTCACGATAACTTCAGCCTTTTATGCAGCTCTGCTAAATTTCTACTTTTGGTTACTGATTACGTATCCTTCCGCTACATTTAAACAAACACTGTCTAATGCATTGATTGCTGTTTACAGTTGTTTAAAGAATGCTGTCATATTTCCTACAAATGTAGACAATTTAGGCCTATAACAATATTTTGGTCGGCTTTATAACTATTTGTTGCACACGATATATCATGTTACACATAATGCACATTAATATTTAGCCACGACGGTGATTGTTACAACTGTGGCGGAAACAACAGTAGTAATTAACCTGTTATTAATACGCATTTGGAGTAAATTTAAAATGAGGGGACAACTAATCCAAAATAAACAACACATTAAATTCAAGCACACAACTCATGTCGCTTATTTATTGTACGTACTATCGACAAATGTAAAAGATAGTGGTGAACATGCGAACTCATAGGCTTACCGTAACATTTATTACGGTAATATTTACATGCATTGGTACTTTCTGGTTTGTAGGTTTATTTTATTAATAATTTAAATTTATCTGGTTGGGCTTAGTAATTTTTTTGGGATATTTGCAGACATTCAAATCACAGGATCATAAGCTCGTTACACAACTGTGTTTGAATGACGTAGCGCGAAGATACAACGTTGTGGTAAATAGACATGTATATAAATTATTAACTTCGTTAATATCAGTTGATGGTTAAAACGTATAAACTTTGCACATATTTCAAATCCACACACAAATGGCCTGTGCACAACGATTACAACACAGCCACCACAGACGGAAATGGAGGCTACGCCGTTACACGAGGTGATCACAACACTCGTTACGGTATATTAATTATCCCTGCCCTGGAAACACACATTATCACAACATTGTAACTTGCCTAGGATGTTTTGAAAACACGAGTTTGAACTTGACGTTTCGTTCAGAAACATGCTGTCTCATTGTCATGTCACCACACACCACTGGCAAACATAAGGCACTATGAAAATGGCCCATCCGCCTTATTGGGACAAGCGCATGGCTAGGCCATGTCTGCCAACGTCCTGGATTTGTAAGTGTCGTGCCATCACATTAAAATATGTTGTATCTAAATACCATATAATACGTATTTAAATAATACTACCTCATTTCAGTTGCAAATTACAATCTCAAACAACATTATTGTTGCTGTAATTAGTATGAAATGTACTTTTCATGGTACGACCTTCGTGAGAGCGATAGGGGGGAGGGGGGAGACACACACTCTCTCTTCGTGGATTTAACTTTTATTCCGGATGGAAATATAAACACCTACCTACGCACGGGAATTTGCAGTAATGAAATGTGTTTCTGTCAGTGCTACCAAACAATACAAATAGATCAATCAGCAACGTTTACCTTACAACTAGTATACATAAAAACGAGGTTAAAAAATATTGTAATTGTGAACTATTTGTTACTGGCCATTGCCAACATGTCACTGCTCTCGCTGTAAATTTGTAGTTCATTGTGTCCTGTCTTCAGGGAAAACCGTCAATCCAACCTAGCAGCTGTCGGCCCTCTTCCCTTGTGAAGGCTGTACTTTCATGCACCTCGATGTGATCCTCCATTTAGGCGTGCTCTAGATTCATTACGGGCTGGGGAACACCCAAGCAGAATTGGCTAGTCATGACCCAAGATATTCATTTAATTAGCACGTTGATTTGTATGAACAATATCAATAACAACACGTCTACAGTGAACTCAATTCTTTTATTCAGTAGTGACAGTGTCCTAACCACATGTTTTATCAATTGTTTATTTCAAGTGATGTTTAGTAAAAAGTTTAGTACTGCCTACATGTTTGTAAGTATGCATGGGTGAGATGGAGAAACAGAACCCACAGCATCCCCGAGTCTCAATAGTGCAGTGATTGGGAAACACCACTGGTGCCCAAATTTCCAGCAAGTATTTGTGTCATCATTCGTCTCGTGTCTCACTCAATGGTGTCAGTGTAATTTTAGATTTCAAACACGTTGACATGGGTATCAAAAGAAATGCCTTGATGAGACTCACAAATATATGTACAGTTAAGAGTGGGAAGGATCGCCACCGGAACCCCACGTTCAAGGTCAAGAAGCGAGGGAGCGATAAGGGCGACACTAGCGCACACATACACACCTTGTTCCTCATCGCTCCTATGCGCAAGGCAGTCAGTGTTACCGTCGTAATACTGTATTGTGCAAATTATATCTGTAATGGTGGGGTTTTATTACTTGTTATAAAAGCCCACGTATTAAAATATGCCTGCATCTGTATACATTTTCTTTTGCTGCTTAAGGAAACTGCATAGGCAAGCTTTAAAAATGTGATATTTGCACATTTTCATGAATTGTTTTCTCCAAGAATAAATTTAATATGACATCAGTAAAAAAAATAGGGGCATAGATTTTTTTTCTGACAAAAAGTCGTATTTGCAGAACATTATTTACAGAGATGTGTATTCGCTCAAATAACTATTTCACGAAAAATGTGGGATCTATCACACTCTGTGTATATTATAAATATATCCTATGAAATCAACAAAAAAAAAAGATAAGTAAACTACGATATTAGGTAGGTACGGTCGACTTACAAAAACCATGATCACTTTAGAATTAAGGAGTTTACGTTAATAATGAGCAGATCTTTTTTTTTTTTCCTACCATCTTTGAATTGGTAGTAGTTATATAATTCCATATAGTAGAACAGTACTCAAAGCGACATCTTACTAGGGAGTAAAAAAACAATATTATTCATTTGTAGAAGCTGAAAAAGTAATAAATTTAACTAACCCAAGAGTCCTACTTATATTAGTAATTAACTGATCTATGTGATGCTGAAAATATAGTTTTAAATCAAATGTAACTCAAATCACGTACAGAATCTACTTTTTTTTAAATAAAATACTTGGAATTAATGAAATTTGTTTCCCTAGTAAAAGTTACGTAAACTATTTTATCTAAATTAAGAGTCATAATATTAACATCACACCACTGAAAAATTGCAGTAATATCTTACTGGAGATAAACACAATTATTTACATTATTAATAGTTTTTTTTATATTTTAAGGTCATCAGTAATATACTAGAATGTGATGAGTTCTGCTATATCATTAATGAAAATGTTAAAAAGCAAGGAGGAAAGAGTACCACCTTGTGGAACTTCAGATGAGAGATTATATGGAATTGAATAGGAATCGTCAATTCACTACAAATAATCTATTGCGAAAATAGTTCGAAAACCACTTAACAAATGAGTTCGCAAGGCCTTTCCCTTTGAGCTTTTCCAAAATTACTTCATGTTGACAGTTATCGAAAGATTTCTGAAGATCAAAGTAAATAGCATCAATCTGCTTTCTCATAGTAACTTCCCATAAATGTCCTTAACAAGATTAAGTAGACTGGTTAAAGTTTTTTTTTCTTCCAATTTTAAAACCACACTGGCAATTGTTGATTCAATTTTTAGTGTAAAAACTAAGATTACTATGTATTATCTCTTCAAAAGTGTTAGAAAAGCTTTATAACAGAGAAATAGGTCTATAATGGTTCATATTGTGTTTGTCTCCTTTCTTATGGTTAGGAATAACAATAGCTTGTTTCCATAATCTTGGATACTTATTACTAGTAAGACTAAAATTGCAAAACAGTATGTTTTAATACTGGAGTAATAATATTGGCACAGTTATTAATTATGAAATTTGGAATCAAATCTATACCAGTAGCTTCATGTTGTATTTCACATCTTTATCAACTTCTTAGCATACAATTTATAAACAGGCACAATTACAATAGCTTTGCTTATTCATGATAATCCACCAACACTACTTGTTCACTCCATTGTCTCTCTCTCTCTCCCCCCCCCCTCAATTATTTTACCATTACATCCAGAGTTTGTCATTACACATCTTCAATGTAATACTTAGTTTGTACATACTGTAACACTCTTATTATAAAGAATTTGTTCACAATTTCTGCATCTTTTTAATACATAGAATGCAACTTAACTCTACACACGTTACGCTAATACTATATACCAATTGTTTACAAATCCAATATCTTCCTAGGTTTGATAGTCCTGCCAGACCTACTAACTGTTACACTCCTTCCAGCAACACCTGAATCTCGAGGATTCATATTTTCAAATCCTCTAAACTCCTCTTCACTTTCACTAAAACTTAATTTCCTAGCTCAATCCTGTTCTTCCTCATGTCACTTAAATGCATCCTTACTTCATCACCCTCCTCCAACCTTGATTCTATGTTGCCAGTGTCCTTGCTCCCCTGGCTAGTATTCCCTACTATAAAAGAACTCCCATAAGCATCCCTATCCTCATTTTTGTGACTGATAATCATAGAGCTTGGCATTAGCATTAACATTTTGATTTTTGTGTCTTTTGAACACCCTATTTCCATTGGTTGTCATGAAGAACATGACATTTCCCAACCTTTTTGTAATTGTTGCAGGAATCCAGGTTACACCCCTGGCCATATAATACTTAACATACACTTGCTGGTTAACAACAAATTTGTTTTTTTGCAACCCGAAGAACTCTCGCATAGTAATGATTGTTTCCTATCTATATGGTCCTCTGGTACAGCACGTAACAAGTCAAATCGAGTACGTAGCTTATGCCCCAACTGAAGTTCAGCAGGGGAGGAACCATTTGTAACATGAGGTGTAACCTGATACATAAATAACAAGGACTGCAATGCTCCTGTTGAACTTCGATCAGTTAACCTTTTGTTTCTTAAAACTAGCTTTAAATGTTTTAAAACTTTTCTCTGCAGCACCATTTGACTGTGGCACGTACACTACTGTTGTGATGTGCTTAACACCATTATTTTTAAGGATTTCCGCAGACACACAGCTAGACCTGTTATCGGTTACAAGTAACGTAGGCAATCCCCAAATACAAAACATTGCCTTAATGCCACTACTGTCTTGGCTGCAGTAATTTTACTCATTTCAAAAACATCAATCCATTTTGAATAAGCATCCATTATTACCAAAAACATTTTTCCATGTACTGGGCCACAAGAATTAGCATGCAGTCATCGATTGGGTCCTGTGACAAAGCCCAGGGACCCGATTCTGCTTTTCGAGGGTTTGCTTGATACTATCTACATGTGTTACAGTTTCTAATAGTTTATTCAATTTTGCGATAAAGTGATGGCCACCAAAAATAAGATTGCGCCAAGCTTTTTGTCTTTCATTCCCATATGGCTCATGTGCAAGTCTGCCAATAATACATTATGCAATTTTCTTGGAATCACCTATGACCCCACATTAGACACTTATTCTCTACTGTTAATTCCTGGCTTTTAGTATGATAGTGTTTGAAAATTTCAGGCAGGTTTATTTCTGGCCACCCATTCAAAACAAATTGTATCACTTGTTTGATCACGATATCGTTCCTAAATTCCTTACCCACCTCATGAATGGTAACCGATGGTACCTCCTCTTAAATGTTTTTTATATACGAAGAATCATCTACTTGTGTCTGACTGAGACACTTTTTTACTCAGTGGTACTCTAGATAACCCATATGCCCTATTTTGTTTAGATGGTACTGGTCTTATTGAATACATAACCCCTGACAGAAATATAACCCAATGTTGGAGTCAACTAGCAGCCATTATTGGAATTCCTTTTTTAGGACCAAAGATGATCATGAGCGGTTTGTTGTCTGTTACCAATACAAACTGTCTCCCATACAAACACTGGTAATATTTCTTAACCCCAAATGCAATGGCTAATGCTTCCTTCTCCACCTGGGAGTAATTCCCTTCCGCTTTGGTCAACGACCTGGAAGCATAAGCTAGAGACCTTCCCATCCTTACCTATTTGACTAATCTGTGCCTCTGGACCATAGCTACTTGCATCACATGTTAGGATTATTTCCAATTCTGGATCATGCTGTGCCAACACTGTGTCTGATGTTAATATTCCCTTGATTTTGTGAAATGTCTCGTCACGTGCGTCTGACCATGCCCATTTCACATCCTTTGTTAGAAGGTTATACAATTACCTTAATGTTTCCGACATGTTGGGTACAAATTTTGAATAATAATTCACTGATCCTAGAAAGGCCTGTAACTGTTCTACGCGTCTGGTTGTGGTGCATCTACAACTGCTTCAATCTTACTTGGATCCAGGTGAAAACCATCTGTATCAACTATGTATCCTAGAAATTGTACCTCAGGTGTCAGAAATTTACATTTGCGCAACTGTACTGTTAAGCCTCAGTTTCGCAGTCTGTCTAAAACTTATTTAGTTCATTCCAGAACTATGTCTGGTGTTTCCCCACTTATTAAAATAACATTTATATACACAATGGTACCTTGCAAGTCCAGTAACATTTTCTCCATTGCTCTTTGAAACAATGCAGGTCCTGATACCACCCCATATACCAGTCTTTGATATTCATAAATATCATTGTGTGTTGAAATAGCAAGTGTTTACTATCCTCACTAAGTTTGATTTGATTGTAGGCTCTGGACAAATCAAGCTTGACAAATTTTTTTTGCCCTTTCAGTGTACGTAACAAATCTTCTACCTTAGGGACTTGATACCTGTCAACTTTTAAGCATAGGTTTACAGTGATTTTAAAATTCTCAGCAATTCTTATAGTTTTATCATCCTTAACAATTGGAACAACAGGTGTCGCCCATTCTGAGTGATCTTCCTGTTTCAACACCCTCACATCCACCAAACAATTTATTTCCGTATCAATCTTAACTTTAATAGCATAGGATATTGAATATGGCTGATGGTATACTGTCTTAACATCTTCCTTTAGTTCTAAGGTAATGTCACGTTTTTTATACAACCCTAACTTATCTGTAAACACATCAGGATACTTGGCAGTTAAACATGTAACTAGGGTCTTTTCAGAGGTCATGCAATGTATCGCAAGTGCAAATTCCCTTATCCAACTTCTACCAAACAATGGTTTGGGTCCACCATATTTATAACAATCAACAATAATTCTCTACCTTCATCATTAACATTCACAATCACTTCAATTATACAAACACATTCCATAGTATCACCAGTAAAACTTCTGAAGTTCTTCTCTAATGGAAGCAACTGCTGCATGAATTTTTGCACATACATTACCTCACTTATCGCTGAAGCACTCGATCCACTGTCTAATTCAAACCTTATTACCTGCCCATCAATTTCAAATTCATCTATCCTAACGTCCGTCTCAACAGTGCCTATTATACTGTCTCGCCCATTAAATAATTATTCAAAGTCATCATACATTGCTACAGAAGTAAATGCACCGTCCTGTACATAACGTTGATGCCAGCTAATAGCCAGTGGCGTTAGAGCCCATGACTGCGCTCATGTGTTACATGTTCTGCACATGCGCAAAGAGGCCAATAATTTTGAACTTTCATATAAATGTTATTTTCAGTGTAAAATGTGTTATATTGTCTTCACAGTGTTTAATATGTCTTAAAATGTTTTAAGTGTTTGTACTAATGTTAATTGTTTGATTATAAAAATTCAAAGTGCCCATGGCACCAAGATTAAGAACACTAAATATTCCGGCAAGAACACCATCATAAAGAGACACTAAAATAATATTTAAATTCATAAGAAAATTATAGAAATGTATAACAATATTTAATTTAATTTGTGCCATTTTATTTTCAATTTAAATTATTTCACTCGACGTGCATAGCACTTCCGCTTACGTGAACCCCGTAGGCGGCCATGGTAGGTCCGTGCGACGCTTGTATCTGGACAGTCTGTCGAGGAGAGCGGGCGAGGTAAGACACTGTCACGTATGCACTACAACTTTTTTCCCTGATTTAGGTTTCCTTAGTCAATTTAGTTTACCGGTTAATCTTTGCTTGCGTACTTTTTACCAGACATTTCCCCGGCATTATACTTCCACTTTATTATTTTCTTGCGCCCTTGTGGCATTTTTAACTTAATCAAGGAGAAGGAGGAGAAAGATGTCGGAGAGATCATGTGACCCACGCATGCATATTGAATGAAGCGACATCTGCATATGTTTATGGCATTTCATTGTAACTTCTGCAGTATTGCTACACGCAATTTTAATAGCTTCATTTTTATGTATGTATTTAAGGGTAATTTTCGTGTTTGAATATTTTACGGCAACATCACATATATCCACGTGGCCGACCGAAGCAAAGTTTTTGTATACGCCATCATTGCATTTCAAGAGCTTATTTATGTAACGTATTATGTGCAACCATTTATTTCAGGGTTCTATGTAAATTCTATTCAGAGTCCAATGTATTTTTCATGTAAAGTGGTGCTTTTTGTACTTGACCATGTGGCCATAGTAATGTTTTATTTTACCGCTATCAGCCATGTTACAGGATTATAACCACTCTAATCGTCAAGAGAATCACTTGCTCAAAACGAATAATATTTTATCTGAATTTAGTTTGCTGTTTCCACGCAGAAATATCGCAATTTCAATTGCACCACATGGCACTCTATGAACTTCATCCACTGCACCTAAACTTGTCACACATGTGTGCTTATTGTGAATATTCATCTCATGTCCCATCTTATTTCATATATCATTTAAGGGTCTATGTAATTTTGTAATTAGTCTACGGTGCAATTATTCCCGTCCTAGCCGACTCTGTGTATGCCATCATCACACTAACCACGAGCTAGAGGGCGAGCCCTGACGAGTTTGCGGTAGTGATGCCGAGTAATCACGCGTGTTAATGTGTATTTAAAGTTTTCATTTGTAATTCAACGTGGCCTGTCTTCAGGGAAAAACCTTCAGTCCAACCTAGCGGCTGTTGGCCCTCTTCCCTTGTGAAGGCTGTGCTTACATGCACCTCAGTGAGATCATACATTTAAGCGTGCTCTAGATTCATTACGGGCTGGGGAGCACCCAAGCAGAATTGGCTAGTCATGACCGAGATAATCATTTCATTGGCATGTTGATATGTATGAACAATATCAATAAAAACAAGTCTACAGTGAACTCAATTCTTTTATACAGTAGTGACAGTGTCCTAGCCACATATGTTTTAACAATTGTTTATTTCAGTGATGTTTATTAAAAGTTTAGTACTGCCTACTTGTTTGTAAGTACGCACGGGTGAGATGGACACACAAAACACACAATATCCCTGAGAAACCTGAGTCTCAATAGTGCTGTGATTGGGAAGCAATGCTTGCGCCAAAATTACCAGTAAGTATTTGTGGCATCGTTCGTCTCGTCTCTCACCCGACGGCATCACAGTAATTAAATGATGTGAAAATAGATAAACCTATACAATTAACTAGTGACATACTTATATAATTCCAAAACAGTAAGTTACATGTCAAAAATGGATCAAAATTAGAAAAAAAACTTATTGTAGTTGGTAATACACTTATTAACAAGATCTTTATTAAACTTCAAAGGAGAAATGTATACGAGGTTCTATGTGTAAAATATGGAATTTTGAGACCCATTTTGTTATTGATTGCCTCTTTCAATTAAAATTTACTAACATAATATTTGAAACTCCTAGAATTTGTTTTCTGAGTAAAGGATATACACACAGTTTTATTGACATTAAGGGCCATATAGTTATCAGTACACCATTTGTTAAGGTTCCCGCTTCGCTGCTGCACAAAGTGTGGTGTAGAGGTTCAACGACTTTTTTTTTTTTATTACAGAAACGGTTCGACAGAAGACAATGAATTTAGTATATAAAAGAGAATAAGGTACCATGCACAAATGCCAGGTACAAACAGCAACTTTTCTAGGACTTACTGCACTCGTAGTTTTCATTTTTGTAACATAACATTACTTGCGGATAGTGTATAAATCCCTCATCTTTCATAGCGTATACAATTAGCACTAGGTCACAACTGAAAATGTTGGGGGAAAAGCGTATTATTCTATGGCGTTGCAAGAATAAGCTGGGCAGCTAGTGGCGCCGCCGAATATGGAGCTACGCCAAAAGGAATGGACGAGGGAAACGAGAGATCCCCGAGGAAACTCACCGAACAACGGCATTGTCTGGCACAATTCCCACTTGCAAAAATCCAGTGACCTGACGAGGTATTGAGCCCGGTTCGTCTTGGTGGGAAGCGAGCGTACTAATCGTTCAGTCACTGTGCCTCCCCCGTACCACCTCCAGACTTGGTGGGGGGAAGAAAACTCAGTAATGTCTGAACGCACGTCACAAATGAATATAACTGCCAAAGAAAGGAAACACATGTTTAAATGACTGTTTTTATTTTACTAAAATTATATTATTCCGAACAATTTCAAATGTGCAGAACAAGTTAAAAATAGTGGCTCCATAATGATTTCGGTAAAAATTTATTGAATTTAGTGTTAATAAGATGACATGATGATAACCAGGCACTTTTTATATCTGTGCCAAAGTATCATTCTGAAGAATTTTTTTTTGCGAACCAGTACAAATCATGCCAACTAATAACATCAATCTAGTATTTTGCGGGAAGTAGCTGTTCTTAAACAGATAAAACAGCACGACAGGACAGTGCTGTGCATTAGTGACACAGTTAGGCCTATAGAACATTTTTAAATCGATGCTTTTTCAGCATGTTTAATGACAATAGAAGCCACTAAAATATATATTAAAATTTGCCAGTCACTCTGAGAGATGGATGTAAACACTTTGTAAGTTTTGTTGTTGCTGGAAAAAGAGGAAACGTGTCAGGAGGAAATTAATTTAATTATATAAAATGAAGAAGAACTTGCAATGTTCCGAGAAAGGGACGCGCATGGGGCATTCAGGGTTCTAATTTTAAAATATTTGGTTGAAAACGATACAAAATTCCACGAATATTTTAGGGTTATGTTGGATCTGTTTGAGAGGATACTGAGTTTTGTGAATGATGATTTGACTGGAAAATTGAATAACAAGCACCAGCGTCAGATATCCCCACGAAAAAAAGTGTATGTGGTGCTACGGTAAGAACCGTATTATGTAGTAATTAGTAGTAATTAACAAAAATATACCCAAAATTATTCATAACTGGTTTGTTGGTCTATGCAGCAGATAATTGTTTGTAATGCAATATGTGTATTGTAAAACTAAATAAAAGTAGAAATGTTGTGAGTGTCAGTAATGTAATACGAAGTAAAAAGTTCCCGATACAAGTAAGTTATATACAAACGTATTTCTTAACTACTTTGAACAGATTATTATGAAAAAGGTAACTGCATGAATACTCAATGCTTTTAGATCAAAGTGTTTGTAAATATGTCCACTAGAAGAATTAGGAGACGGTATTGAAGACCACACACTGGATGGTGAGTCAACAGAAACGCCACAGTTGAAACGTGAATAACTTGGATGGGGCTGAACGTGCTGCATTCCCTACGGGCAGCTTCTTGTTCTGCCGCAAACATTGCACTCAAAATTTGTTCGTTGACAGATATTTGAATGTCTCTGGGTAGTTTTCTTGTACTCGATGCCATTGCCGAGAAGGTGTCAAACTCATCTGTAGATACGTGTGTGAAGTGATGTCTCGTATGAGTTCCAAAAGCTCACGAGACAAGTGTGCTTGCTGGCAGAATAATTGTAGCCAGACGGTGTTGGTTTTTTTCTCTGGTCATTTAAATGTTGATTTTCTTGGGCTGTTAGACTTTTGGGAAGATGATGGCACAGTTGCAGTAGGATTTTCTTGTTCAGGATTTGCTAACTCCTCATCGTTGAGTGAGGGTGGCTCGTCCTCTTCTTTGTCGTGTGCGATGCTCCTCAAGCTCCTTTAAATCACATTACAACCTTAGTCAGCGCATTGCTTGGTGAAATAATTTCATTAAGTGAAATTAATAATAAATACAGCCTAGTTAGTTTACAATAAAAAGAACAAATAAACAGTAAGAATTCTCATGTCATAAGGTATAGGTATATAAAAATGCCACGACTCCAATAACACCACTATAGCGAAAACAAGCAACTTTACACCATTTATAGTCGTATTTCTAGTTACGCCTGTATGGCTGACTATCTGTTGTGATCATTTTAAATTCCTATTGTGCTAGAACTCACTTGAGTGGCGCAATTGGTGAATGTAGGGAGCATATTTATCTTAATAGCACTATAACAATGCCATATCTACCTTTATAAATATATGCTACAAATACTAAAATTACTGAAGTAAATGCATTTTGGATACCTGTACCTTACATCGTTATATTTATGTCTAATTAACAAGGTCAGATAGTCATGACACCGAGCCACAAAATAGATGGCAAGACAGTTTCTTCCTATGATGATAGGCAAGTAATTTTTCAGTTTGTATACAAATATGTTTTACGTGGGTCAACAGCTCTGTAAATTAAAACTAAAATAACAAAACTGCAAATCATGTTTGAGTCTCTGCTTTCCAACTGTACTCTTGAAATGTTCATATGTCCATATACTACTTAATATAAAATGGAAAATAATTTTTGGATGTTTTTGAAGGGTGCACATTTTTATTAAATGTGGTGAATAGGATTATTTGCTTTATGATTTTAAGTTTTTAACTTATTGCAGGCTGTTTCAAACTATCAAAAATGTTTGTGGGTAAGGTGTATGCGGAAATTGTTAATTACTGAGTTTTAAGTTAAGTGTACAGGAAGTCTCTTTTTAATTATTTAAATAAGAATGCTTACATTTAATCTTTACTGTTTTAACAGCTGGCCTGTTGCAAAGCATACATGATTATGTCTGTTGGGAATTGCAAGAGCATTTTTAGCAAAGTGTGTGGTGTGACGCACTCAGCCGAATTTTGGTTCAGCTTGCCACTGTATGGTATGTATCGAAGTTGGTAGTAGTTGTTGTACGTAAATTGTGCAGGCTGCGACAGAGCTGGGTGGTGTCATAGTCTCCATTACCATGACATAGTGGCTGAGAATCAGCGATGGAAGGAGACCATTGAAAAGATGTATTGTGAGAGTTATAAGGCATTGCACGAAGGAATGTGTTGCGTGTTTGTGCAAATATGGGTTGTGTTTAGCTGGATGCTACACATTTCATAATATATCTATAGGCATGTGCACGCATGCGTGCACGTGCTCTCACATACACGCATGCATGCACAACCCCCACATGCACGCATATGCATGCACTTACTGCCAGATGCAATTTCAATACGTCTGTTTAAGCTGGACGGGTGTATGCCATACCGATGGGCTAGAATTCTGCTATGAAGATTGCCGGAGCCGACAAACGGCCTACTGTAACTGGGCGACTTGTTCAGGGTGAGGAACACACACCGTCCAGTGTATCATGAGTGCCAAAACATTCCATCACAGCTGCATTGGTGGCCTAATGGATGGGTAACCCGGCCCGCATTGTCTACAAGTGCGAGATACGTCGATGTACCGCAGAATACTGCCCACCGAACCCATGACGTGCCACCCGGACTAATATTCTACATACTATAGTGGACTCCCTGATTCCAGACTCTGCTGGTAAACCCCACGAAGACTCTCTCGTATTTTTTGCTGAATGCAAGAGAGCTCTGAGAACAGGAAATCCCGCCCAAACAATGGGTAAGCCAAACATGAGGCAAACTCAAAAGAAAAGCTGACTGAACTCTGCTAAGTAACCGACTTGCCACCGAATTCACCGGAGCAGATGTGCTACATAACATCACCAAAGAGTTCTACAGCCAGCAGAATGCAAAACACGCAAAGAAGCCAAGCTGTTTATATGGCGAAAAGTTAAGATGTTCCGTCACATCTTCCATGGGGAAAACAAAGAAAGCTCCATACCACACGTGACAAGAATGTTGTCGCAGTTACGAAACATTCTACAACATCCAAAACCCGGACGATAGAAGAACTTATAGCATGGGCAAAAGTAACGATACGTAATTTCCACAAGCAGGATGAGCTGGATCACAGACAGAGGATAAGGGGAAGAAGGAAGCGAGAATGACAGGTCACACACCCTCCCTCACTTCCTCCGTGTCACCATTCATAAACGACCCGCCATCTCTCTTTGACACTATGCCCACAGTGAGGGAGCGGGGAGAAAGGAAGACAAGGTCATGCCCGCCCCCTCCCACAAACTTCTGAAATGCTGGTTTTGTTCTGAGAGACATTTGCACCGTAACTGCCCTGTACATACAGCCAGCTGGAAGGGGAAACGAGAAAATTGCCCCCCCCCCCCCCCCTTCCCAACGCCCCCAACAGGTTAAGGGCGGAAAGAAAACTGAGCCTAATGTCAAATTACAAACGGTAATTGAGGGACCCAACCCACCCCCCCCCCCCAAACCTCCCTGGATTAAAGTGAGGATCAACCGCAGTCATGATCTACACCACAGCCACTGGGAATTTTATTCGGAGCAACCTGCTCACACCACAACAAAGAGCCCATCTGATGCCACATGACAGCAGAATACAGATGGCACAGTGTGACCACCTCTTACCGGTCGAAGGCAGAATAAGAATACCTGTACACATTGACCATATGAACAACCACATGGCATTTTTAGTAGCATCTAAAATGGGAGAAGCTGTTATTTTGGGACAGCCCTGGCTCCAAAAACCAAATTGCATGGTGGACTGCGAGCAACGCCAACTGCACATCAGAGGGAAAGAAAGGCGCCTAGTGATCTCCTGGAAATCAGTGACGTGACCTTACAGCCTCCAACCCCACAACGTAGACCAGGAAGACTGGAACGACAGCTACAGCTGCAAGTAGTAATGGACCAACCAACCCACCCCCAGCCCACCGAAGAATACCAGACACCAAGCCCGAAAAGCCAGATGATGTCACGTGCAGCGCCTGCTTCAAGGAGTCCCAGACCGGGAATGAAATGCCACCACCTCAAATACTTCAGAAGCGCCAGACAATGCGGATGAACCTACCGCAATAGCAGCCCCGCAAGAGTGGCCTATTTTGCCCCAGGAATCCGAGATGAGAACTAACACCAGCCAAGGGGCCAGCTACTCCGTGGACATAAGGACAGGGGTACCACAACAGATGGCAGATTCAGTGTGTTGGACAATGCCATCCACCCCCACCTTTCAGGCAAAAAATAGATGTCCGGCAACGAAGATGGACACTGAACGCCAGCGAGATATCCTGACGCAGTCCGTTGGATCATGTAATACACCCTACTCGGCCACGTCCACGCCACCCGATAGCCGAGAGGGAAGAGGGACCCCGGGCCAACATGCCGATTGAGCCCCCAAGGCCTTTCCTTCCAACTACAACTGCAGCAACCACAGACCCAACAGGCCAAGCCAGAGAAAAAACTGCAATGCCGGATGACAGAACAGTCACCTCCGAAACACCGCCTGCCACAAGACAAGGTCAGAACTGCCAGCGAAGATCAGGTATTCCTAGATGCCCTACGTAAGCTGGTAGGTTCGACCACGATACACATCAACAGCGCGAAACCTCAGCCGGCTGCCAGGCCATCCAGCGCAGACACCGCCAGCGTCAGTCATGACCACATCGTCCGATGCCACGGCCGAATTCATGGCTTGGTTCTCCGACCAAGAAGAAGATCGACCACCTTCTGCTGGAGGGGCAGCAGAATATAACCTGTCGCAGAGTCTGCCCCGGATAGTAGCCGAAGTCTCGGTGTCGCCTACTGCTATTCCCAAATGAGAGGAAGATCAACCGCCTTCAGCCAGAGGAGCAGTAGAAGACACCCTGTTGCAAAGCCTGCCCCAGACGGTCGCTCAAGTCCCGATGTCGCCTACCACTACGGCCAACAAATGGAGCCAACATCCAGAATGAGAGGATATTGTTCACCATGCTATCGGGGGGAGGGGGCTGTCCAGCCTCCAAACTCAATGCCACCAGCCAGTGAGGCAACGGCATCACCAGAACCACTGCTTTTGACAACTACCCCGAATGTAACACATCCAGACAACACTGCTGCTGATCATCCCCAGGAGCCCAGAGCAAGGCCGATGATGAACCCACAACGCAGACCCTATCGCCCCGGAAAGTGCGGCCAACACAAGCCTGCCAGACCAGCTCGATACTGGGCCAGTACCGGGAGACTCCCTGGAGGCAGACCGTTAGATTTACCTGGACTTACCCAAAGCACGCTGCCTTGAGAAAGCAGGGTAGGCTATTGAAGAAGACGAGACGACATTAGTGAGTGACGTGTCATGCATGAGCCAACTTTATAACTCAATAGGAGTCATTTAGCTATCAGACAGTGATACACACTAGTAAAAATGTAAGTAGATAAATAAATCAGCCAAAAGTTACGTAGTCTAAAATAATATGCAATCAGCTGTTAGAGACTGTACATGAAACAGCTTAATTATGTAACAGTGATCAGTGGAGATAATGGCAATGTGCCATTCAGTCAGTGCTAATTAATGTAAATATTCTAGGACACTTTTGTTTTGGCGAGTGCCTAAGCCACGTTAAAGTGTAATACTGTGTGCAATGATATAAAGGAGACAATAATAGGTGTAGAAAGAAAACAGAGAAAAACGTAAAATCATTCAGTACGTTGAACGAGAATTTGAAAGACTTTATATATTGCAAAGTATGTTGAGTTATTAGAGTCCTTTGTGATAACGAGAAAAATCTTTCTAAGCTCCGTATAAATTCAAATTTTAAAGTTTAAACACATTTTAAAGAAAGTTGTAGAAAATTTTCTATTGTTGTATATCCATATGCATTTTCTTCAATGAGCAATCAATGTTTTTTCTTATTGCATCAAAAATCACCAAGAAACACACAAACAGAACGACATTTTAACAAGCCATTACGGAAGTTTGTGAGAAAATTTTCTTTTGAGTATGTAAAAATATTCCAAGTGCCTTCTTATGTGCCAATTGTTTTGATTGTTAATAATTCAATTTCTTAAAGTTACAAACAAAAGAGACAGTTAAACAAGATATCAAGAACGTTGTGACATAAATCTTTACTAAATATGTAAAATTATTCTGAGTGCATTATGTGTTTTGAAGTACCTTCTATGTCTCTTCTCTAACTCAATGTATGATGGCAATGTACTTCATTGTAAATAGGTAACTTCATTTGCCAACCAACTCGCTTTGCTCAGCTTAGCTGTTCAAATGAGATGTCGGAAGGTCTCGGCTGACAAATCTCCGTAGCTCATTGATACACTAAGTTTATCTTCTGCGCGATAAGACAGGAAGGTCAAATATATATTTCCGCACTAGGTGGCCACGGCAGTTTAGCTAGAAACACGCCCTTGTGAGTGAGGCTTTGGGTCAACTTTGTTTATTTAAATAATCAAATTATAATGAAAATTATTGCCCAAGTTGGTTGATACCAGGATTGCCAATAAATAACAGAAGAAGCTACATGTTTATTGGAGATTTATTGTCGTCTCGGCAAAACAAACTATTCACACTCGCAGCTGATGAACAAAAAAAAAAAAAAAAACAAGACAGAATGGCAGCCTTCATAAAACAAAAATTCTCGCTTCAAGAGTTATGAAGACGAGAGAGAATTGTTACTTTTCTCTCCCGGTGCCCTATTGGTAGAAGTTTCCTCATTGAAAACATATTGTTTTCGAGCAGACTATCATGTCAGCTAAAGGTGACCTCTTTTATTTTCCTCGTTTCACCATATCGTGCCTTGCGGTGGCGGTCTGTTGTTGACGTCTGTTACTACTGATGAAATGAGGAAAGAAAAATAATATATTTGGAAAAATGAAAATATCTGACATACAAACAAGTTGTCATTGCCACGACCTTTCAAATATTACATGAATTACTATCCTTGACTGGAATATAGACAGTTGAAATACTTCCCGAATATGCTAATTATATATATCTATCTGCAATGCTACATTACCCCCCCTCGGTTTGGGGAAGATTTAGAAGAAACCTGTCTCAAATTGAAACATGCATGAATGTCACTGTAAGAAGGTTGGGCTGCAATTCCATCTCTAAAATTTAACAGTTTACATGGTTATACATCCTTACACAATAAAGTCACAATATAATACACCTCATTACATTATCACATAAAGTAAATTAATCATAACATGATACAAAATTTTAGTTTACATTACATGTCTATTTTCAATTTAATACAATAGTACATTCACTTTCAGTTTTTGTTTACATGATCATACATTTCTATTACAAAGCAAATTAATAAGAATTAGTTATAAAAATTTAGTGCACTTCACATATCTCTTTCAAAGTCATTACAATATTACATTCATTTTCAGTTTTGGTTTAGGTACATGATCCATTAGTTACTGAATTGTTTAATACTCACTACATAGTTTGCACAAAATCCCCATAAATTATGACCATCATATTTCAAAATATTGTTTGCAGTATTTATATATTTTATTTAATATAATTTTTTATCAAATTTTATTATGTTTAGTTTAAACAACACAGATTTAATTATTAAAGTTTCTATTTCCATCTAAAGTCGAGGTTTGCTCAATATTACTTTAATTCATTGTTTGGATCAGCACACAAAAAAAAAAGAGGCAATCCAGGCCTGCCCCAAAACTATAAAAACCACTGCCACATTTACATTAAACATCTTAATCTCTAGGTCAGTGTTAATTAAAAGGGACTCAGACCTGTCAACACCCAAAAACTTACTCTTATTGCTAAGATCCAAGGACATTACACACACTGGAGCAATCTTTCCACACTTAATCTCTATGTTCGTAAAACTAAACACACAACAATACATCAACCTTTATTCGTTGCCAAAAAGGAGAAAAACTCTTCATGTTAGTTATAACCTTTGATTTGACATACACTTTTAAATTAAATAATTTTCATTTACTTGAAAACATTCTTTTTGTTGCAAAATAATTTCATTTTTAAACATGGACATCATAACAGGAGCAATATCAATAGTACCCATTTTACCCAAGTTCACATTCCATTGTTATGATAAAGAACACTTTTAAACTATGGTTTCTTGGTTTTTAAAATTAATCTGCAGCATACCTCAACATTTTTCAAAATCAACATGTAATACACACATCAACATACGAGCAACCTTCCTTGAGAATGATCTAAAAAACATTTACAAAATTCAAAATTTAATTCATAATGGTTTTCCATTATGACACAAAACATACTGTACTTTGATTTAATTACAATACACTCTTACTTTCAATTACAATAATGTAATAAAACACAGCATTATACACATAATTTAAGCTTGTCATCCTCCAAATTAAATCTTTACGTTTGATGCATACATCAATTACATACATCAGTTACATACGTCAATTATGAAACTTTTTATCAATCACAACGTGATTCATTAACAAATTTATTAAACAAATATATATACCTTATACAGTTTTTGACTGCATTTTAAATTATCACTTTTAATAATCATTTAACTTTCCAATCCCTATCATATAAGAAAACCTCATAATTGTACATTTATATCATCTTACTCTGCTTCACAAAAGCTATTACTTCACTCAATTTTATAATGTTCTATGAACAGTGTTACCCTCGGTCAAAATGTCACTATGGCAAATAATTACAAAATAAATTGAATTAATGAAAGTAAAATAAATTCTTCAGATTAATCATAATAGGCCTAACTAGCCTTAACAAATTTAACTGCAATAAAATAATCATGTTACTTTCTGTTAGCAATACAACTTTCTTAAGTTCAATTACAAAAGTTAATACATTATAAGGCAACATTAAATGAATAAACACTAATCGAATCAAAACAAATTACCTCACATTTGGTATCACCCTAAACTCATCATGGTTTGTTAACCTACATCCTTTACCTTGTATGCTCTTACATGAAAATTACAATTACAAGTAGGCCTATGTAGTTTATACCTTTACATGTTTACCATTATTAGATAATTACGACAATTTTGTCTCGTTTACACACCATAAGCCAAACATTAGGTTAGATTGCACGTTATATTACAATTTCATGTTACTCTTAAACCCCAGGACCACGAGACATGCCAGTTGGCATTGTGTATTTACATACATAGTAACCTACTATTGATTCAACTTTAATTTATATAAAAAATGCATTATACATAATAATGACATATGAACTAACATTAATTAATCATATTAGGCTAGCCTACATGAAATCACAGACTATACTGTGTGTCTTCTTTCTCTTCAGCATTCTAATTTTACACAATTTTCTCTTCCTTCCTAACACATTTCACCATTAATTTACATCTGAAACTACATTTATTTTTTCTCTCGTAAGTCTTCTTTACCCTCCTAATCATGCCTTTATTTCTCTTTTCTTGACTTACAGTTTCTTTTCTGAATAACTCATGAATCTTAAACAAGTTCGGCACATTTTGCACTTTGTTCAACATTGTCACTAATAAATTTGCCTAATACACAGAACCATATTTTTTCCTATTTAACCCCCCACTTTCGAAATAATACTTTGCTACTGTGGTTGCGGTATCAGCAGAGGCACAAAAAACACAAATGTTAGAAAGTACCCTCTGTTGGAGAAAAGTAACAGCTGAACCTAACCTAAAATTCAATTCCCTGAGGGTTTTCGGGATTAACCCCCAAATTTTCTGTTGTACTCTATAATTTCCATTTTATTTGGACAATCATGCTCTGCAGTGTCTATTTTACTTTGGCAATTTGCAACTTTGTTTTGATCTTTTACAACTTTACTTCCTCTACTAAGAACATTTGGCAAATCTACAGAATTGTTTACATCCTGACTTGCATTAGTTACACATTCTTCCCTAACATCTGTTGGTTTCACATTTAGGGCAATCTTTAATTCGGAAACAACATTTGTATTACTGTCTAATTTACTCTGCATATTGTTTACTGACAATTTCAAATAGTTAAAGTCAGTTAAATGCTTGTCAAAGTTTTCCTGAAATTCCTGAGATTCCATCCTTTGTTCTGTGGCCAGTTTTAT